>CM052539.1:191949726-191964763 GCA_028533065.1 Trachops cirrhosus
AGGTTTCTCACTGAGGGTGGAGGCCCTTTGGGACTCGCAGAAGGGCACAGCGGTGCGGGGCCAGCTCGAAGAAAACAGTGCAGGGGAACGGAGCCGGGGGGCAGCAGGCTGTGTCTGCAGTCTGTGCACGGGGTGCGGGGGGACACGGCTGCGGGTCCCAGACCGGGAAGTGGGCTCGCTCCGCTGTGCAATGCTGCGGAAATGCGCAGAGTTGGGGGCCGCGGAGCGCTCTAAGGGAATTCCGGCCTTCTTTGCCGCTGTGTTCACAGGCCTGGGCTCGCTCTTCCTCGCAGAAAGGTCGCGAGTGCAGTGTTCCCACTAACACGTCTGTGTGTGAACATCCTGCTCCGCGGCACCGCCTGCCCTCAGCTGACGCCAGGGACCCCCGTGTGCACATCAGCCCGCGCCCTCGCTGTGCCAGGCCCTCCTGGTGTCCCCCGTGTTCGTCTCCCTCCCCTGCCGCTGAGGGTCGGGGTGGCGCCCCCCCGCCATCGCTCACTCCGACTCCGTTTCCTCACCTGTAACACGGTCCCGACATCGTCGCGCCTTTCTCCCAGGCCGGCTGGGAGTGTGAGCGGAGCTGACGTGCATGAGCTGCGTCGCCGAGCCGCAGCGAAGGTCCCTCCGTGTTCTGAGCCCTGGGCGGGCTGCCTGCGTGCCTGCAGGGGACTCCTCACAGTCAGCCTGGCCCGCGCGGCGCGCTCTCTGCGCACAGCAGTGTTCCTTTTTGAACGCACCTGCTTTCTCTTCCTTTTGAAATCTCTCTTTAACTCCTCTTGGGGGGTGTAAGTTATTCTGGCCCCGCACATCGACCATGACAGTAACCGAACAATGTGCTGCTCGCTCCTCCCTCTGTGTGGTGAGCTGGCGTCCGTTCGCGTGCGGATGTCGGCGGTGGGCACCCGGTGGGCGTCCCCGCACCCCCCAGCCTCACGCCCTGCAGCGCAGTTGCCGCTAGTGAAGTTAGTGCGAGAGGGGAAGACACGAGGAGAGCTAAGAGTGTCCCGGCGTCTTCCCCTCCGAGTTACTTCTGTATGTATGGTGTTAATGTCTAAGAAAGACCTACTGAATTTCTGGGATTATCAGACATATTCAAAGCAAATGCTGCCCCAACAAATGATTCAGAATGCCAGAAAAGGTTATTTATTCACGAGAGCCTTGCTTCCCTACCACCTGGCGCCCCGCGAGGAGCGCGAAGTTGCAGTTTGTTGCATCTCAAACGGACGGGACTCTGTGCGCGGAAGCGTCACTTTTGTCCCCCGCGGTGACGATGGGGTGTCTCCCGCAGGCGTCAGAACGCGCCTCCCGACCCTCCCCGTGCACGCCCTGCTCACGTGACGTCCATGTGTTCTCTTCGCTTCCATGTTCTCTGTGGCTGTAAAGCTTTCCTGCGGAGGCACACGGTGGCCCGGCCGTGGCGGAACGTCCCAGCGCTGGCCTTACGTCCAGGGCCTTGCGCACCCGGTGGGCGTGGCTCCCGCTCCGTCAGGAGCCCGGGCACCAGGTGGGCGTGGCTCCCGTGAACTCTGCGAGCGCCCGTTCGCTCCCCTGTGGTCTGCGCCGTCGTCACCTGCCGCCTGCGGATTCACCAAACACTTCACGATGATGAGGCTTGAGGTTCCTTCTCCAAAAGGCTGTTTCGTTAGGAAGAGACGTAGTTAAAAGCAGGCATCCAGCAGCAGACCGCTGGGCTCCTGTGCGTCCGGGGAGGGCTCGCCGCTTTGTGAGCGGATGGGCCTTTGGGAACCCGGACATCTGCTCTCGCTTCTTCCCGTGTGCGGGTCCCCACGGAGCGGGCCGTGTGACGCCCACGAGGGCCGGGCTGACGTCGCGGGCGGGGCACTCTGGAGGACTCCGCAGCGCGGCTTTCCCATCGTTCCCAGAGGGAAACGGGAGTGTCGTGGTGTTCACGCACGCCTCGCCCTCCTGGCCGCCCGCCCGTGCTCTGCTCGCTGCTCCGTGTGCAGAGGTGGGTGGGGGGGACGCCCTCTCCCCGCACGGGGGACTCCGCCGCTGGGGAGGGTGGCTGCCCGGATCCCTGAGCTCAGACCTGGGCGAGAGTGTGAGTCCGAGACAGGACCTCGCTGCGCCAGAAGCGGCGGGAAGCCAGCTCTCCCTGCTGCGCTGCCCACATCCGCGGGGACCCTGGTGGGCGTGTTTACGGTGATTTCAGTTGGGTGTCTCAGGCTGGGTCTTCCAGTGGGTGGCATCTTAGAAACTGGACCGCTTCTGATGGAGCCCGGCCCTTTCAGGAAGCTGGCGGCTGAGTCGGGCCTCCTCTCACGCTGGAGGGTCACCCCGGGTTCGCCCTTCGGGCCACGTTCCCCTTGGTGCCTCTGGAAGAGGCCCTTGAAGACACTTCCCGACGAGGAAGGTGCAGGACCCTGAAGCCAGCCCCCTCCGCCTCCTAGGAGTCCTGAGGCGGCTCCTGTGCCGACCTGTCACGACGTGGCAGTCCCCGGCTCTCCACAGGAAACGTGGAATGTGGTGGCCACGTGGCGCGACGCGCCCAGCCAAACATAAAGACAGAACACTGCAGACACGCTTGGCTCTGGAACCAGCACTCTCCATCCCGCCTTAGTCAGTGCTCCCAGGAGCGTGGCCCGTCCACAGGGCCTCCTCGGGCAGCCCCTCCGGGCGCGGGCTGCAGGGGCAGACGCCTGCCGGTGGGGGGTCCCGTCAGGGAGTGGGCGGCGTCGGATTCTGGGCGGCAGGCGGTGCCTCTGGGTGTGCGGTTGGGGCCCTGAGATTCATTCTGCCTGTGTGACCCTGAATTTCCAAGACTCCTGTGGGGCCGATGTCCTCTGCCGGCCAGCCCCCTTCCCTGCCGGACCTGAGCTCTGGGCGGCCGCTGGGAGCTGCCGGGGGAATCCATCCGCAGGAGAGGTTTTTTGTCCGGCGCCCATTTTCCAGGTGCCCGCCCAGGCCTGTGGGGCCTGTGTCACAGCTGTCAGCGCACCGTGGGTGGTGGACTGGGCCGGAGCCCACGCCCCCTGTGACCACGTGGGCTTTGAGAGCCACGCTGACAGTGGCTCGGGTTTGTCCCTTGTCCTGCAGCGCTCTGGAGGCCCGAGGGCCCCGAGACGCGGGTCGTGTTTCCAAGCGTCCAGTGGACCGAGGTGCACACGGAGAGCTCCCGACCGTCCTGGGCGTGGCTTCACGGGAAGAAACGAGGCCGTGAGTCTGCACGGAGGGTTCCTGGGGCCAAGGGTTCTGAGATCCCTGCGGGGACCCTCGGGGCGGAGGGCTCCTCTGTGTTCGGAGGTGGGAGCAGCGGAGTTGACCCCCACCTCAGTCCTTCCGTCGCACCTTTGGTGTCGTCAGTCACAGGCCGAACGGTGCCGTGTCTGCCACGCAGGCTGTCCACGCCTGTTCTGTACTCGCGCGTGTGGCGTAGAGCAGGTGACCGTGCTGGTGCGCTTGGAGTTCACCGCTCAGCTGGGAATGTGACCGGCTTGTGGGAAGTCGTCAGCGCGGTATAAAGGGTTTTATTTCGCGCCAGCCGGGAAGGCGTCCCCATCTCCGTCCTCACGGCCTCGCTCTTGTCGGATGTCCCTTAGTTTGGTTCCGCGAGAGGCTCCCTTGGGGTCACAGCCGCGCCCTGCGCCGACGCACCCGGCACTCCCGGTCCTGTCCCGTCCCTCCTGGGTGACGTCCGCTCAGCTCGGCCTCTTGGCTGAGGCGGACCTGCCGGGTGTCTGCTGGTCGGGGGTTTGTGGAGACGCTGAAGTCACGGACACCCTGTTTCTCATTGAACTCTGGATTTCTCTCTCTCACACACTCACACACCCACACACACCTGGTCTCTCTCTCTCTCTCTCTCACACACACACACACACACGCACACCTGGTCCCCTGTTGGAGCCCGTGGGTGGCAGAGCTACTCATCCTCTTTCCGTCGTTGCCCCGGTCCCCACCGGGGGGCTGAACCCAGCCTGTCTGTCCGGGCTGGTCCCCCCTCAGTCCACCAGGAGCCCCGTGCCCTGGCTGCTCCCCTGCCCCTCGCCCTGTTTGGGCTCAGACACCCCCATACCAGGCCACTCCTGTGGGTCAGCAGGCTTTCTAAAAGCATATTTCGTGGTCATCTTGGGTCAGTACGCCACAGACACTCCTGTGACGGCTTTGGGGGAGAATGGGCCTGTTCCGAACGTGCCCGCTGGCGTGGGGCCTGCAGGCTTTTCCCCACAGGAGGTACGGGAAGACCGAGGGTGTCGTCCTGTCGGAGCCCAAGTCCGAAGCTGTGGCCATCACTTTTCCTTCCCACACCCGGTGTCGGTAGCATCTCCAAGGCGAAGGCCGGAAGCTGGGGCGGGCGAGGGCTCCCCTGGCCGGAGGAAGGGAGACTGGACCGGCTCCTCCCTCGCCTGCCCCCGCCTTCTCCCTCCCTGCCCTGGAACCCCCTCTGTCCGCCCCCCACACACACCCCCAGCTCCTCGCCCTGCGAGCCTGCTCGTCACTCGGCTTTTGAAGTGAACGCTCGCTTGTTCCCCCTCATTTTTCTGGGTGTTGTGTTACAGTTTGCCACTCTAAAAATAGTCAGTGACAATTCTTGGCTCCACATTTAAGTTTTAAAAGTTGTTTGTAGATAAGATAGTTTTAAAAAAGCAATATTCCACTGAAGCGATAACCGTAACGAACACTTCATTTGCACATCCTTGGGAAGCAAAATATTTAAACTTCACACCATCTATTTCATAAATATGACTCCCCCTCCCTCCTTCCCTCCCTCACACACATCAGCGTGATGGAAGAGGCTTATCTGAAACAGGAGTTGGGTAGGTTTTGAAGTCCCAAAGCTGTCAAGGATGCGTTACAATCTGTTGTCAGAATCCTCTGACTCGAATTTCAGGCGGCCGCACGCCCGTTGGAAACAGCTGCCCACGCCCGCGTGCGGCGTGCTGCCGTCCCCTCCGCCGCGGGGCGGGCTGGCCGGGCGGCCTGGAGGCGGACCCCCAGCTGGAGGCTGGTGGGATGTTTCCCAAGAGCTGACTCTCCGGGTGGCTTCTCGGAACCAAGAGCGTCTGGAAACTCAGTGCTGGGGTTGCGTCGGTGTGCTCCGGTGCCTTTGGGGCCCTGGCTCCCGGGACTTTCCTCTTTCTTCCCTCCTTTGCTCTTTGTCTCCCTGTTCCCCTTCCCTCCAAATACTTCTTTCCTTCACTGCTGTTCACCATTGTCACTCTTCTGGTGCCATCGGGTGGCCACCTTCAGGTCGCCCTGGAGTTTCCCAGGACAGTGGAGCGAGAGCTCTCTCCGCTCTAGCGGGGCGTGCCTGCAGCCTCCTGGGCTCGACAGAGACCCCCCCTCGGGGGCCCCTCCGAGCAGAGGCCTCACGTTTCATTGCCCCCGGTGCCGGGAGCCCGGGGTCCCTTGGGGTCGAATGGGTTCACTCTAACATTTGCTTTGACTCCATCCTTGTCACTTTCTCTCCAAAGAGTTCTTTTTAAGGCCTTTTTTGTTTTAACCATTACAGATCACTCTGATGCTCACGATTGCGAGGGCGATGCTGCTCTGTGACCCCGGAGACCTAGGTCCTGGGGTTGCTCCTGGGACAGCGGGGCTGCACAGCTGGGCAGGAGAGTGGCCTCTCAGTCACGTGTCAAACTGCGGCATGTCTGAGCTGTGGGCAGCAGGGTCGGCAGCCCACTGCAGCGCGGCTCCGCCCGGCCGAGCGTCCGCGTTCAGTGCCCGGTCCCGATTCCTCGGTGAGGCTGGCGGAGTCAGGGCGTCTGGAGGAGTCGTCGTGGAGCCCGGGGTTTCCCTGGTGGAGTTCTCCGTCCACTGTGTTTGTCCAGCTCCTACGCACAAGGCCCTGTGGGAGCCGGGCCCTGGCTGCCGGGCCTGGCCTCTCCGCCTGGGGCCCACAAGGGCGGCCATGTCCATGCCGATGGGTCACCCCGACCTGCCCCCAGCCAGGGAGCCTCGCCGTGCAGGGGATTCGGTCTGCGAGCCGGCGTGCAGGGCAGTCCCTGCTGTCGCCGCTGTGCACACCCGGGGCCCCTCTCCGGGTCAGGTGTTTGCTGCCGCTCTTCGGAGTCAGCCTGGCGGCACGCGCCTTACCACCCCTCCTACCACCAGACGGCAGGTATCCGGTTTTCCTCCCTCCAGCCCGTGGCCTTTGCAGGCGGAATGTTACAGGGTTAGTGTTAGGGTCACAGAACTGTAATAGAATTATAGTGTCATAGATTAGAATTATGTAGAATGAGTATTTTACCAAGTCTGTGCTTGAATATGTTTACATATTTAGTAAATCTTGCTCTCTACATTTCTGAGAGGTTGGGGGTGATAACTAATGTACTGCCGTTGGCAACATTGGTTATGTTTAGTCAACATGGATGATTTCCTGTGACTTTAATTTCGGCTGACAACAGTCTTTTCCAAAAGTTCCCAAAGACACAAGCGAGCCCGGGGATCGGCCTGACGCAGTGAGCTGGGGAGGGGATCGGTCCAGGTGGGGTCCCGCCGGGGATGGGCGGGGACGCGGGCCAGCCCAGGGATAGGTCCGGCATTTCGCAAGGCTGTGCGCAGCGGAGCCGCCACGCCCCCTCTCTGTCTGGGGGGCCCCTCCCACCGTGTCACGTGCTGCGCTTCCTGTGCCCTGTGGGGGCTCCGTGCGCCCTGTCAGCAGGGAAGGAGACACTGCAGGTTTACGCGCGGAGCCCCCAGAACTGCGTTGCCCTCCTTCACTCCCTGCGAACTCTGAACTCCGGCATGGGCGCCCGGAGGCTACGACCTTGACCCCAGTCGGGTGCGACGAGGGAGCGCACCTCTTTTCTGTATTCCGGGCTGCCGTTCTCTGACCCCCAGTGGTTCAGACAGCGGGCTGCGTGGCTTCGAGTGGGGCCTTCTCTGTGCTCCTGTCCCCCTTCTCACCCACCGAGGGGGCGCTGCGTCTTCCTGAGGGGCACAGGCACCGCTCCCGCCCGCCTCCGCCTGCCTCTGCAGTCCGTTTCCCGAGCGCTCAGCTCCCAGTCCTGGCACTAGGTGGCCGACGGCAGCGGCGTTTGAGTCTGGTCTTGCCTGGGAACAGACCTGACTGCCTGGTGCTGTGGGTGTCTCACGGTTGCTCAAGACCTGCTCATTATCTCTCCCGATTGCACCGGGAGATTAGCCACGAGCCCTGCAGGGCTTTTCCCATTGTGTGGAGTTCAAACACAAGCAGCTGACAAAGTCCCATTATGAGTCTAACCTGCGTAACAAACACACAGCACAAGCCCCGGCAGGAAGGGGCCGTGGAGGGGCCCCGGTCGGCCGGTAACAGCGCCCTCGGACTCGGCTCGGCCCTCGGACACAGCACGGCCCGCGGCCCAGTGCACCGGGGGCGAGGGGCTGTGTTTTCCTTCATCCCTCGAAGGCGCGGAGAAGGGGGTTTGTGATTGAGCCCGAGGGGCGGCGGGTCTTCCTGAGGACGTGCACGCTGCACTGCACGCGGTCTCCGGCCGGTTCACTGCCGCGCCGTCAAGGCTCCCGGCGCACTGTGCCGAGAAGGACAGAGCCGCCGGAGGAGAAAACCCGGTCTGTGGTGGCGACGCTTTCAGTTAGTGGGGAGGAGCCGCTGGCGAGATGGGTCGGGCGCCAAGTCTGAGGTGTCGGCACGCGGAACCACCTGTGCCCCTCACGTGTTTAATTAGTGCGAGCAGGGTGCTTGTCGTAACACTTTCTCTGGCGCGTCCAGACCAGCGCTGGGGGAGGAGGGAGGGCTTGGCCGTTTTCTCACGCACACGACCCCTGGAGCGGGTCTGGCGTGGTCCGTGCCGGAGCGTGAGCCACCCGGGAACCACGGCCTTCTTTCCCGTGGCTGCGCTGGGGCTGCAGGGCTGGTGGCCGACCTGGACGGGGAAGGCGGGACATTGGGCGGGCGGTCCCCAGGTGAGGACATGCCGGTGGTGACACTGGAACTGCCAGTCCCAGAAACACCGTGGTTCCCCGGCTCTTGGTTCTGCCAGCAGACCGGTCCCGCCGTGGCAGGGGTGAGCACGTCTGTGGAGCTCACTCCCCCGCCCCCGTGCCAGCCGCAGGACACGTGCTTCCCGCTGGCTGTTAGCAGCCGGTCCCCAAAACAAGCTTTCGGGGTGAAGCACACGCGCGAATGCGGGGTCCACTTCTCAGCACCAGGTGGGCTCCCACCGTGGACCAGAGGGTGGCCGTCCCCGGTCCGTGACCCGAACGCCGGGCAGGCGGGCCGTGGGCACAAAAGCGGGTGAGGGGTGCGGCATGCCCCCCAGGGCTCTGTCGGTGAACTGTCTGATGTCCACAGAACCCTTCGTTTTGAAGCGCGTGCCAGCGCTGGTTTTTAACATACCCTCTCCTTTTTCTTCATGGGGTGATGCATGCCACGTGAAGTTCTCCTCCCACCGCTGCAGGTGTGGCGGTCAGTGGCACTGAGTGGGTCTGATGCCAATGCGGTGCTTCCGGGGGAGTCCTCCGTGACCTTCAGGATGGACAGCCTCCGTTTCCGACGGGAGCGGCCTCCACTCGGAAATGACTGCTCGTTTCAGCACGGCCCTTTGAGGGCGGTTTTCTTGAATGAGTATTCTGCACCGTGATTTCCTAGCACAATCATTTGCACACACCCCTTACTCACCCGCCACAATGAGAAGTTTCCTTCTCCAGGGTTTCAGCTGAATTCTGATTATAGGTGAAATAAGATACCAGAGCGATCACCGTTTTCCCAGAGTAATCATAACATTAAGCTGGAACAGTCAGTAGAGGCAAACTGCCATCTTAGCCTTATGCGCATACTTTCAAAACCTGCCTGTGTGTTCCACCTTTGCCCTGTTGAGAGCGTGTATTTTGTCGTGAAGAGTGTTAGCCTCACACGCGTGTGCCTGGCGTGAGGAGTCCCAGTAATTCTTCGCAGCTCCCGAGCTCGCCAGGGTCGCCTGGGCCTGGGGCCTGTGGTTCTGCCTCCTTTCCCCTTCCCGCCCTGTTCTCTGGCGATACGATCTGTCAGGGGCCTCGAGCCCTCCCCGGGTGGCCTCCGCCGCGGTCTGGACCCGGGCCCCACCCCCAGAGAAGGTCCCGGTGCCCCCCGAGATTGAGTTGCAATGCGCCGACTTGAGACTGAGGTCTGGAAGCGATAACCGAAGGGAAGCTTCGACGTGTAAGCCGCCGCCGGGATCTCACTGACCTTTGTGGCAAACCGAGCCCGGCTGGGGACACACAGATGCAGCCAGGCGCTGGGCGTGCGGGGCTGGGGCGCCAGGAGCGGATCAGCGTGGGTGGAGCGCCCTTTCCCTCGGAGCCGACCCAGGTCACAGACCAGGGGCACAGGCCCCAGCCCGGGAGCCCGATGTCGGGGAAGCACCCTGTGTACACGGTGCCGGGTTTGGTGGTGGAAGAGCCCGAAGCCACTCTGTACGAGGTGACCCTGGTGCTCAGCGAGGGCCACGCCGCCCCCGCCCCCCCCACGCCCCGCAGCTGCCTGTGATCTCCGGTGTGAGCTCCCCGCACCCCGCTGCAGCGAGAGTAGGGCTCCTGAGCCGACTCCCTCCGCCTGCTTCCGCTGACGTCGAATGGTTTTGGAGAGGGGCACCTGCAAGGCTCAGGAGGCCACGGTTTCACTGCCACCTGCCCGCCCCAGCGGGCTGGGAGGAGCTGCCGCCCCGGTGGGGCGTCGCCCGGGAGCCCTGTGCGTGGCTGTTGAGCAGTTGCTCTGACCCTCCTCCTCCGCAGTAGCCGGGCTTCCCAGCCCCACCGCAGGCCCGGCTGCACCAGCTGCACACTGCAGGCCTGACGGGAAGCCCCCCCCCCGTGAGCGGGGGTGTCTCAGAGCAGGGGCAGGGTGTGTCACTCCACCTTGAGACGCACCCACCCTGCTCTGACGGGACGTGGGAACGGGTGTCCTTCCCAGCCAAACCTGTTGGTTGAGGCTGCCGAAGAGCCGCCCTCCCCCAGTGGGGGCCGCGGTTGGGCAGAAAGGCCCCGGCTCCGCCTGCCTCCTCACTGAGCTCCCCGGGGGCACGTCTAGGTGCACAGAGGGGCCGCCCTGCTGACTGCCGGGGCGGGCTCTGCACGGGGGCGGGGGGTGGTTTCGAGGTGACGCTCGGCTGGTCTGGGCGTCTGTGCCCGCCTGCCCTGACACCGTGGCTGTGCCGACCCCACGCCGCCTGTGCCGCGTGGGGCAGGAGCCGGCAGTCTGTGCCACTGCTCACCCAGCCGAGGGCGTGCGTGACTGTTCGCCCAGAGTCCCGGCCCCGCCCAGGGCCCTCGGTGGCTCCCTGAAGGGAAGGTGGGGCACCTCTTCCTTGAGTAGCCTCAGCTTTCATACGGCCGCCGAGCTCACCGCTGGCGGGGCCACCGCTCCGTGTCAGCTGGGACGCGGCCACGGGGTGGCCGGCCCTGGTAGCCCTGCTCAGCCCCCCGCCCCCCAGTCGGGCGCTCTGTGCAGGGTGCAGGGGGTTTCCTGCTGGGTGCGAGGCCTCTGGACCCCGTGGGGTCCCAGCGCCCTGCACAGCCGCCCCCGTGCGCTGCTGGAGGCGGCCGCTGCGCAGCTGCCTGTCATCCTGCGCCGCCTCTGCAGCTCCACGGGCTGGGCCGTGTCACCTGCATCCTTCCGCTGCTCCCTTGGCCTTAACCTTGGGGTTGCTCTTCTTCTTCCAGCAGTAATTCCCGCAGTTCCAGTTCAGAGGCTGTGTCTTTTGCAGTCCCCCTTGAGCCTTTGGGTGAATAAAGTAATGGCTAAAAAAAATGGCTAGAAAACGATGACTTTTCTTTCACCGTAGTTTCTGAGCTGGTAAAGCTTTCCAGTGCCCCAGATCCATCCATCCATCCGTCCGTCCATCCATCCACGCATCCAGCATGGTTTTGGACTAAGTATGCATGCGAAGAGCTAAGTCCTTTTGGTGCTTGCTGCATGAAACACAAATGCGCAGGATTCTGACTGGTTCAGGATGTTGGTGCGAGACGTGCCCGTCCCCCAACCCCGAAAGGCTCAGGGGCAGCTCCTTGTGAACTCCCTGATTACGCAGCGTTGGAGGCCCTGGGTCACCGGGGGCGGAGGAGGGGCAGCCGGCAGCAGCACGGGGTCGTGCCTCGGGGTCGTGCCTCGGCCTGATCCTCTCTGTCTTCTCGCGGCCTCTTCAGGGGGAGTCACGGTGGGGGAGGGGTGTCCTCTCGGAGCTGCCGAAGCGCTGGCCCAGGACGCAGTGGATGCTGTAAGTTAGGCAGGGACAGGTGGGTCCCTGAACGCAGGTGTTCTGTGGGCGGGGACAGTGTCATCCTGTCCAGATGCTCTGATTCCTGGAGCTTGGAAGGCCTTCGGGCCGCAGGTCCCCTGACGAGTGGTTTTGCAGGTGAGGAGCAAAGTTCTGGTCCAGCAGACCTGAGGGGAAGTGTGAGTTTGCCGCCACGGACACGGCCTTCCTGACGGTTGTCCAGTTCTCGCCCCACATGGGCCGCTGGGTCGGCCCGTTTTCTGAGGGCCTGGGAGCCCCTGGCCGGTCTGGTGGTCATTCCTGCCCCACCTGCAGGGCGCCCACTCATGCGTCCCTGTGACTCTGGTGACAGAGAAACGTGGTTCGTGCAGCGTCCACGCACTCGGTCGTCTCAATGAAACGCGGGCAGGCCGACTGGGCCGTGGGGCTCGGGTGCCCGGAGCTGGGCCCAGCCGAGCAGGCCCCCTCTTCCAGGGCGCCCGCAGACCGAACCCCCACTGTCCCCGCCCACAGGCAGGGTGACTGGTTTCACCCGGCTTGGAGCACAGCCCCTCTCAGCGAGCTGGCATCCCGGTTTAGGAAGCCCCCACAACCTCGGCCCCCAGAGCCGGCTCCCCGCGGCCCACAGACGTGGGACTGTGCGGACACAGCAGCCGGCATTTGTGAGGACGGACCCTGGCGTCACCCTGAGCTCCGCCCGATGGTGCTCACCTTACAGCCCCGTGGCGTGGGGACCGCGCCTGCTCCCCTTCCGAGGCGGGGAACTGACCCCCAGCGTCTGCCTCCGACCCCCGCACGCAGCAGGCTGACGCTGAGGTTTGGCCGGGCGCGCAGCCGGGCACTGAGCGGGTGTGCGGCTGCCTCCCGCCGGAACCGAGTCCTTGGCGGCCCTTGCAGAGAACTGGGGTCCTGGCTGTTCCCCGGCGGCCACGACGTGCGGCCACCAGGCACAGCGAGCGAGCTGCCTGTCTGTACGTCACAGCCTCCGCGTTCAGCCCATGGCCGGACGAGTGTGGGGCATCGTGGGTCAGTGCCACGGCCGGGCTGCAGGTGGACGTGCTCCCGCAAACCGGGAGGAAAGCGTACGCACGAGACGGATGCAGCCGCGCTCTCCGCATGCGCACAAACGACGCCCTACGTAGCAAGCGCCTCCTCCCCAAGGCTCTCGGCCCGGGTTGCGAGGATGCGGGGGGGCGGGGGGTGGTGCGGGGAGACAGTTCTGGCAGGCAGTGTGTGTGCTTTGACTCCGGGAGGCGGTCGCCAGCCCCCGCTGGACGGGCGGAGGCAGGGCGCCACCACGGGCCGTTTGCCGGCAGGAATCAGCCTGAGCAGTACCGGAGCCGCACTGGAAATGCGAAAATGCGCAGAGAGTGGTGTATGGAGGACGCACAGGAAAGGGGGGCGGATAGGACTGCATTGGGGGCCGTGGGGAGGGCAGGTGTTTGGGGGTGATGATGGGGTGCTGCCGAGCAGTCACGCTCCTGCCTGCAGGCGTGACTCACCGCCTTCGCGGTGCAAACAGCAGGTTCCCCGAGACAAGGACGAACAGGCACTCCGCTCATTGTCCCGTCCCGTGTGTGTGTGTGTGTGTGTGTGTGTGCACTGCCTTCGAGTGCCCGCCTTGCCCAAGGATCCCTTCTCTCCTGTCCCTGGGCCCAGCGTCGGTCGCCGCAGGGGCGTCCAGCCCCAGGCCCTTGGTCTTCGCCTTCTCTGAGCGCGGGCAGACGCCCTCGCAGGGCAGGCCTGAGAGATAAACCGCTCGTTCACGGGCTGGTCCCGGCCAGTTCATTTTCCGGGTCGAGTCACGGTTGGGACGTTTCACTTGACTTCTTTCCCGTGCCCTCCCTCTGCTGCACTTCCTCTGGACGTGACTCATGGCCGTGTGAGGGCACACGTAGCTGTGCGGGGACCCACGAGTCCAGTGCCAGCCGCCCTCTGCGTTTGGGCTTCCGCCCCAGTGCCTTTCGGCGTTTCCTCCGCGTCCCTCGGAGACGCAGCTCTGCCCCAGGACGTCCGAGTCTCCCTCTCTGGTTCCGCTCAGCTGTTAGTTGGGACCTTCGACGATGAAGCGGAACCATGGAAATCATTTCACGACGACCCGTTTCTGTTACCCGGCCCCTTAGTCTGCGGGCAGTGAGTGGTTCAGGGACGAGCTCGCTCACTCAGCCCGTGGGGCCGCCTGCCGCTGTGGGTGGGAATGCGCTGGCACCCACGGGTTCACCTGGCGCTGCGTGGCGTTGTCGGTGAGGGCGGCGGTGTTCCGCCCAAGATGGACGTTGGAGCGGGGCGACAGCCGGCTTCCTCGTGCTGCTGACCGTTTCCTTTCCTGTGCTCTCCAGGTTTCCGGCGCCTTCCCGAGCACTCAGGTGAGACCGCTCAGGTGAGACCGATGGCCGCCCCAAGGAGCAGGTGCTGACGCCCCCAGCCTGGTGCTGCGCCTCCCGACACCACCGCCCACCCAGGATCTAAATGCCACAGCGCCCCTGGGGCACGGTGGGCTGCGACCCGCTGTTGCCCGGGAAGGTACGTTGCGTGGGCACATGTGTGAGTTCACGGGAAGGAGGCAGAGGGGCGGTCGGACCCGCTCTGATATGGTGGGGTTGCTGCGTCGTATGCAGCTCCTGGGAAAGCGAATTCGGAACCTCTTCTTTGGATTAAGGTTACACCCACTTAACAATTGGAAAGCATTAGCATTGAAATTTAAAACAAGAAAAAGAAAGCGCAGGTACCTGTGAAGTCTTTTTTCCCCTGTGAATTGCCCTCAGGATCTTTTAAATTGATCCCCAAGCTTTACCATCTTTATATGGGATTAAGTTTGAAAGGGCAGACCTGGCTTTCAAATCCCGCTTGCGACAGTGACGCACTTTGTTTCGGTTTGAGTAATCTCCAGAAAGCAAAGTCGATGCAGCCAGGTCATCACCGCCCTACGTGGGAGCTCGTCTTTTGTTTGTCGCTCTGCGCACTGCGTCCCTGTCCAGCCTCCCGCGTCGGGGGTGTGTTCGCGCCTTGGCCGAGCGCTGTCCATGGGTTTGTAAGATTCAGCAAAAACTTTCAGAACTTTTCCTCGGTTTAATCTTAGCTCTTGTTTCCCTGTCTCCAGGCTCAGCCTCCAGGAGGGAAAAAAACAGGCTGGAAACCAAGACCTCCCACTGGAATCTAATTTTAAATTTGCAATCTGTTGTCTTGTGACTTTCGTTTCAGATTTAACTCTGAAACAAATACGTTTCCTTCTTTCTCCTGCAGTTTTGGAGGTCTGTTTTCAACTCAGAGGAGAGTAATCATCGTGTTTATTTTAATAAGTTTTAAATACCTCTGGGGAGTGAAATATTTTATTAATAACCACGATGCACAGACGCCATCAGGCACCTTCCGCTCGGATGCCGAGCGCCCTCGGCGGAGACGGGAACCTGCCTGCATGGTGGGTGCCGTGAGCGGGCCGGCGGGGCCCCGATGGCACGGGCGCTGGGTGTCGCCCAGGCGGCGGCAGCCCCGGGCGTCCCCGCGGAGGGCAGCCGTGCGTCGGTGCGGGCGAGGTGCAGTTCCTGCCACCGGGAGACCGTGCCGGGGCGGGAAGGGGTGTGTGCCGGGGCGGGAAGGGGTGTGTGCCTGTGTGCCAGTGACCGCGCCCTGGACACCGCAGGGTGGCCAGCCCCGGGCCATCGGCTCGCAGGTGGGGGTTACGTCCAAGCTGGGGGCGCGTCTCCTCCGCCTCAGGTGGTTCCCCAAACCGCCTGTGTACTGCCGGAGCTGCCGGCGCCACACCCACCGCGCCCTCTTCGGGGTCCCAGGAGCCCTGGGGCCCTGGGACAGGTTCAGGTGTCTTAGCTCTTTGTTCTCCCTTAAAATGAGTGACAGGTTCAGTGTAGAGATGTCAGAAAAATACA
>CM052539.1:191964863-191977717 GCA_028533065.1 Trachops cirrhosus
GCCCTCCGGTCTCACCTGGGAACCAGTCCTCTGGAGCGCCGGAGGCCCTCCTGGAGCCTCCCCGGTCCCGGCGTGCTGGGCTGTCTGCAGCGCCCCGTGCCCCTCGGGGCGTCCGCGGGTGCAGCGGAATGGAACGTCCCTCGGCTCTCTTGGCCCAGAGGCCCAGAGCTCGGTGGCGCCTGTCTTGTCATCTGGCCTCCGGGGGGCAGCTCCCAGGCCAGCTCTGCTCTCAGAGCCTTTGCTCTGCTGCTGTGGGCGTTTGTCACTCGGCTGCCACCTGGGCGTTGGCCTGGGGAGTGGCTGTGATTGTGGCCTAAGTCAGATTTCACAGCCTTCGCTGTCCTGCACTGGGGCAGCCCTGGGCGTGCGCACCTGCGTGGTGAGCCCGGGACGTCAGTGGGTTGGACTTGGCATTCCGGCATCCGCTTCTTTCCTCTGAGACCCCCCATTGCTCTGGCCTGTGGGGACCACCCTTCTGGGTTCCTCTGGGCAGGATGATGGGGGTGGGGGGGTGTCTCGGGAGTTGTCGCCCCTGTGCCACAGCTGTAGGGGGCGCTCACGTCCTGCACCAGGCTGGGAGAAAATGAGGACACCTACAGCAAAAGCAGAAACGCTGTGTGAGCACCTTCTTCAGGTGTTGGACCCCACCCCCTTGGCCTGCCGGCCCCGCCCCCGCGGTCCCTGGGCCCTTGCTGCCTCCGGAGTCCCCAGGCCGCTGCCGTCCTGTGGTCTTGGAGGCTTCAGTGTTTTGTCGGTGAGGAAGGACTGGCGGAGGTGCCTCACTCCTCGGCTGGCGCCGGCTGAGCCGTTTGAAGTTGCCCCGTCCCTTTGGCCTCCCTGGGGCCCCCGGGCCCGAGACCGCTCTGTGTTTCCTGATGGCGTCACGGTGCGTGACGCTCGGTCCGCCCTCCTCTGTCGCCTGCCTTGTTGGAATTATATCAGATGGTTTTAGATGGCTTTCTGCCACGAAAGGGGATTAAAAACTTCATTTTGAAGAATCCGCATTGAATCAGAGTGTTCTAAGTAGTTGAGGCTTCGTTGTAACTGATCCTGTAGGAATACTTCTAGCTTTACAGGAAGTTACACCCAGGAGTGCACCTTTTGCCCGTGATGGCGCAGTCTCACTCCATCGCAGTGAGTTCCGGCCGCGGGGCGGTGGGTGCGTTGTCCGTGGGTGCCACGGTGTCGCCCGCGCGGCTCAGCAGGCCCACCGCTCCCCAGCAGCGGCCCCTGCCTGAGGGCTGAGCCGCCCGGCGACTGCCTGTCCTTACTGGCGAGGTCCCTTTGGACGCTGGCGCTCGCCCGCTGTGTCTGTGCTGCGGCGGGAGTGAAGGGGCTGCGAGGGTCACTTCCGAAACGGAACTCGCCCCTTTCAGAAGAAGGTCACGGTGAGGGGGGGCCCCCTGCCCCCCATGCCCTTCTCTCTGGGCCCGAGCACCTTCTGATTTTCTGACCCTGGGTGGCTTTCAGACGACCCCCCCCCACTTCCTGCCGACCCGGGTGCGGTCATCCAGAGCCTCTGGGTGGGACTCGGCAGGCCGGCGCTCCGTCCCCTTCCTGAGGGTGACCCCGCTGCCTGCCTGCCTGGGCTGGCCGGAGAGCGTCCGGCCGTGACGGGCGCCGTTGGCACCACTGGCCTTGGGGACCGCTGTGCCGTTGGCAGAGACACGCCCTGGGGCGGAGGAGCGTGGAGAATCAGCCTGCCGGTCCACGCGCGCCCACTCGGTGTGCGGCTGCGGAGGCGCCTGCTGGTGCGTTCGAGGCGATGGCTTGGCCTGGACCCGGGCCCTTTGTGGCTCTCAGACGTCAGTCTGTGCCGTTCTTCCAGGGCGGCCGGCTCACCGTCGCTCTGAGCTTTTTGTTGTGTGTTTGCGAGACGGAGAGCGAGACACACCGGGCACGTCCTGCCTGCTCGCAGACCTCAGGGCCGCGGGGAGTCCGGCCCTGCCGTCGGTGTTGCCGACCTGCCCCTCCCCTTCACGCACAGACCGCGGCCCGGACGGCCCGGCGCTCTTCGGACGGAGGCAGCCGAGGTTGGTCGTGCGTGGCCAGCACGCCTGTCCTGTTCCCTCCACTCGAGGTTTTGCTCTTCTCTTGCTTCTGAAAGGTGCCGGCCAGAGACGTGACCTCGGGGCTCTGACATCTTGGGGGACGGTCTCTGGGCTGGACGCTCCCCCTGGGGGTCACGTGACGTGTGTCCTGGTGGGAATGCTCCGGGGTCTGCGTGAGCTGCCCCGCACTCGGGGGATGTGAGGCCCCGGTTGCACGCCAGTGGAGACGTGCCTGTGCGGGGTGCGGCGACGGGCTGGGCCGAGCGGCGGGTCGGATGCAGCCCCTGGGGGTCAGGGCGGAGGTGGGTCCTCTTCCACGGGTGTCACCCGTCCGAGATGGTCCCCGTGAACACGCCTGCGTCCCCGGGTGCCTGTTCCCAGTCTGTGCACTGTGTGCCTTCGCCGGTTCTAGTGTCACATTTCTGAGGACGGGGCGGGGCCTCCTCTGTCCACTCACTGCCGACGGCCTGGCTTTGGGACACGCTGGCTGCCCAGTGCCTGCCCCTGAGTGAGTCACTGCGCAGGTGGCTGATGGAGTCACCGGCGATGCGCCCAGCTGCTGTGTTTTCCTCCTGCCCTCGCGGGCCGTCCTCGAGGGTGCAGAGACAGCTCACTGCTGCCCTGCGCCGACAGAACACCTGGAGTCACGAGCTCCGAGGGGTTTCCTGGTCCCCGCTGTGGGCAGTGGCCGCCGGGTTCGAGGGAGACACTGGATGGGTGCTTGGCAGGCACCTGGCTGCGCCCCGTGGCCCCGAGGGCCGGGGCGCACACGACGGCTCCGCCACGTGAGTCTCCCCCGCCCCCGCCCCCCATGGCGCAGGGCGCCCAGCCAGACGCACGTGCGCTGGGGCTGCTCCCAGAACGGAGCCCGTCAGTCTCTGCTGAGCGGGGGGCGGGGTCTCTGTTCTGTTCTGCCCACTCCCACTCCCACCTCCCGACCACAGTCAGCGTTTTCAGCGTGCTGGGGAGTTAAAGGGAAAGATTCTGCTTTATTAGGGGGAGTTCATCGGGCTTGAACCATCAGCGTTGCACTTCTGATTGATTTGGGAGAGTGAGCTGGAGTCTGAAGGAAGTTTCTGGGAGGGGAGGCAGGTGGCCGGAGATACCTGTCAGGTCTCGTGTTCTGACATCGGTGAGGCCCTCGTGGGGCAGACTTGGGTTTGGGAGCGGGGGCAGGACGGCAGGCGCAGCCGCAGGAGGAAGACAGGTGCCGCGCCCCGCCGTGACAGCGGCGGTGTGCACGCTGAGGGGGGGTGGGCCGCTACCCCGGGCCCAGGCAGGTGTGATCCTCTAGTGACCTTGCCGGTGCTGCGTCACACCCCACGGGGGCGTCTCGGGGGCTGCTGGCTCTGCCCGCTCCCCTGTGCAGCCCGAGACCCCAGCCGGCGCGTGCAGGATGGCGCCCGGACCTGGCCAGAGCCGGCTGCCCTCCCGCGTGCCGAGCTGCTCTGTGCGGCTGCCGTGCCCTTCGTGACTCATTGTCCCTCTGTCTCTCCCTCTCGTCGCTGCAGGCCGCACAGCCATGGGAAACGCAGAGAGCCAGAGCGTGGAGCACGCCTTCTACGGGGAGAAGCGCGCCAGCCTGGGGCGCAAGCACACGTCGCGCTCGCTGCGCCTGTCGCACAAGGCGCGGCGGGCCCGGCACGCGTCCTCGGGGAAGGCGGTCCCCCGCAGCTCCGAGGCGAGCGCGCGCTCCAGCAGCACCCCCAGCATCCCGCAGTCGCTGGCCGAGAGCGGCCTGGAGCCCTTCGCGCAGGAGGGCGCCCTGGAGGACTTCGGGAGCCCCATCTGGGTGGACCGCGTGGACGTGGGCCTGAGGCCCGTGTCGTACACCGACTCGTCCGTGGCCCCCAGCGTGGGCAGCAGCATCGTCCTCGCCGCGGCCTCCGTGCCCAGCGTGCCCGACTCGGAGGACAGCAGGCTGTATGGCGAGGACGCGGCCTACCCGGCCGAGGGCGGCGGGCGGCCGCACCCCTATGGGCGCGCCGGGCCCGCGTTCCCGGAGAGCGCCAGCTTCAGGAAGAAGCGCTCCAAGTCCGCGGACATCTGGCGGGAGGACAGCCTGGAGTTCTCGCTCTCCGACCTGAGCCAGGAGCACCTGACGAGCAACGAGGAGATCCTGGGTCCTGCCGAGGAGAAGGGCCGCCAGGAGGCCCGGCGGGCGGAGGGCCGGGTGGGCCCGCGGCCATCCGGCGGCTGTCAGCGCGCCAACTCCCTGAGCGACCTCTGCGCTCCGAAAGGCGCCGGGGCGATGGCCAACGGGGGCCCCAGGAGCAAGTGTGCCGGCTACTGTCGGAATTTGGCATCTGACCTCCCGCACCGGGCCGACCACAAGGCGCCGCCCACGGCTGCCGAAGAGGCTGTTCCCTACAACTACAACACCCTTCCCTGCAGGAAGTCCCACTGTCTCTCGGAAGGCGCCACCAACCCGCAGCTGAGCCACAGCAACAGCATGCAGGGCAGGAGGGCCCGGACGACCCAGGTAACGTGGCTCCGGCCGGGGTCGGAGATGGTGCGTGGCTTCTGCTTCGTGCGCCTGCTCTGCCGAGGTCCCCTGCTTTCCCTTGGGTTTCCCTGTGGCCTGGTGGCTGCCTCCTGAGGCTCCGCCCACCTCACCAGTCTGTGCCTGAGGGGTGGGACTAAGGATGGGGAGGGGACCAAGGACAGAGGGGGCATGGGGGCTGCGGGGACTGCAGTGGAGCGAAGCTGGCGAGTCTGCACTAGAAGCTGTCTCTCCGACCCAGTTTCCCCCGGCGCCCTCGGGTTCTCTGCGCCCGTTGTGACGGCCCCATGGGTGGGCAGGTGGGCGCAGAGGTTTGTGGACTCAGAGCGCCCGTCCTGGGCACTGCAGGGGCGGCCTGTCGGCCGAGGCCTGGGGCGCAGGGCGGCCCCCGGCGTCCGTCAGCCTCTCGGAAGCTGGCAGGCTGCCTCCTGCCTGGGGCCCGGTCAGTTTCCTGGGCCTGGCGACGGGCCAGCCCTGCCACCTCCGGAGGGCGGGTCACGGAAGGACAGCTCCCACGTGGCAGCCAGCCCCACGTGTGGCCCTGGGCAGACCGTGCCTCCCAGCCGCTCCTTGGGAAAGGGGTGAAGCTGTGCACCGTGCTTCGCTCGGATCTGGGGCACGGGAGCGGGTGGGTGTGAAAGCTTTGGCCATGGGTTTCGGGAGTATTTTGCCCGTGAGAGGAGCGCCCGCCCCCCGACTGGTGATGGGCAGGGGCGTGAGACTGAGAACAGGCGCAGCCGGCCTGCAGGCCCAGCCCCACTCTGCCCCTGGAGCTCCGGGGGGCCTGGCGTGTGCGGAGGGTGCGAGGGGCCCACGGGGTGGGGCTTCAGATCGGAACCCGGGTCCGGTGCGTGTGCCTTGCGGGGCCCGGGGCAGGTCAGACGGGCGTTCGGGCTCGGGGTCTCTCGGGGAGGAGGGCTCGGCACTGCCAGGGTGGGGGGCCGGCGCAGAGCCTGGGTGCGGGGCCGCCGGCATCAGACCACCGCGGCTGCGCGGCCGCAGGGGTCCTGCTTGGTGTCCCAGCCTCGGGGTTCTGACTTCGGTTTGCACCAGCCGTTTGGGTGTGCGTTGTTTTACCATTCTAGACCCAGTTATTAGCGTAATCGGAGTTGTTATCCGTTCCTCCGGCTTTGTGTGGGTGGCAGGAGCCTGGTCTCTGCCCCCCACCCCCCGCCCTCGCTGGCGGAGACCAGACAAGGGGCCTTCCCCACGGGTGACACCCAGGCCTGAGACAGTGCCCTATGAGCCCCCAGTCGCTGTGAGGTCTGAGAGGGTGCCCGGCGGGGTGCTGGCTCCTGTCTGTGCCTCCCACCCAGGGGACAGCCGGGCCACTGCGTCCCCGCCACGCCCTGCGGTGGGGTGTGAGCCTCTGGTTGGGGCTACCCCGAGGGCTGGGCTAGAGCGAGTCTCCCCTTCAGGGGCACGTCGGTGACGTTCCCATTCCCTGGCTTGTCGCCGTACGCCCCGTGAGTGTGTGGCACAGAGACCGTCTGAGGGCGGCCCCCTCCACGTCGCGGCGGGGGCAGCCGACGCAGGGCAGAGTGCGTCCCGGCTCACGGCCTCCGGCCGGTCGCCACCCTGCCACCCCGCAGGCCCTCTCTGTCCAGGCGAGTGGCAGCGCCTCCACGGGAGCTGACGGCAGGGCCACGCGGGACCGCGCCAGTGGCTCCTGTCCGGGACAGGAGCAGAAGTGTTTTCTCTGTGTCTCCTGTGTGTGGAGTGAGGGTCTTTATCGACTCGGAACAGACCCCCGGAGTCTGCCGACACGGACACAGTGCACCCACCCCGTTCCCGTCTGCGCCCGGCGCGCCCCTCCCGCAGGCTTTCCTGAGGACCCGCTGCGCTCCACGCCGCGCACTCTCAGAGGCAGTGGCTGTGTGGGAGCCTCCGTGAGAATATCTTTTTGTCTTTTCTGTGGTGGACGTCTCTGACCCGGGGACCTCCTCAGTGCACTTGGTGACCGAGTCGGGTCCCCGCCCTGGCCCGGGGGGTGTCTCTGTCCCTCCGCAGCGTGCTCCCCAGGGCAGCGCTCCTGGCACACGTTTGGATGCTACCTGGGAGAAAAATCATTCTCGTCGGCGATAATCGAACAGCTTGTCTTTAACTGAAAGATGCCTACAGGAGCTGCCGAGGGCGCCTCGCGGCTGCGTCTGGGCAGCAGCTGCGTTGGTGTCCTGACTCTGCCGAGCTGGCATCTCGGCGCCTCCCTCCTCCTCCCCTCTGACTTCAGGACTGGAACTCTGTGTTTGGCTCCGTGCTCTGGGACCCACCAGGTGCAGGCCGTCCGCCGATGCGCAGGGCACACCCGTGCTGGTGTCCGCGACCCTGAGGCCCAGGGGCTCCTCCCTGGGGGGCCTTCTGAGTCCCCGTTGCTGGGGGGCGCAGCGTGGGCGGGGCCTCGGGGCTCCCGGGTGGGGAGAGTCTGATCCTCAGGAGTGAGGTGTCCCGGAGACGGGTGGGTGGGAGGAGGACGCTTTGGAGACACAGCCCCCGGGGTGCCTGCGTCGTGGGGCTGCTGCCTTTCTCCTGAGCCACCGGAACCTGCCGCGGACTGGCACGCGCCTGGCGCCCGGGAATGACAGGCACGTGGACGCAGCCTCCGAGGGGTGGCCGGTGTCTCAGGGTGTGACCCTGGAGCCTCTGCGTGGGAGTGGCTGCTTTTGGTCTGTGCTCCAGAGCCTGAGGCCCCTGGACAGGTGTGGCACTTGGACGTCTGCATAGAACAGCCTCGCCCCCACCGTTTCCCACCCCAGAGGTGGCGAGGGCTGGAGCACGATCTCGGCGCCCCCGTGGAGCAGCGGGGGGCCGAGGCGGGCCGGTGGCTGGCTGGCCCTCGTCTCCCACACCCGACAGCACGGGCCGTGGGCATGTGGGGCATCCCAGACCGATGACCCAACGGGCTGGGGCGGGGCCGCCAGCAGTCCCTGCCCAACAGGCCGGGTGACATAGCAGTGGGAAGACGCGTGCCACCGAGCCTGCCTGGCTGTTTGTGGCGATGACGTGGTGTTGGCGTGGGCGTTGCAGGGAGGGCGTTGGTCGCACCGGGCTGTGTGGTCTCGGGGTGCCAAGCTCCGCTGGGGCGGGCGGGCCTCTCGCCGGGCGGGACCGCTTCTCTGGCTCAGTGTAGGGACCGCCGGGGCGTAGAGGACACAGAGCCGGGTCGCTGCGAGGCTCTGGCATCGGGGGGTGTGAGCAGATGTTCAGGTGGGACCAGGAGGTAAGTGTCTGTCAAGGCCTTGCCTCTCGGGTGCAGGGAGGCCTCGGGGCGTCCTGTGGGGGTCCGTGGGGGGCGCAGCGGGCTGTTAGAGTCACGCCCTTGACGGTTTGCCCGTCCGGCCTCTCCCCTGCCCCGTCTCCTTTCGTTTCCTTCCCCTTTCCGCCACAGGCAGGTTTGAGAAGAGCAGGCACTCAGCTGGAAGGGGTGCTTTGGCGAATGCGGGGGTGGGGGGCGCGAGGCTGACTGTTCCAACCGTCTGGCCGGGTGCCGTCTGCAGCTGAGCGGTGACGAGCCTGCCATGTCCCAGTGGACAGGGTGGCAGGACGCGCGGGTTCCACCCTCCAGCCTGCCACCAGCCCGCGCCCCTCAGCACCGGGACAGCTTCCCGAGGTCCGTGCCTGTCCTGGAGCGCAGGGAGGCCGCGAGGCCTGGGGGCAAGCGGTGCCCCCTTTGTTCTGGAGTCTTCCCCTGCGGGGCTGGCCTTGCCCTGTCTCACGGAGAGCACCCGCTGCTGCGCGTCAGAGTCTGTGGCTGATGCCCCCGCTTTTTTTGGAGCACTGAGCCGCTCAAAAAAGCGTCCAGAAGTTTGGGAAGTGTGCCACGCCGATTCCCGCTGCTCGTGGTCACCAGAGAGCTCGCTGACGGCCACTTCACTGGGCGTCCCGTGCCAGAAGGGGGCAGGAAGGGGAGCTGGGGTTCCGTCACAGGCTGCTCCTGTTCGTGCAGAGGACCTGTGCCCGCAGGCTCTGGGGGCGCACAGGCAGGACGTGGGCGGCAGAGCCACGGGGCCGCGTCCCAGGTCTGCTCGGAGCCCCGCCCACGCGTTCTCCGTCCTCCTCTATCCGTGTGCGCCCAGCGGAACCGCAGTTGGTCCCTAGCTACTTCCTGTCGCCATCTCTGCTCCACTTTATTCCCCTTTTTAAAAACAGTGGCAGGTAGTAGGGAGGGTCCCCGTGTGCCCCGCACCAGTCAACCGTGAGCGCCGGCCGGGGGTGCTGTGTGCCAGGAGCCCCCGCCGCGGAGTTGCCTTTCCTGCCGTCTGCGTCCAGCTTTGCTTTTGCTTTTTGGAAGGTGTACAGTGCGGTGACTGCCTGCGCTGTCAGTGGTGAAGTGATTACCCCATCGCGCTAACATTCCTTCCCCCCACATCAGCACCCCCTTTTTGGTGGTGAGAACGCTCAGGGTCTGCTCTCAGCAGATCTGAAGCGTGAACACCGTGCCGTCAACCGCAGTCACCGGCTGTGCCTTAGACCCCAGAACTTCCCCGTTTCCCGCTGGCGGTCGGCACCTGCACCCATCAGCTCCCCCGCGCCCACACTCCCCGGGCGCCGGGAGTCCGTGCGTCCGGCCCCACATGCGGGTGAGTCACGCTGCACGGGTCTCTCTGGGTCCCCTTCCGCTTCCACATGGGCCTCTGCTCCTCCTCCAGCTGCTCACGTGGCACCTGGTCATGCTGGAGGTGAAGCAGGGACCCAGGCGTGCAGAGGTGCGGCCCCGTCCGGGCCCTGCGGCCTCTCAGCAGATTCGTGCCCAGAGCTCTGGTTTCTATGGCGATTCAGATCACCCTGCAGTTGTTGTATTCGTAGCCTTAACGAGCTAACTCTTTATGGGGCCACAGGCAAACGCCGGTGGAGCCCGAGGCCGCGTCCTCCTCTGCCGTCTGGTCTCTGCCTCTGAGGACGGTGCTGAGACTGTGGGCTGTCCCGTCCACCGCTGTTGCCCTCCCCCCTCCTTTGCTGCCACTGTCTCGTTTGTTCGTGGAGACGCCGGCAGCACTTCAGGGCGTTGGGGTTGGGGTTCAGAGCAGACTGGTCTGTGGCCCGGAAATGCTCAGCTCCAGAGCTGGGCAGTGCTTTGCAAGTTCCAAATGGGTTGACGCTGGGAATCGATACCCCCTCGTCTTGGCAGGTGCCCGAGCTGTCCCTGGCCCGGGGCCGGCGGTAGCTTGCTTCAGGCTCCCGGCGTCCCGGCTTTGAAAGGGCGAGGTAATTGGAGCATGGGGCCGCAGCGGTGGCCCCACAGCCTTCTCCAGCTCAGTGCGGTGCGAGGCTGCCCGTTTTCTGGAAGCGCAGCCGGTCGGGGCAAGAGGAGGTTGCCTGCTCTGGGGACATGGGTCCTTGCTGGGTGAGTGGCCAAGGCGGCCCCCTGGCCCTCTTTCCAGTTGCCACGCTATAAAACAGGCTCCTGACGAAGCCTTTTATTCTTCTTTAAAAAAATGACCTTCGCCGCGCCCATTTTATCCAAGCTGTCTCCTCGTTGCCCCAGTAAGCCCTGCCTCCCGCGCAGCTAGCTAACCGCCCGCAGGATTTCCTGGAGTCCTGGGCACTGGCGACTGGCGAGGCGAGGGGAGGAGCTCTGGGCTGGTGGCCGAGCCGCCCCGCAGCTGACTTGCCAATCGGCTCATTATCTTAGTCAGATGAGTGACCAGCTCTTCGCAGTGTCCCTTGTGTCTTTTCCACTCGGACGTTTTCAGCGGTTCACCTTGGCAGTGGGGCGGCGTTCCCGGCACCCCGCCACACCTCGGATCTGTGCGGGTCTGGGGTGGAGGGGGGCGTCCGTGCCAGAGCGGTTGGGAGGCCGGTGCCCTGTGGGTGGCAGGAGCTGCTGGGACTTCTCTGTGTGACACAAGTCTTCTTTCCCTCCTTTTTGGCTCCCAAGGATGTGAACGCCGGCGAGGGCAGCGAGTTTGCCGACAGTGGGATCGAAGGGGCCACCACCGACACGGACCTGCTGTCCAGGCGCTCCAATGCCACCCACTCGAGCTACTCGCCGCCCCCCGGCCGAGCGTTCGTGGGCAGTGACAGCGGCAGCAGCAGCACGGGGGACGCGGCGCGCCAGGGCGTGTACGAGAACTTCCGCCGCGAGCTGGAGCTGAGCGCCGCCAACCGCGAGAGCCTGGAGGACGCGGGCTCGGCGCACAGCGACGAGCGCTCCAGCGGCGCCCCGAGCTCGCCGGGCCGCTCCGACGTGCTGCGGGAGGCGGCGCGGGGCACGGTGCGCAAGGCGGGCGCGCTGGCCGTCAAGAACTTCCTGGTGCACAAGAAGAACCGGAAGGTGGAGCCGGCGGCGCGCAGGCGCTGGAAGCACTACTGGGCGTCCCTGAAAGGTGAGCCGGCGCTGGGGCGCTCCCTCCCCTCCCCCACCCCGCTTCCTGTGGCTCGTGAGCTCCGTCCCACTCCAGGTGGGCTCCGCGCGCTCCCCTGCGCCTGCGCGGAGGCTGGGGCGCCTGCAGAGGAGAGCGTAGTCCTCGTGCGTGGCGCTCGGAGTTCTGACGGCGAGGTCTGCCTTGTGCGGCCGCTTTGTGCTCCTTGCCGCAGTGGTGCTGCAAGCACCGGCCGCGCGGCGACCTCCGGCGCCTGATCGTCTGCCTTCGCAGGGCCGTGTCCCCGGAGCA
Source organism: Trachops cirrhosus (assembly GCA_028533065.1). Taxonomy (NCBI): domain Eukaryota; kingdom Metazoa; phylum Chordata; class Mammalia; order Chiroptera; family Phyllostomidae; genus Trachops; species Trachops cirrhosus. The sequence continues at coordinate 191,976,029 of CM052539.1, forward strand.
GCAACTCCCCGTCTCCTGCCGCGCACGCTGCTCTGTCGTCTCTGTCCCCTCGAAGCTAAGCTGTGGGAGCAGCTCACGTCTAGTGCCCTCATGTGCACGCCTGGGTTCCATGATAGTCTCCGGGGATGTGCTTAAAACATGGTTTTTTAATCATTTTGGCTGGTGAAGTGCCTCCCAGAGTGACCGTGTGAGAGGGACATCATTGGCTTGCACCCTCCGGAATTGCATTTTCTGGGTCAGAGACATGCTGGAATGCTGTTCGTTTCATAGGGTTCAACCTGATGGTTTGGGGGCGTCGAAGGAAGGCCCTGAGCCCCCGTGTGTGACACGCACCGTTTTGCGGCCACGCCGAATGGTCGTGCGGGGCATATCGCTCTTCTCATTAGTTACCGTGCACTTCTGTGTGTCGCCTACCGTCATCTCACCAGTGTTCGTGAGTGCGTGGGTGTGCGCCCGTGCCCCTCGGCCTGTGCTCAGTGCTCCGGAGGTTGTGACCCGCTGTGACAACGCGTCTTAAGGGGAACACGCCTCCCGCCCCTGGGCTCCCTGTCAGGGGCGCTGTTTGCGGCGGGGCTGGCAGATGGAGGGGCTGGTCAGGCGGGTTGCTGAGTGCGCAGGGCAAGCGCAGGGTGAAGGGGCCTGGACCCCTGGTGCGGCGCGCACGCTGGGCCCACCAGCTGTGGCCGGCAGGGGGACCTCCAGTGCCAGAGGCAGCGAGCGAGCGGGTCCCTGGGCACGCCCAGGGCGCCAGCCGGGTCCGGTGCCCTGTTGCCCTTTCGTCAGCCGTGGCTTCCGTGCCCGGAGAGACAGGAAGGGAGCATGGTGACCAGACCACAGGTCTTGCTGCACGTCACAGGCCCCACAGTGACAGCGTGTTCCGCAAGATGGAATTAGATCCATGTCCATCCCCCCACCCCCCCAATCAGACCATCTAAGGCTGGTGGTCGTTCCTGGGAAGTCCCCGGGGGCCTGGGCTCCTTCTGTCTTGTCGCTCAGCCGCTCCCCGGGCCTGTGTGGTCACGTGGGCTCCCCAGCAGCTCCGCACCCCAGTGCAGAGCAGGGAAGTGAGGGCGCCCCCTGGAGGTTGCCCACGTCTCTGGTGCCTCCGTCCCGTTGGCCAGCAGTGAGTCAGGCCTAGCTGCAAGGGAGGCAGGAATGGCAGCCTCACCGCCGGGCAGTGTCCTGGGAACACACAGCTGCCCTGCGGAGGACTCTCTTGTCCGCTCGAGTGGGGCAGGAGCTTGTGTGTCTGCTGCTGCTGCAGTTTTGGGGTGGCACGCCACCATTTTCGTGTTTAGCTGTCAGACTTGCTGGGATGGGACTTTTCGTGGCTCCACTGCCCAGAATGTCTCAGGAAGAGTCAGGTACTTTCTTTTCTTTTTTAAAAACCGCTACTTGAGGATGTGCCTATTGACGAGAGAGAGGGGCATCCATCGGTTGTGCCCTGTATGCTCCCTGACTGGGGATCGAACCTGCAACCTGGGTATGTGCCCTGCTGGGACGGAACCCGTGACTTTCTGGCGCACAGGATGACACTGCCCCACTGAGCCCCGGCCGGGGCGGGGAGCGCCGGGCACTTCCTCCTGTCCTCCTCTCGTCGCCGGAGCCCGCCGCGGCGGCGCGAGTGTGCGCGGGCAGCGGAGTCCTGGCAGTCGTGGTGCTTTCTGTGGGAAACTGTGTGGAATGTGA
>CM052539.1:191978217-192005845 GCA_028533065.1 Trachops cirrhosus
GGCTGCACCCCGGTCCTTGGCTCAGAGGATCTCAGGGCGCCCTCGGCAGCCCGTGCAGCCTCCAGGCCCCCTCTGAGTGGCGTTTTCAGTCCACCTGGGGCGAAGGGCCTGGGGCGCCCCGCGTCGTCAGAAACACTTTAAAACGGTGATAGCACAGGCGCTGACCGGTCACCTCGTGGAGTAACTCGGCCCAGCGGCGGGCCCGCCAGCCGCCGTTGTGCAGCCCGGGCTGGTGGAGCAGCCGAGGTTCCGCCAGCGACCTGCTCCCCGGGAGCGTGGCTGCCGCTGCGTGTGCTGCTGCGTGTGCCGCTGCGTGTGCTGCTGTGTGTTGTGTGTGCTGCTGCGTGTGCTGCTGCGTGTGCCGTTGTGTGTCACTGTGTCATGTGTGCTGCTCCATTTGTCGCTGAGTGTGCCATTGCATGACGATGTGTGCGCTGTTGTGTGCCGCTGCGTGTCGCTGCGTGTGCCACTGCGTGTGCTGCCCACGTTGCCGCACGGCTGCAGGCGGTGCCGAGCTCCGCCTGTGGGCCACGTTGCTGCCGTGCGCCATGAGGCTTCCAGGCCCCGTGGGCTCCGTCCGTGGGTGCCCGGTCTCCAGTGCCGGCGTGAGGGCGTTCACTGGGGGTCACGCCCTTCTGCTGCGGGCCTTTGGATCCCGCGGCGTCCTGGGGGCTGTGGGGGAGCGTGCAGCCTCAGCCTGTGGTTCCCTACTGAGCGAGCGCCCGTCCCACACGGCCCCGTGGGGGCCGTGCTGACCACTGGTTAGTGTTGGACGCACGAGGGTGGCCATGGGTGTTTGAAGTCACGTCCTCCAAAGTGACCGGTTCATCGATGACTGTCCCCAGGTATTTCGTGTTCTACGACGTGTGGTGCGTGACTAGCTGGTTGTGGAGTCCAGCCCCCGGGATGGTGGGGGAGTGTGGAGACACTGGCCTTCCTGGAGCCACATCACACGTGTTCTCCGGGTCGGGGCAGCGGAAGGAAGGTCTGCAGAGACAGCGATTCTGATGGGCGGTTTGCGCGTCCGTGCAGCAGGCGTGGGCTCCGCGTGGACTGTGTGCCTGGCCCCACCGCAGCTGTTGTGGGCGCTGGGCACGCCCAGAAAGGTCTGCTCCTTCGGAAGCGGCGTGCACGTTTGCGGGGACAGACGGACGGACGTGTGAACGCGTGTGCTCCTTCAGGGGACGTGGAGGGAGGCGGCAGGTGGTCTGCTCGCTCAGACGTGATGGTGCCCGAACGGAGGGGAGCGAGCCACAGGGGTGGCGTTGGGGGGAGGTGTGTGGGGAGGGTCCGTGGGCAGGTGGGCGAGCGCCTGGGGCTTTCAGGAGCCCAGGGGGTGCAGGGGACGATGGGGCGGGGCGCAGGCCCAGCCACAGGGGGTCTAGGTGAGAAGGGGAGTCTCGGGCAAGTGGGGGTGTCATCACTTCGGCTTCAGTCGCTCTCGGTGGCCGGCGTGCGGCCCGAGGGCTGAAGGGCAGGAGGCCGGTGAGCTGCCGTTCAGGCCGTGGGTGACGGTGGCCAAGGCACCCGAGGGAGACGTGGCAGGAAGAGGTTGTGGTGGTGCGCAGCTCGGGTGCCTGAGTGGTCAGTTACTCCTTCGGATCTGATGACCTTCTCATCCGGCTTTTGAGAAGAGGGAAAACAGGCAGCATTGATTGGATGAAGAACAGGGGCTGTGAGTGTGCGAGGGAGACTTCCCCGTCAGAGGTGCGTGTGTGGAAGACTCTGCGTTTCGGAGTCTCTGGCCCGGGCAGCGTGGGCACACGGGAAGTGCCCTGAGCACGCAGGCCCTTCTGGAAACCGTACGTGTTTCCATGGAGCTCTTACTGAGCTGAGCCTCAGCCTACGGGAGTGTCGTGGCTTTGGGGCCTGTCTGCAGTGCTCCGAACTGCTTGTCTGAGAGCGGGGAAAATTCCCGAAGGCTCCCCGACCTGCCGCAGCGCGGGGTGCGCTGTGGACGGACCGGACGCCATCACAGAGCTGTGCCCACGGTCCCTGGAAAACCCGGGGACACCCCGGGGGCTCTGGGGCCGAGCCAGGCTGTGCTGCCGCCTAGTGGGCACGCTGGAGAACGCAGACCCGGCCGGGTCAGCTGCACACACGGGGTTTTGTGGGAGCTCCTGACTCACGAGACACGTCGTAAACGTTCCTCTGTGCAGTATTTATGATCCTGGCGACCGTATTTTCTGAGCCGAGGATCAGTATTATACTTGATTTCTTTAATTCCAGGACTTTTTGTGTGAAAAACACTTGGGAGGCGACCAGAGAAGCCCCGTGAGTCCCGCCCTCAGCGCGTGGCCGTGGAGGGGCTGCGCTGGTCTTGGCCGTGGCGTGGTGGCCTGGTGGCGTGGCGGCGTGGGGGGACCGGCCGGCCGGGGTGCGTGGGGAGGCCGCTCTGGTGCCCGCCTCCCCGCCTCCCCGCCTCCCGGCCTCTCCCGGCCCCTCCCGGCCCCTCCCGGCCCGCGTTGCGCCTGCTGAGCCCTCGTCGTTGTGGTCGCCTCGGCCGCCTGTCAGGTGCCGTTGGAGAGCCCCAGGGAGGCCGGCGCCCTGCCCCGCGGGAAGGCGGCACCGATGGAAGGGCCGCGCCCCCGGAGCCGGAGGCCCAGCCCAGCCCCGGGCGCCTGACCGCGCTGCCGGGCGAGGGGCAGTCTCCGCGTTCCTGACGGCCCCCGACACCCTCGTTCGATTTGGAACTTCGGTCCTCAGTGTCGGAAGTGGCCTTCGGCCATCCCCTCCGCCCTGGTGTCCCATCTCAGCGGGAGGGGTGGGGAGGGCTCAGCTCCGGGCGGGGGACCGGCCCAGACCCCCGGCCGCCCTCCCGGCTGCACAGCTCGGGGAGAATGTGCCGCCCCGTCTCTGCAGCTGTGATGGGGTCGCCGGCGCCTCGGGGGCACCTCCCAAGTTACTGTCCGTGGTGTGGCGGTTCCGGCGTGCGGAAATGAGGCGTCAGGGCTGTTCGCCGGCACGAACTCCCTGCTCCGTGAGCCCAGGCCCCCCACACCACCTTCCCCGGGCCCCCCGGGAGGCTGTTGTGGCCGGTGGCTGCGGGAGAATGTCCTCCGTCTCTCGTCTCTGACTGTCGTCTGTCTGTGCTGTGCGTTGTCTGTGCCGCTTGGTCCTGCCGCGCACTTTGGGTGAACAGCGTGTGAGCAGAACAGAGCAGAAGCCGCGAGACCGTTCCCGTTTCCATGGGTCCCGCATCGGGGTCCCCATGACCTCTCCCTGACCTTGTTTGACGGTTGAATTCACTCGTTTTTTATTGAGGTGACTTGTGTAGTGACGTTGCGTGTTAGGTGCCCAGTGTTACGATTCGATGGCTTTATACACCAGAGCGTGCTCACCGCCCAAGTCTAATTCCCACCCAACCTCCGCCTGGTTGTTTCCCTTTGCGATCCTCACCCGAGGGTGTTTGCCTTGGTTTGACAGAGAAAGGTGGGTGGAGAGAGAGGGAAACATCACTGGTTGCCTGTGGAACGCGCCCAGACCCGGGATGGAACCCGTAACTTTTCGATGGACAGGTTGACCCTCCCGCCAGCTCGGCCACCGGGCAGGGCCTCCTCTGGATTCAGTAACGCTTTGCGGCGCGGGGGATTTTGGGTGGCTTCAGGGTGAGGAGAGACATCTGGAGTCTCCTTGGTGTGGAGGAGTTGTTTAGAGACCGGGGCTGTTGCTAAGTTTGGGGCATGATGTAAGGGGTTCAGTAAAAACCCTGGGATGTGATGAGAAATCTGCCTTCCAGCATCGATGGTGAAAGAGCCGATTTACAGAGTGATGGCTGTTTCCAAAGTGTCATAATGAAATCCTGATTAGACCCTTCTTTGTGATTTTCAGCTGTACAAAGAAATTGAAATCTGTCCCAAAGTCACTCAGAGCATCCAGATGGAGAAGTCAGACGCAGCGGGCGATAATTACGGTACGTGTGTGTTTCTCCGGTCTCCGGCGTTTCCGAGTCAGGGCAGGTCTCCTGCAAACACGGGCTCCTGTGCGGCCCCCCGAAGCGCCCGGGGCCGTTCTGCCCAGAACCCGGTGGGTCTGCCTTCTGCTGCCGCTCGGACGGTGGGGGCACCCGCCGGCCCCTCTGCACACCGAGGTCAGCCCGTGCGCACGCCGCGGGCAGCGCCGGCTCACCGAAGTCTGACCGCTGACCGAGGGCCGCCGCCCCTTCCGAACCCCAGGGTGGGGAAGGTGACCCAGCCGCCTCCACCGCAGGCGGAGAGCCGGAAACGCGCTTCCCGTGTCCTGCCCGCCGGCCACCGCAGCCGCGGGGCGGCCGGCCCCGCCGCCCCTTCTCCGGGGAGCCTCAGCCGCTGCGTGTTTGTCACGGCTCCGTTTTGTCACAGGCGCCTGCACGTGCCTCAGTCCCAGGGCCCGTGTGTCCTGGACCCCGGACCCAGCCCTCCTCTGTGCTGTTGTCGTGGTTTCTCTGGGGTCCTGGACGGCGGGGCGAGCGTCCTCCGGAGGCTCGGCACACACGTGTCCTCGGCCGCTGCGCTCAGGCCACTGGCCCCGTCAGTGGCAGGGCCGTCCTTCCAGGTGGCTCAGAGGAGCTTCTGGGGGGGGCGTTGGCACCCCCGGTCTGCCCCCCTCCTCCCCCCGGCAGCTGTGTGCGGCCGAGTCACGTTTGTTTGCCGGGGCGGAATGTCCTGCCCGCTCACGAGGAAGGACAGCCCGGCCTGGGCGCGCACTGTTGAGCCGCCGTGTCCTTCGGTGCAAATCACCCAGCGCTCGACGGGCCGTGTCTGCTTCCTGGGCTCACGAGGGGAGGGTTGTGATCCCCCCACCCCAGGGCGCACGTCACTGGGCTGGCCCTGGGGACGCCCAGGCCCGGGGCGGGGGCTGGTTGTGGGGAAAGCAGCTGGGGCAGGGTCCTCCGCAGGGACACCGGGGCGGCGCTGCCACGCCGTGCCCATTCCTAAGCCGCTCGCCTCCCGTGGAACGGCCTGCCAGAGGCGCTGTGGCCACCGCCCTCTCTGCAGTCACCCGCGGCCCTCCCACGGAGATCCCCCCGCCCCTGAGATGTCCTGCCTGCGCCCCGGACCCACGCTGGCCCCCCGGTGCCCGGCAGATGTCCTGCTCCCTGCAGCGCGTGGGCCGGGGTCCCCTGCCCCCTCACTTTTCGGTGTGGAGAAGGAAGACCTCGGAGGGAGGCCCTGGAGCCACCTCTGTCCCTCGGTCGTACACGGCTCCACTCGCAGCCTTGGCGACTCCTGTTCAGGCCGCGCCCCGGCTGTTTTTAACGGAAGAGAGGTGTTGGTCTCAGCACTTGCAGGAGGGTTGCATCTTAGAAGGAAAATGCCTGAATTTGAATGAATTCTATTCATTCTTCCCCTCGACATAGTTCTCGATTCCGCATCTATTCTAACAGACAAAAAGGAAAAGTATCCTCCACGGAAATGCAGACGAACGCCCCCATACAGATGCAGCCCCGCTCACGTGTGGACTTGTTTTTTGTGGGGGGGGCTTCCCGGAAAGTCGCCCAAGAGTCACGGCTGCCCTGGGAACAGCGCGCAGTGAGCCGGTGTGGCGGGGACTCGGGCCAGCCCGCAGGGGGCCCGGCACTGCCTGCGTCCGTCAGTCCGTCCTCTGCCCGGAGCTCTGCCTGGCCCGGGTGGGGGCGGCGGCGGGTGGGCCTGCGTGTGGGGACCTGTTTCCTGGACCCATGGACTGAACAGAAAACAGACGCTCGTCACGGTGCGGCCCGCGGTGAGCCGTCCGCGTTTCCTCCTCCATGCGCGTCGGCTGTCCCAGCCGCCACGTCCCCTTTGCCGTCCGCCTCGAGACACGTCTGCCTCACGGGACCGTTTTCCTCCCGGAGCTGCGCCTGCGCTGTGTCGCGCTTCGCAGCTGCGTTCACTCCCCTCGCCCTTCCCAGTGCCTACTGAGGCGTCCCGCCCCGGGGGGGACAGGGACGTGGGGGTCGCAGCCGCGGCGTCCTGCCCTGGGGGCCAGGCTGTGGCCGTCCCCTGGTTGGTCAGGGAAGATGTTACGTGAGGCCTGCCACGCAGGAACGGGGTGACCAGGCCTGCGGCCAGGCCTGAGCGCCAAGACCCCCCAACCCCTCGCTCCTTGGGGGCCCGATCGCCCTGTCTTTGGAGGGTGCAGCGGACAGAGCCCAGGGCTCTCCAGCGGGCGGGCCCTGCGCCCAGCGAACGGGGGCGAGGGCAGGATGCCCAGACACGCGAGGAGTGCGGAGGCGCCCGGCCTCGCGGTGGGGTGGGACTCTCGGGAGCGGCTGCTCGGCCTGTCCGCAGCCTGTCCTGCTGGAGGCGGCACCCGCAGGGCCGCACACGGGGACCGACACACGCCCTGGGACGGGTTCGCTACGCAGACCGGGGGGCCGCGCGGTGGCTTTCACCAGCGAGCCGGGTAGACGAGACACCGGGGTTCCCCTGGTGCTGCTGGGCGCTGCGCGGACCGTGCCCCTGGTGGCAGTGAGTTCTCTAAATGAGAGTGACCGAGAAACCCTTTTCTCGGCCTCGGGAAGCCGTGTGAGCGGGGGACGGCGCCCTGAGCCCCACCTGCCCGCCAGCAGCGCTGCCACCAGCTCGGCCGCAGAGCCTGATGCCCCCTCTGTCCTGTGTTCCCAGGGTTCTTTCTGTCTTCCGAGGACGAAGACGGCGTTCGGAGGCTCTACGTGGACAGCGTGAAGGACACTGGGCTAGCGTCCAAGAAAGGTGGGTCACGGTGTGCTGTCTGAAAGTGCCTTTCGGGTGTCCCCTCGGTGGGTGGGAAGGACAAGCCCAGGTACTCGGTGACGGCCGTGTGGACACTGTCCGGTCAGGAACCCGGGACTGTGGATTCGTGTGTGAAGTCAGGTGTGTAAGAAGGGCCACTTCTGGGCTTTAAGTCGGACTCCGGTGGGACACTCACGCTCACCTGAAGTGGCCGTCCTTCCCCACCACCCAGGCCAGACTGGGGGTCCTGGGTCACTCTGCGCAGGACTTGGGAAGCCCCCAAGGGCAAGGCCACGCTGCCTCCGCTGAGCCCACGGGACCCTCAGGGCAGGGGGTGCACTGCCGTCCCTGGAGCGGACTTGGCGGACGGGGAGAGTGGGGACGGAGGCGCGGCCACTTTCTGGGGCAGAGCCAGACGCACGCGCAGTGCGGTCCAGCCCAGTGGACGGGACAGGCCCTGCCCTCGGCCCCAGGGCCTGAGTGCTGCGGTTCCGCTCTGGGTGGCCGCTGGCCGGCAGGCTCGGGGCTGGGAGCCCGGGTGTCCTGGCATCAGTCACGTCCTGCTCCGCCCTCGGACCCCAGGACCACGGAGGCAGACAGGCCCCCCGGCCCCCCTGCTGAGTCCAGCCCCGAGACTCTGTTCTCCCCAGGGGCCGAGTGCACCCATCTGCCGCCGGGCACGGGTGCGGTCCTGACAGCGGCCTGTGGTCGGGCGGTGCCCAGGCGGTGGTTTCGGTGCCGTGTCAGCTCGGGCTCCGTGTGGGGACCTCCTGGGCCTGGAGGGGCGGCCTGTCCCCTGTGGCCGCTGGACTCCCTCCTCCTCTCGCCGTCCACGGTCGCCTGCCGCACGGCAGCCTTGGTCCTGGCGTCGCGTGGTGGCGCCCAGGTCTGGACGGGCCCCCTCCGCCCCGGCGGGGAGCGCGGGCCGGCTGTCGCTCTGGGACCGTGGGGGCAGGGGCCCGAGACGAGCAGAAGCGGTGCAGCCCGTGGCAGACTCGGATTGTGGCGGATCCCGAGGGGTGCGCTGTTGGTGCTGATCCCCCGCCTTGGTCTCTGTCTGCCCGTCTCTGGGGGCCCTCGGGGGCTCTCAGTGTGAGCTGCATGGGCTGATGGTGCCTGCCGGTGTTCCTGCCCCTCCCAGCCCTGCTCGGGGCGGGGTCTGCCCTTGGCTGCGCTCACGCTGATGATCGCCGCACCAGAGGGCGTGGTGGTCTCAGCCCCTGCTCACCCAGGTTCACCCAGTGGGATCCCTATGGAAGGAGTGCGTTCCCATCCCTGCCACCAGGTGTCAGTAGTGAGCCGGTGTTCCCTGTGTTCTTGCCCAGAGTCTTACGGGGCTTGTTTGATTGCCTCTCATTTAACCCCTGAGCCCTCCCACTTAGGAGGACTCTGGGTCTTCGAGAGAGCCTGTGAGGTGCTCACGGTCCCAGGGCTGCCGCTTGGGGACGGTGTGACAGAGGCCAGGCGAGGCACGCCCTTGCCCACCCCTGCCGGGCCGTCTCTCCCTCCGTGAGTCCCTGCGTTAGCCTCCGTGACAGATTCACACAGACTGGGGCTAAAAGCCACGGAGGCTGACCTCTCACGGTCCTGGCGGCCAGAACTCTGAGCCCCAGGCCTCCGAAGGCTCGGGGACCCTCCCTGCCTGGCCCAGCTGCTGGGGCTCCGGGTGCCCTGGGCCTGTGGCCACACCACGCGTCTCTGCCTGCCCGTCCAGCGGCTTCCCCCTCGGTGTGTCCTTCTGCATCCCAGGCAAGGACTCTGTCGGCACCGTAAGGTTCAGGACCCTCAGACCCCCCAGCACGGTCTTATCTCGAGACCCCTGACTTCATTGCAGTGGCGACGGTCCGTTTCCTGGCGGGGTCTCCCTCTCAGCTTCGGGCACACGCGTGTCTTTTGGGGGCCGCCGTTCAGCCCCACGCCCCTGCGCCGCCCGTCACAGCGGGCCTGGCACTTTGCAGACACAACCCTCACGGGCGCGTTTGGGTTCGGAGGCTTCTCTTCGTTTCTCCCTACGCTTGCCTCCTCTGGTGTCGAACCAAAGGGTTGTCTCCAAGAGAAGCCTTAACAAAATTAAATAAACTTCTCACATGTGGAGACTTTGTGTTTTCAGTTCAAATCTCGTGACGTTAGTCTTTCACTTAGAAATGGACTGGTTAGCATCCCAGAGCTCCGTCCCCGGTACGAGAAAAACGTTCTTGTTTCTTATCCGTTGCCCCCCCCCCCACCCCCGCCCCAGATGTTGATCGGAGCGATTTATGATAGAAAGTTGCAGACCTGGGCCCAGATGGCCAGGGTGCGCCTCGGGGCTGTTGGAGGTGAGCCCCGCCTCCCCTGTGCGGTCGCTGTTCTGCGGGGCTGAAGGCGGGCTCGGGACACCCGAGGGCCTGGCTGGCTTGTGTTTCTGCAGTTCGTCCTCTGTCTTTGCCTTCAGTCCCTGCCCCAGTGAGCTTGTCAGTGAGCCTGTGAAATAGAACTACACTCCTTCTGAGCTGCAGGGACGCTGGCGTCTTCTTCCCTGACCTCTCTCTTTCTCATACTTCTGGAATGTTCTTCTGCTATCGGATGGAACCACTCCAGGGTCGGCTGCAGCTGCTCGCTCTCCTAGGCTGGGCTGCTCCTTGGGTCCCAAACGTGGGCGGCTTTCCCAGCCTGCTTTGCAAAAGTCACAGAACCTCTGGGGACTTTCCCCGAGATACTCCAAGTCCCGATGCAGCTTTAGAAAGCTGGGGGGCGTGCAGAAAGCGATCAGACTGATTCTGGAAGCTGCTGTCTTTACGCGCACTGGGAGCAGGCCACCTCCTGTCGGGGGCGGGGGATCTCCTGGGGCTTTCACGGGAGGGACCAGGAGGCGATAGCTGAGCCGCACGTGCGTGTGGGTGTGGACAGCACGTCCACAGGGGGTTGCGGAGCATTTCTGCCTTCCCCCTCGAAATGTTAGGGTCGCTGCCCGAATTGCCGTTGGCGAGGAGACATCGGCAGGTGCTGGGAGCCCACACACCCCCGGACGAGCAAATGGGCTGCCTGGGTGGGTGTTGGGCGCAGGTGCGCCCGGACCCTCCTGTACCCGAGGCCCTGGGGCCCCCGCTGACCGCTTGCGGGCCCACGCCTGTGTGTGGGGGCGCCCACCTGCAGCAGAGAGCGGGGGGCGCCCTGCGCGGCAGCGCCCTGAGGAGGAGCCGCCCCCGCGCTGACTCCTTGTGAAACTCTCTGCCCCGCTGCAGGCCTGAAGGCGGGAGATGAGATTCTCGAGATCAATAACCGCGCAGTCGGCGCCCTGAGCTCCTCGGCGCTCAGGGACTTCCTCTTGCAGCCCAGCCTGGGCCTCCTGGTGAGGACGCGCCCCGCGCTGGAGGGGGGCGCCCCGCTGCTGAAGAGCCCGCCCCGCCGCGCCGACGGCCCCGCCGACCCGGGCCAGAGTCCCCTCGCCTTCCTCGCCGGCAGCCCAGGTAAGGCTGGGACGGGTGCCCGAGGCAGGGACCCTGGTGCTGGGGGCTGTGCCACACGGGAAGAGCCCCGCCCTGCTGCCGGTGGTCATTCTGGAGGAAGACGCTCGGGCGGTCTGCCGTCTCGGGGCCGTGGGCAGAGATAGGGGCACAGAAGTGCCGGGAATTCTGGGAGGGGCTCTGAGTCCTACGCTTGCTGAGCACGTGACTATCCCCTGTGTGTGACAGGGGACAGGAGACACCCAGAGCGGACAGTGCTCTGAGTCCTGGCCTCCCGGCCCCTCTGGCAGCCTTGCACTCACGCCGAAGGACGCAGCTTGAGTGCCCCCTGCTCTGGGCAGCCTCCCTGGGACCCACGGGGGCCGCGCCCTCCTTTAGGTCCCCGAGGGCGGGAGGGGCCCGAGCAGCCCAGGCCTGGAGCTGGGGGTCCCTCAGTGGGTTGGTGTTTTGAATTCATTTTCTTTGAAAAACTGGGGTTAAAGGAAAAGAGACCTCCATTTCAAAATCTGAGTGCAGGCCACCCTGGCAGGACACGGGTGCTCATCGTCCCGTCCGGGGCTCTGGGGGGGTCCGGGGCCACAGCCGCACCTGTTCCTGCTGCTGCCCTCGACTCCTCACGCCCGGGCTGCGCCCGCGGCCCAGGCAGATTTGGAGAGCAGTGCCCTGCGCCTTTAACAGCAGGGCAGGGCCGGGAGGCTGTTCTGCTCTGTGACCACAAGGTGGCGGCTCGGCCCTGAACGGGCCCCGGCAGGTGTCTGCCTCTGCAGCCAGACTGGGAAGGACGTGGAGTCAGGTTTGGGGACTTAAGGTTTCGTGAAGTCCGGGAGTGTGTGCTGCTCGCAGCGGGTTTTCAAGCCCCTCTGAGCCGTTCCTGGGGCCGGTGTGGGGGCGCAGGGGGTGTGAAGCGAGGTGGGTGGCGGCCTGTCCTCTCGGAGATGCAGGCTCCTGGGAGCACAGCCCCGCTGGGGCTCTCCTGCTCTGCCCGCGGCCTCTCGCCCACGGCGGGGCGGAGCCGATGCCGGGGCGGGGCCCGGGGTCGCAGAGCCGCAGCACCTCCTGGGGCCCCGCAGACGCGGGCTGCCAGCTGGCCCCTCGCGGCCGCTCCCTCCGAAGGCGTCACTGCGTCAGAGTGCCTGGTCTTCAAAAACGCTCCGTGGGCACGTGGCAAACTGAGAGTTTTATCAAACTTTTTAGTCTTTTAAATTCCATTTTATAAGATTTTATTTATCTTTAGAGAGGAGAAGGGGGGAGAAAGAGAGGGAGAGAAATGTCAGTGTGTGACGGCCTCTTGCACACCCCCTGCTGGGGACCTGGCCCACAACCCAGGCATGTGCCCTGACTGGGAATCGAACCAGCGACCCTTTGGTTTGCCGACTGGCCTTCAATCCACCGAGCCACACCAGCCAGGGATAAACCTTTTAAAATTAAAAACACATTTCTGTATAGGTAGTTGTTCGAGAATACAAGTGTGTGTACGTGTCCACTTCTTTTATACGCTGGAGCCTTAAAATTGCCCCGACCTTCCCATCCGCCAGACTTGCCGCGGGAGGCCGAGGGCCAGGCCCCCGACGGTGCTGCCGCGTCAGCCTCGGCAGCTCCACTCACGGCTCGGTTTTCTCCCAGCCGAGTGGCCCTGCCTGGCCGCTGAGCGCTCGCCGTGCTCCCGGCATCGTGTCAGACAGTGGAAGTCACTGTGACTGACGGCCAGGACGCGGGGATGTCCCCACGTTTGCATTGCAGCGCGGCTTTCTGTTCTGTGACCACGTCGGCCCTCGGCGTCTGGCGGTGCCCACAGACCCGCCGGCACGACGCCTGCCCGGGAGGCGGGGTCCCGCGCTGCTTCGAGGGCACAGCAGCGGAGCAGGGTCCTGGCGTGGCTTTCCTGTGTGGTTTCCCCATTGGCTTCGACATGAATCAGCTCCGGCAGAATCTCAGATGCTCAGCCCGTGGCCCCAGCTGGCGAGAGGGGCCCCGCCTGGGTCTCCTCTGCTTTCCGGTCGCAGCCACTTCCTGGTCCCCACGGAAGGAGCATGATGAAAGGGCAGGAGCACAAACAGGATGCAGCCGCCGGGCAGGGCAGGCGTGGGGGCGGCAGGGGTGGGCGCCTCGGTGTGAGTGCAGGAGCCACTGGGGCTGCAAGGCCTCTCGGGGCCAGGTCCGGGGCTTGGGGCTGGGACCACCTGCTTTCTTCAAATGCTCACCTGAGCATATGTTTTTGCTGATTTGAGAGAAGAAGACAGAATGAGAGGGGCGAAGGGGGAGAGAAACCAATCGGTTCTATGCACCCGGGCCGGAGATTACACCCACCACCTTCTGGTGCCCGGGAGCACGCTCCAGCCCGCCGAGCACCCGGCCGGGGCGATGCGGGGAGCACCTTAAGGTGGCCACAGTGGGTGTGCGGTCGGCCCCATTGGTGGAGGGCCTGCCGCGAGTCGGGGCCCTGGGGAGCTGGGAGCCCTGGCTGGGTTCCCTCTGCGGGAGGCTGCCCTGCAGCCGGCCCGCCTCGCAGGGCGGAGTGGGCAGGCTCCGCCGGTCCTGCCCGAGAGCCCTGGTGGGACAGTGGTTGGCTCTCAGGGCGGGACCGTGGTTGCCAGGCTCCCCCAGGTGGACGACACAGCCCGGCAGCTTAGGCTGGGCTCCGGGACCTCCGTCACCCAGTCTGGGCTGCCACAGGGAACGTTGGCACACGGGCGCCAGTCTGCAGCCAGAGCAGGGTTTTCAAAGCGAGCGTCCCGGCCCAAACAGCCCTCCCTGGCCCTTACTGCTCCCGTTCCGAGAGGAGAGCGGAGCCGGGAGCAGCAGCGCGCTCTGAGTCTGGGTTCTGCGCCCCACCGAGTAACAGCGTCCTGGCTGACCGTGTGCATCGCTGCAGTGAACCCTCACAGCAGACACGGGGACCCGCAGCCCTGCAGCACCCCGCACGCGTGCGAGCTGTCTGACCCCAGCCCCGGGGCCCGCGTGGCCTCGCGTTTCAAGCCCCGTCCGCGGCGCTCCCGCTTGGCTGACCTCTGTGGGGACAGGGTGGCGTCATTGCCCCTGGGCTCTGCTGACCGGTCCGGTCGGCAGAGCAGCTCCCCAGAGGTACAGCCGAGGGGCACCCAGCACCGTGTGTGACCCCGGCGCTGGTGCTGCAGCCGGCAGGCCCGGCGCTGGGCCGGGGACTCGGCCCTCTGGTAGCCTGGCCACACCTGTCTGCATGCCCAGCGGGGGCTGCAGTCTGAAGTGGGGCCGGGCGTCTCCACTGCGGGAAGGAGCTTGAGCGGAGCCTGCGGGACAGGAAGGCCCCCGTGCGCCCCGAGTGGAGGCCCCCCGCAGAGTGAGCCCCCTGAACCATCAGGCCGGTTCCCCTTTGGAGGTGTCGGCAACGCCTGCTCAGTCACCGGGCGTCGCTCACCGCCCCCACGGGGCAAAGGGCGCAGTGAGCCCCAGGGGCTGGGGCGTGCCCCTCGTGCACTGGGCTGACTCGTGCCCCGCCCCCTGTCTCACCACCTGTCCCCGTGCCTGCTGCGCAGGGTTCTCAGTCACAGGAACACCTGTCACGACGCAAAGCCATTCCAAAAAGCAGAAATGCGACCCCAACTGCTCCTGGGGTCAGCGTTCCGTGCGGCCTGTGTGGGTGGCCTGCGGGGTCCCGTGCGGCCTGTGGGTCCCGGGAGGCCGGCTGCTCCAGGGCTGCCTTTCCCGCGTGTCCGGCCTGGCCCCCCACTCCTGCTCCGTGCTGCCCCTGGTTCCTCTTCCTCTGCCCCCGGCGGGGCCACCCCCCTTCACCCCGTCCCGTCTCAGCCTCGCCCTTCCTTCGGCCTCTGTCTGCCGGGACGTCCCGCCGCTCCTGGGCTGGTGTCCGTTGCTGGAGGCTGGTCTCCTGTTGGGAAGGACGCCCCAGGGAGGAGGTCATCCCCAAAACCCAAGCAGCTGGGTGCTCCCCGAGGGCTGTGGCAGGTCCTGCTCCCTGAACCCCGTATTCCCGCCCGGCTGCTGTCCTGGCTGCGTCCCCTTCTTCGCTGCTGCAGGTCCCTGCTCCTGCTGTGTGACCAGCCCCCCTCCCCCCGCCCCTTCCTGCACTCACTGTGGTTCCTCTGGGTCCTGGGGGCGGGGTTGCCCCACTGTCCTTGCCCGGGGTCTTTCATATTGCTGTGACAGGTGGGCTACGCTGGGCTGGTGATAGTGGCCGCATGGAGTGGCTGGTCCCCTCTGTCCTTGAGGTCTCACATGTGAGCTTGGGGTTCTTTGGGGTGGGCTCAGGGCTCCGGGGGCCGGACCGGAGACTGCAAGGTGGCTTGGGGCCTGAGCTCAGAATTCGCACGTCTCCCCTTGTGTCCTGTTGGCCAGAGCAGGGCCTGGGCTGGGTGGGGGAGAGCTCAGGGCCTAGGGCAGTGGGGGGGCCCTGTCGTCTAGTGGACACCCCACTCCTCCCCACCCCACACCCACGGCCAGCCCTTTCTCTCCCGTCCTGGGAACCTCTCCCTCAGCGGCGGGCGCGACGGGGCAAAGGCCTGGGTGCTTGGTGGGAACCTGAGGGCCCCAGGAGCTCCCCCACGTCCTGCGACGTTTTGCCGCTTAGATGTGCGGACCGTGGCTTGTCTGCCTGGAACGTGTTTTCCTCCGATTGTGCAGCCTTCGACAAAGGAAAGGTTCCATCTCGGGGACACCCGACCTCCTGCCCCACGTGGGGTGGGCTCCTTGTGTCTTCAGCCCCGCGGTCCCAGGCAGCAAGCGCTGGCACCTGCGGCTTCCTTGAGAGACGCACGTTGGGGCCACCCCTCCCTGGCACCTGCTTGGCGGGCGCTGTGGGCCGGGGTCCAGTTTCACGTCCCCGCTGTTTATCAGGCGGCCCAGAGGGCCCCCCAGCCTGCCAGCCTGCCAGCGCTGCGGGAGGCCCGCCCTAGCCCGGCTCTGGTCCCCACCCCCGTCTGCTGCGTCTTCTCGGCAGCTTCACAGCCAGCAGGAGGGCTTTCGGTGCTGTCAGGGCCCCCGGGGAGCGTGTAAGAAAGGCGGGGTGACCCCACACCTGCCTGGTCTGAATCTGCGTTTGTGGACCCCTGGGGTCAGACGCCCTGGGAAGCCAGGCAGGGCAAAGTGATGCTGTCTCCCGTGTGCGGGCGCAGCGAGATCACCGGCAGGCGGTGCTCCCCGAGTCCCCGCTCTGCCAGACTCGCCAAATGTAGACCCCGGAGCTGCCGTGGGTGTTTGTGGGCCTGGGACCACCTCCAGATACAGCACGTTGGGGGTCGGAGCTTGCACATGGGGATTTCTAGGGCTAGCATAACTGTTACTATGTTATATGTAATAAAAATGTGCTACTTTATAAAGTAACAAGGTTAGTAGTAACAGTAAACCTCAGGAAAACTGGCATCGAGCCGAGATGCTGAAGCTCCAGCTCAGAGGGTGTGACAACGAGTAGGCAGCCGGTGAGCTCCTGCCGGCCCCCCCCCCCGGGGGGCTGGGGGCGGTCACTGTCCCGGGGACTCACTTCACTCCCGCTTCCCTCCCGCAGGGCAAGGCCTGTGCGGCAGGCAGGGCAGCAGCGCGGAGCCGGCCCCCGAGGAGACGGAGGGGCCCGACGCCGAGTCCTCCGACGACGCGGACCACAGCAGCAAGGTGAGCGGTTTTCGCCCCCCGTGACTGGGCCCCAGGCTCGGCACGGTTGCTGCACGTGTGGTTTGAGCCCCCGACGGCCCTCCGTTTTGCTTCTACCTGCTGCGGAGCCAGGTGGGAAATCTGCGTGGTAGCCTCGCTCACAGAAGCGTGAGTGGGAGGGAGCCCGAGTCCCTCCACTCGCGGGTGGTGACCTGGCCTCTCAGCCACTCGGCGGGCCGTGCCGGGGCCTCGTGGCCTGTTTCTCTGTGGGGGCCCTGCAGCGTGTGGGCCCAGCTCCTGGGGACAGTGCGGTCTTCACATGGACGGGGGCTTGTGTTTGTGGCTCAGCTCCGTGAGAACCTCCCTCCCGACCTTCGGGCAGCGGCTTTGTTTCCCCAGTTCCTCACGCTTTTACCCCGTCCCAGCGAGTTCGGGTGGCAGCCTCTTCTCATCCTGGCTCCAGTGTGCAGCCTCCGCACCTGGTCCCTGTGCCCGAAGACCCCTCCCCAGCCAGAGCAGCGTGTGCGGGACGGTGCCGGGTGCCCTCGGCTCTCCTTTGAGGCAGTGTGGGCAGGTCGGCGCGGACCGCTCAGTCTCCCGCTCTTCTCTTCGGCACTAGGGCGGTTCTTGCCCGGGCCCGTCATTGGAGGGGCGCGGGTCGGGTAACGCACTCAGGATGCAGGCACGCCGCCCAGACGCGGACCGTCGTTTCGGAGCCTGCGCTTCCGTGCGGGGTCCTCCTGTCCCTCCCTCCCCTCCCTCCGTGCGTCCCGCCGGCCTCTCCCGAGTGCGGGGGTTGTGTGCTCGATCCCCCAATCCCCCGGCAGGGGCGCCTCCTCCTCAGGGCCCTTCCTAGCCGAGCGCCGCAGGTGGCGGCATCTGGAAGCAGGTGTGAGCTGCATCGTGCAAAGCGCTAGCGAAAGCGCAGGCAGAGGGAGGAGCATAGGTCTCTGTTCAGCCCCGCCCCCCAGGGGAGCCGGGCCCCGCCCCCAGGGGAGCCGGGCACACGAAGTCCTTCGCGTTACTCTGCGGCCCTTGCTTCCCTCCCCGCTGCGTTTTTTTGTGGGGGAGGGTCAGTCGCCTTAACGGAAACAGTTGGTTTCCAGACTGAGGGTATATTGAAGGGTGTTTCTTTGGTTCTTTTGTTATTGAAACTAAAAGCGTGAAATCTGAATTTCTAGTTTGGTTTAGGAACAGGGCTGGTTCTCCTCTTTTGGATCCTCTCCTTACTGCTAACGCGGGGCGTTTCTACCTGCTTGTCGTCTGAGGTCGTTCCGGGGAAGCGCGGGGAGTCGGGGGTGGGAGGCTCCCGGGTGATGCCTGCCTGCCTGCCTGGGGTTCGTGCCCCGCCCCCCGGAATGCGAGGCCCTAAGCTCGCCTGCAGCAGACAGGTCTGGGGGACGGCATTTCACGGCCGCACGTCACTGTGGAGACACGCATGGGGGCCGTCGCTGTGTCTGAAGGTCAGGCAGTGCCGCACAGAGGCAGCCGCTCCGTGTCCTTCAGTGGTGCTGGGGCGCGCTGTGTGCGGCTGCACCTGGAAATGCCCCGGTTTTGTCCGATTCAGAGCTCACCTTCTTTCTTTGAATTCGTGTCACGTGACCAAGTTCCTGACTTAAAACAGCCTTTTGCGAATTGGGTTTCTTGCTTAGGATATCCGGAAGGAAAAACTGCAGGCTGAGCGAGGGCCCTGCTGTGCGTTGGTCGTGAGCGTCGTGCTGGGCGCGTTGTTAGCAGGTTGGCCGCTGCTCCTGGTCAGCCCAACCCCCTCCCCCTCCCCCACCAAAGAGACCAGAGACCAGAAATGGCCGCTGTTGCTCTCGCACAGGAACAGAGAGGTTAAGCAACTTACTGAAGGCCGCCCAGCTCTGAGGCGGGAAAACCAGACCTAGTGTTGTCAGCGGCTCTGCCTAAACCGCCGGCCCCCCGCCACCCCCACCCGGCTCCGGGGTTGGGGCCTGGCTTTGGCGCAGGGTTTCCAAAGTGAAGGGCGGGTAGACCGGTGGGGCCCTGAGCCAGCTTCTGTGTGTAGCCTCCTCGGGCCTCAGCTTTCCAGACCCTTCGTGGTTTAAAGTCAGAGCAGGTGTATGTGTCTTAGGTTCCTTGGTTCGGGTTCAGTGTTTTGTTGGTGCCTCTCTTACATCAGGGTGCATTTTTCCTCGAGAATGAAGCGAAACGTTTTGTGTTGGAAGCTGCCAAAGCGGGGAAGGATGGTTTGAGTGCAGCAGGCTGGGTGTTGGAATGCATAAATAAATGAACAAACAAACAAACATGTAAATGAAATAAAACAAGTACTCACTTTTCACTTTGGCGAAACACGACAGCTGCCATGTTCGATGGAACATTTTTGCTACTTTTCCTCAGTGAACTGCTTTAAGAAATACTGGGCGGGGTAAAGAGTGCACGTTGGAGTTTCATGTTTTCCGTTTTTTTATAGCAGTTTCTGCTCTGCTCGGCCTTGGGGGTTGCACAAGTGAATGGCTGTGGGCTTGTTGAGGCAGGGGGCAGGAATGCCGCATCCTTGGGGGTGGGGCCTGCGCACCGCGGGGGGCCGGCCGGCCTTCCCCTCTGGCTGCGGCCGCCCCCCGCCCCCGCTGCTGGAGAACCTCAGAGGGCCGGCGCACCGTCCCTGCTCTTCAGCCCGGCGCCTGTCTCTGGAAGGGGCGCCCCCAGGCCCGGCGGTGCCTGCGATGCCGTCTCCGCGTAGCAAACGTGTCAGTGATTTTCAGAACGTTGCTGTTCTGAAAACCTTTTTTCCCTTTTAATCCCAATTGTGATTGTGTCGGAAACGGCTGCTCTGGTAACGACAGCGTGAGCGGGAAGAGTGAGAATAGACACGGTGAGGAGGACGCCCAGCCCGGCCGGGGGCGTGTTCGGAGGTGAGCGGTTCGGGAAGGCGGCCGCCGGGCCCTGGCCGGTCAGCTGACCCAGGCCCGCCCCGCGGGCTGGTCCCGGGAGGCTCTCCGCGCCGCCTTCATGTCCCCCCCTCGGTCCTTCCTCTCTGGAACTCCGGCTGGCCGGCCAGGTGCCGTCAGGTCGCGGCTCCCTGCCCTCGGTTCGGCCTCTGACGCCTCAGCAGGGGCGCCGGCCGCCCTGAAGGTGCGGGGGGCGGGGGCCTGTCCCCGTGGCGCTGCGGCCGAGCGTCCTGCCGGGGCGGGGCCGGCTCCGTGGGAGCGGTCCCTCTGGGCGGCGGGACGGCATCGGCGGTGCCCGCGGAGCCTTTCAGGGCCCTCCCGCGGCTTCCGCGCCGAGCGCGGCAGGTGGGGCCGCCGGAGGGACGTGCCTCTGAGATGGCCTCGCTGCTGAGGATCAAGCGCAAGCCCAGGGCGGCCCCCGGGGCCGGGGCCCCTGGCGGCGGGTCCCTCCGTCTGGTGAGCGCGTCCGAGTGCCGTGGGGCTGCGTTCGGCTCCCGACAGACAGAGGAGGGTGCTTCGGGGTGTCCGGGTTCTCCTTGTCCTGCCTTTGCGCCTCTGGAGCGGGCTGGGGGGTGCAGTTTGGCGTGGGGGTGGGGTGCTGGCAGTCGGCATACAGGATATCAGTGTTTCCTTGCTTAATGGCAGAAAGGTGTGTTTTTTTAAACTGCCGTTTGCATTTCCCCGTCTTTCTGTTGCTGAGACGAGTGTGTTACCGGCAGGGCGGCATCCCTGTGCCCATCCCTGTCCCCGCTTCCCCTGGGGGTCCGAGGGGCTGCAGGCACTTCTGGAGGGAGGCTGCGCCGCCTCCCGGCCTGCTGGCGGCTCGGACTCCGGGGCCGGGAGCCTGAGCAGCAGGTGGGCAGGGGAGGGTCGCTCAGGGGCCGTGTTCACGGTCCGTGCGGATGAGTGGCCTCGTCCACGCTGCTCCCCGCGGTGCGACTGGACCCCGTGAGGAACCTCGGTGGGTGGGTGGGGTACGGGGCAGCTCACCAGGGTCCAGTCGGGCTTTTAATAGTTCCACGTCCGTGTCAGAGCCTCTCTGTTAGACTCCGTGGCCCTTCAGGCGACGGGGACAGTGACAGTGAGTGTGGCTCATTTATCTGAGCGGCCTTTGTCCCCGGACGCTTCTCTGCAAAGTCCTTTTCAAAGGACGCCTGCAGGGGACGGGGGCTTTGGGCACCCCCCCCCCCCGCGTCCTGTGGGCTCTGAGGGGCCGAGCATCCCTGCGGGTTTGTCCCCAAAAGGCCTAAGGGAAGGCTGTGGATTTTAGGTCACGCTGGTCCCTTGAAGTCTGCGGGGGTGTTCGATTGCCGGGCCTCAAAGGGACAGTTCTGAGACTCCGAACTCCCCGCTGGCAGGATCTGCCGTGGGGGCGCCGCTCCACGGGCGTCAGGGCCGGCCCACCTTCCTTCTCATCTCAGGGAGAAGGTGGCCTTGCAGACCGCGCCCCCCACCGCGCCCTTCTCCGCCTGCCCCTGGGTTATTCTTAGTCTTGACCTGGGACAGCTCTGAGGGCTGGCCGGCTTCTCTGTTTCCAGGGTGATGACCCCAGTCCTGCCACAGGGTCAGATTGGTCCCTCGCCCACTGGGGGGAACCTGGGCTCTGCCTCTTCAGTCCTTGGCTTTCGGGGTCCCTTGAGAACCTCCTGGGCAGCAGCCTGTCTGGGTGCGTCCGGTTCCCGTGCCGGGTGTGGGTGATGGGGACACCAGGCAGCCCTCAGGGTTGGAGTCGTGGTCCCCACGCTGTCGGCCCCTCTGACAGCCCCACGACCCTGGAGCCACGCGGGGAGGGGCCGGGTGGAGTTCGCTGTCCTCCGACCACGGTGGGGAGGGGGTGGACAGGGCGACTCAGGAGCTGCCGGAACGTGTAAGTCCCTGGATGTGTTGTGAAGCTGACCTGCTTGTTTTGCTTCCTGCTAAGGAGGTTTTGGGGTAACATTTTAGTAAAACAAAATTCTTGATGACATCTTTTTAAGTTGTTTACAAGCAAAACTTTACTAAGAGCTTTGAAAATAAACACCTTTCAATACAACGTGCATTATAACTTGTGATTCCGTGATTTTTAATTTTTCACTTAAATAGCTTGTAACTGACAGTAGAAAGGCTGCATCCCTTTGGACTCCATCCCGTGTGATCAGCCTGTGAGTTTACAGAGCCGGTGTGGCCAGTGGGAGACGCTCCCCTCCCCCCACGGAGTCCTCCCTTCCAGGGAGGCGGGGGTGCCTGAGGCTGACCGCAGGTGTGAAAGGAATCTGTAGGTGTCCCCTGGGGTGCTGAAGGTAGCCTGGTCTCTTTCAGGAACTGGGGCGAGGGGGAGGTTTGGAGTGACGAAGGCCCCGCCCGCCTGCCCCTGGCCGGGGCTCCCCGGTCTGTTTCAGACCGGGCGGGCGGACTCCTGCGTGCCCCCTGAAATGGAGACCTGAAGGTGTTCGTGGTGGAACAGAGGCAACGAAAACCCAGAAACCCACCCCTCTTTCTGGGACTCGCCCCGGTGGGGTGGGAATGGGGAGGCCAGAGCAGGGTCGTCTCTTTGGAACATCCTGACCCCGGTATGGTCCGAGCAGCGAGGCTGCAGCTGTTGCCTTTTCTTGGGGGTGGGGCAGGGTCGGGGGCAGGGCCTCCCTCGGCAGCTCGGCTGACGCTGGGACCGCGAAGGCGCGCTGTGGCCTGGCGCGCTCTGTGGCAGGGGCGGCAGCTTGCTAACCTGCGTGCAGGTCAGGCAGCGGTGGGCGCTGTCGGACCCTGAGCTGGGGTCTGGGAGCGGCCGGAGCCCGTCGGCCGGGGCCGGAGCCGGAGCCTTTGTCACGCATGCTCACAGCAGCCTGAGCTCGGTCTGCTGGAGGGCGGGGGTCAGTGGATCCTCCCCTCCGTGAGGCCTGTGTCCCCTCGTCTCTGTGTGGTAGGGCAGTGTCCTCGAGAGTTGCTGTTGGGTCGTTGAAGCCCCTGTGGGCGTTTCTGTGTGGACAGGTCTGCTTGCTGTTCCATTTTTACGCGAAGTCCTGTCTAACTGCATATTTAAGGATGTGATTGCGTCGAGAAGCCCTAACGTGACCGAGGAGAACTGTTTGTGGAGGTGCCGTGCATGTTCAGTGTGGCCCGCTGGGCTGCTCCTTGGTCCGTTCCCGAAGGGGCGCTTCTTTGTGGGGCCCCTGGTGTGGGAGATTCCTTAGGGCACACGGGCAGGTGCCACGGGCAGGTGACCAGTCCCCACGGCAGGGCGGCCAGTGCCGATGGCAGCGGTGGTCGGAGATTTGGAGCCGCTGTTCGGGATCTGGGTCCCGGCCGCCCCTCCTGTTTGTAGGCGGTGTCCTCATCCCAGGGGCCCTCCTCCTGGGCCCAGCCTGCGAGGGGAGTGGTGTTTGCCCTTGAAGTGGCTGCGGGTGGAGAAGTCACATCGGCGTCTGTGGGCGTCTGTCGTTGTCCGGGGAGTCGCCTCGGTGCCAGCTTTGACAGAGCCGGGGAGGCGCCCAGCTGGTAAAGTCGCCCCCGCCCTGACGGAGTGTGCCTGGCACACCGCGTGGGTGATTGACACGCCTGGTCCTTCGGGTGAAATGCGCCGAAGTCCCTCTATCTCTTCCGTCTCCGTCTGGCGAGCGTGTCTCCCCTGGTGGAGAACCCAGCCCCCCATGGGGCGGGTGGGGTGGGCCGCGCCCAGGCGCTGTGTCTTGGCTGTGCCACCCCGGAGGAGTCGAGAGCCCTTTCTGGGCCTCGTGGTGTCCACCGCCGCACAGGGCTGCCGACGCCCCTGTGTGCCAGGGCGCTGGCCTGCGGGGAGCGGGTGGGTGTCAGCGGTGGGTGTGGGGGCTGGTCTGAGCACTGGGGGGGCGCCCGTCGGTGGGGAGCCCTTTGGGAGCAGCAGAGATGACGCCAGCCTCACCCGCCCCGCCCTTCCCCTGCGCGCCGTCCACAGAGTGAGGGACCGGGGGCCGCCAGCCGCCGCGGCCCGCACGAGATGAACCCGCGCGACCCGAGCCCGTCCGCCCAGGACGCCGGTGGGCCACAGCCGGCCGCCACGAGGCAGCTGACGGACGCCGACAAGCTGCGCAAGGTGATCTGCGAGCTCCTGGAGACCGAGCGCACCTACGTGAAGGTGAGCGAGCCGCCCGCCCCCGCCGGGCGCCGAGTGTGCCTCCGGGTGGCGGGCAGCGGGCAGCGAGGCCCACCGGGGCCGGCCGGGCTGGCCTCTCCAGGTGCTCTGTCTGGCGTTCCCTGTCGGGTGCCAGGGAGGCGCGCCAGCTCTCACGGGGACGCCCTGGGACACGCGGGGCGGGGCGAGTCTGCGGCTGTCGGTGGAGAAGGACACAGTGAGCGATGAGTGCGGACATGGGTGAGCGGTTCCTGCACTCGCGCCGTGAGAGCTGCCTCAGCTCAGGGGGTTTACTGCTCTCAGAGTCGAGTCGGGAGTCCAGGCAGAAGGGGACGGGGCCTGTGTCCCTGTGTCGTTACTCGTTCTGACCGCCCCTTCCGTGTAATTCATGGTGCGTTTTTACGTAACGTGCGGAACCGAGCAGTTCCCGACACTCCGGCAACGGTAACGACTGCACGTTCTGGCCTGGAGCGGAGCCGCGCGGCCTGTTTTGGACGGTCCGTGCCGGTCTGTACCTCCGGGGTCGGCCAGGCCCGGCCCCCTGCCCGCTCTGGCCCTCTGCCGGCTCTCACCAATGCCGTGTCAGCGGCCCACGGCCCCGCTGCCCGTGTCCGAGTCGCCTGCCGTCGCGGCGGTGGGGGCAGGGCTGCGGGCCGAGCCTCAGGCAGAGGGGCCGCTCACACGGGCGGCGCCTGCCCGGGCCTCCGGGCTCCTCCGAGGCCTGCACACGGCGTGCTCACGGCGCTCTCTCGCCCGCAGGACTTGAACTGTCTCATGGACAGATACCTCCGGCCCCTGCAGAAGGAGACTTTCCTCACCCAGGATGAGGTACTGGGGGGGTCGCCCTCACGCGGAGGGTCGCAGGGCGGCGGGGAGGCCGGTGGGACGGGCGCGGCCACCGTGAGCGGTTAGGGCTCACTTCACCGTGACAGACAGGTCACGTCCTCGCTCCCGGAGGGGAGGGCCGCCCCACCCTTGGGGGCGGGCTGTGACTGCAGTTGATGCGTGTCGATGAAAGAACTCTGAAGTCAGAAGCAGGTTCTGAACTAACGGAACGTGAAAGGGATTGAGTCCTCCTTCATTTTCCAGCTGGACGTGCTCTTTGGGAATCTAACCGAAATGGTCGAGTTTCAAGTAGAATTCCTCAAAACTCTGGAAGATGGAGTGCAACTCGTACCCGACTTGGACAAGCTCGAGAAAGTCGATCAGTTTAAGGTGGGTCACCCCGAAGGCCGAGGTCAGCGGCTGGGGGACAGGCGGCCGTCACCGGGAGGAGAGCCAGCGCCATCAGCGCGCACACCGCCGCAGGCTGTGCCCGCCGTGGTGACCGCGTGACCTTCGGTGCCGGGCACACGGGGCCTTCGGCCTTGCTGTTGTGTCAGTGAGGCGTCCTCGGTTCCCCGTGAGTGCCGACGACTCCTGTCCCAGGGCCTTTGCGCCGCGGAGACGCTTGTCATCGTCCCCTCGGGAGGCTGCGGTCGGCCTCCACGTACGGGCCGCCTTGGTCCGAGCCGTCCCGACCGACCGGCTGCGGCTCGCAGGGCGCCGGCACCCGCAGAACCCGGCTGTTCCTGCCGACTCTGCTCAGTCGGGGCCGGGCCGCGGCGGGGGGTGGCGTGGGGAGGCCCCCTCAGCCCCCGCTCCCGTCGGTGCGTGTGGGTCAGTGCTTGTGGGTGGGGACCGGCAGCGTCCTCGGCCGTTACCACACTGCACGTGTGGGAACCCGGTGATCACTCACTTCCAACACCTGTTTTCTCACCTGGACCCTTTCAGTTTTAAGCCCAAATAAGCAGCATCTCTCTCTGTAAACAAGGTTAAGGAGAAACAGAAGGTTCCTCCTGAGGCCTGTTCCACGGGTTTATGTAAACGCAGGACAGAGGGTCCCTTGTTAGGCAGGCAACTCCTGGTGGGAGGGCCCCACCCACTGCTGCTCGCCTGGGGGAGGGGGGCAGGTGGGGACCCGGCACCCAGGCCGAGGCTGGTGTTAGGAACAGGGAAACGCGTTTCCGAATTCAGGGGTATTTGCACTTCTTGCCCCAGGAGCCAAGGAGAGAATGCAGGTTCTGGCCCCAGGTGCCGGCCATGTTTCCCATGAACACGCCCACGTACTGGTGCCCATCACCACGTCTGTCGGCCCGTGCACGCTCTGGTGGCAGCCTCAGGCCGTCAGTGCGCGGGGACGGGCTGGGACCGGGCGGGCACTGCGGGCCACACCCTGCAGGCCTCCTGGCGCCCGCTGACCTGCTCTCTCTCGCCCAACAGAAGGTGCTGTTCTCCCTGGGGGGCTCCTTCCTGTACTACGCCGACCGCTTCAAGCTGTACAGCGCCTTCTGTGCCAGCCACACGGAGGTCCCCAAGGTCCTGGTGAAAGGTATGGCCCGGGAGCACAGGTGTGGGGCGGGGCTCCGTCACTGCCGACTCACGGCTGTGGGGCCGGCTGCAGTCGGGGGCTTCCGGACCGGAATCGAGCTGTCGATGTGGCAGGCACACGCTCCGAGGGCCACCACCGAGGGCCGAGGGACTTGGCTTTGTCAGAGCGAGAGCCTTGTGCCCGCTGCGTTGGGCCAGAGTCGGGGGGGTGTGGTACCGTCGAGCAGACGTGCCGGGTTTGAGGCTCTGGGCTCTGTTCCTGTTCTTCGCTGGCTGCACTGGGCCCGCCCTCCACCTTGGTGTGGAGTCCACGCTTCCTGCCCCTGGGTGTGTGGTCCCCACCCCCCACCCCCGTTTGTGTTGCTCCGCCTACTCACGAACGGCACAGGCTTTGGAGGCTGGCAGCCTCTCTTCCTGAGTGTTCTGGAAGGTCCGAGCGTGTCCAGAGAGGGCTTTCGCTTCCACGGGTCGGCGTGTGGGTGTCTGACTCGTGAAAGGGTCAGAGAGACAGCTGGTTGGACAGCAGTACAGCCGGCAGAAAGCTTGGTCCCGGGGACCTCTGGACACAGCCCGCCGTCCCTGCCACGTCACGGGGGCCGCGAGGCCCGCAGTCTGTGCGCGCCGGGCTCCCTGCTGGAGGGGCTGGGCGGTGCAGGTCTCCACGTGGCCCTGTCCCCGGGCGTGCCGGTGCCCTGCAGGTCTCCGCAGGCGGGGGCCGGCCCACCGGCAGCACCTCTGCCCAGACCCTGGGTCAGCCCGGGGCTGGCTCCTCCCACACGTGCTGCGTCGGTCACGCAGGGTGTGTGTGTGTGTGTGTGTGTGTGGGTGTGGTTGCCATTCACCTGAACGCCGGCTGCTGTCGGCGGTCGACGCAGTGGTGTTGACGCAGCGGTTTCGGAGCTCTGGGCCCCGCAGTGAGATGACACGCCAGTCACCATCCTCGGGGCCGTTGGTGTTATTTTTAAACAGTCAGCTAGATTAAGTTCTGCCCCTGTGGGTTTTTCGTGATAGCATTTGTTTGCACCTGAAAGGTATCATTGTATCTTTCAAATTATGCTTTAAAACATTGGGTCTGACCTGTACTTTTCTAACAGCCAAACGTGCCCGGAGGGTGAGGGGGCACGTGCGCCCCCTGGTCACTTACTCCCAGGCCCGTTCCCTTGTTCTTAGGGAGGAGGAGAGGTGGCCGCCCTGTGGAGCCTGGTTCCTCTCCGGGGGCTTACAGGGGGTAAAGACGGGGGTCTCTCCAAGGCTTGGCTCTGCCCTTGCTGTGCCCTGGACCGGATAGCGCTGGCGAGGAGACTCAGGCACAGCGCCCCCTCGGGCTCCACGCACCTTCGGACCTTAGCGTGCGCCGCGGGTCCCGGCCAAGGGAGGTGCATGTTTCACCCCCATCTGTGGCTTTCGAGGAGCCGAGTGCTCCCTGTAAAGCCACTTTGGGGCCTGTGTTCTCCTCCTGTTCTCTGCCCACGCCGCCTTCCCCCTCCGCAGAGGCCTGGGCACGGACGGGACAGCCGGTGGGCGGGGCCGGTGTGCTGCCCGAGATGCGTCGGCGTGCGGGTGCAGACCCGCCCTGAGCCGGGGCCGCAGCGCAGAGGGGGGACAGCACTCGCTGCCGGAGCCCCGTCCGCGCACCCTTCCCAGCGCCGTGGGGCTGCCCGCCAGCCCTGGGAGGCTCGAGAGCCAGGGAAGGGGCGTTTCTAACGTGCATCCTCGTGAGTCACAGCGAGGCCGACTATCAGGAGGTGATGCCGTTAGAGACAGTTGGTTACAGTTTCCACGAGGAGGGTGGCACCAGGCCATGCAGGGCCACACGGTGGGGCACAGGGTGGCTCTGCAGAGAGGGGGACCCGAGGGATGCTGGGCTGGAGCCTTCCAGCGAGCGAGGCCGGGCAAGCCGAGCAAGCCCAGGGCCCCGTGTGCAGGTCACCACGCTGCCAGCTGCCAGCCCTGGGGAGGTGGCGCGGGGGTGGGGTGGGGACAGTGGGAGAGCTCCTGGGAGGGCTGGGGGTCCCGGGTGGGTTGTTTGCATGAGGAACGTGCTCCCTGGTGAGTCCCGGGGGGCCAGGCCGGGCAGGGGCAGAGTCCTGGGGTTGGGGTGGCCCCAGCTGTCAAGTCCTCAGGGTGAAGGACATTCCGAACACCGGCAGGAGGGGGAGCAGCCTGGGGCTCATGAACCCTGTGAGTCCCATAAACGACTCCAACCCCGGTGCCCCCAAACACAGATGGGACCGGTCCTCGTGCCCTGTCTGAGGCCTTCTCCCCCGCCCCCCACCTGCCCTGTGAAGGGCCCGGGACTAAGGCTGTGTCCCCTCGCAGCCAGGACGGACGCGGCGTTCAAGGCCTTCCTGGACGCGCAGAACCCAAAGCAGCAGCACTCGGCCACGCTGGAGTCCTACCTCATCAAGCCCATCCAGCGGGTCCTCAAGTACCCGCTGCTGCTGCGCGAGCTCTTCTCGCTGACCGACGCCGACAGCGAGGAGCACTACCACCTGGACGGTGAGCCGGCCCCGCCCCGCCCTCACCCCACCCCACCCAACCTGACCTGTGTGAGCCCGCACG
>CM052539.1:192005945-192036743 GCA_028533065.1 Trachops cirrhosus
CCCCCCCCCCCCCCCCCCCCCCCCCGCAGGTGTCGGTGAGGAAGGCCGTTCTGACCGTGGTCTCAGATGCTGCTTGCGGGCACAGTCGGCACGAGAGCTCGGCTTCCAGGGCAGGCAGCGCCGCGCCCTTCATCCACGGCTGCGGTGCGGGGCTTCTTCCTGTGCCGAGCTGCCGTGACCGTGGGATGCCTGTCTGAGTCCCCTGCCCTCGGGAGCGCGGGCTGGCCAAGTGCAGGGTGCAAGGGTGAACACCGCCGCCTGGGCCCCGGCTGGCTCTGAAGGCCCCCGAAACGGCGAAGCCACACCCCTGAGGCCAGAGCAGCTCCGGCTCTCGGCTGGTGCTCGTTGCGGGAGAGAGGCTGAGATGGGTTTTCAAAGTTCGCCTGGGGACAGCGCCCGGCGCGAGGACACCTGGAGAGAAGGCGGGGTGCACTGAGCTGTGCCCGAGTCCTCGGGAGAACCCGACGGGACCCAATGTGCTGGCGGCCCTGAGGGGGGCCAGGCGGTTGGGCTCTGCGTCCCGACCCACCTTGGCTTTGCTTTCTGCCTTGGCCGGCCAGGGGCTGGAGGGCCTGGGAAGGAAGGGGCGTCCTGCCGTGATGGGAGAGGGGTCATGTGGGGGCGGGCAGAGCGTGCTGTTCAGCGTGGGCGGAGGAGAGAGCCCGGCCCGGAGAGGTAGCCCGTTACTGCCCAGGTCCATTCTTGTCCTTGGTGGAAGGAGTTTTTGGACGCTGGAAAGATAATTTTCAGAAGAGGCCAAACCACAACATTCCACGTGAATGTAAAATCGAGCCCAAAAGGAGAAATTTCTCTTTCTCTAGGGTGGGTGGGGAGCAGGCGGGGTGCGCGCTTCGCCCCGAAGAGGCAGGGTAGTGCTGTCTTTCTGTGGCGCGTGAATGTCGCGGTGGGTCAGTCCCAGGCGGGCAGGACGCACGGCCGCCCTCAGCGGCGCCTTCCGGAGGGCGCAGGGGGCGGGGCACGTGCCGCAGGGGGCGGGGCCTGCAGCTGAGTCTCCCCCGAACCCCTTCGCTGGAGGGCGGCTGGAAGGCACGGGAGCGCCCGTCGCTGAGGAGGGGAAGTGCGCGTCCGCACTCTGCGTTCGGTCCTCGTTTTCCTGTGCAGCTTGTGTAAAGAAAAACAAACGCTTGTTAAAGAAAAGGGGAAACCGAGGAAAAGGCAAGATCTCAGCGCCTGGGTGTTTATTTTCGTTACAAATTACATACTCGTGTGTGCTCCAATAATGACATTTGGAAAGCTTTGTACGTTGACATTTTCATATTGAACAGAGAACGTTCGTGTTATTTTAAACAGCTCACGAGGATTCAGGTTGCCGTGTAATGTTTCATTGTGTGGCTGAGCAGTTACTTAATTCCCGTCATGGGTGACTTTCCCGGCTTGTTTACTAAGTACTGTGAGTAACACTGGAAACACTTTCGACCCTAAGACTTTGCCGCCTCTGTATTTTGGATTGCTTCATTTTGAGGAAGTGAGTGAGTTTTATTGGGTCCTGGCAATGAAGATCTCCACGATACTTTGTTGCATTTTGTATCACGTGCTGGGTTAATTTCTGGACTGGGATAGTCTTGAGAGCCAGAGGCTGGGAGGTGATGCTGGGAGGTGATGCGGGGGAGTGCGCGGCCTGAGGTTTAGAAGGAAGGGGGTGTGGTTCAGACGTCACAGCCCAGGAGAAAAAAGGCCCGTCTCCCGAAGCGACGACCCGATGCTCCAGGAAGAAGTCTGCGTGGCGGGGAGCAAAGGCGACCCTCGGAGGTTCTGGGGACAGAGACGTACGAAAGGCGAGGAGGGGCAGCAGGCCGCGGCTGGTGTCCAGGGGCAGGCCGGCCCTCCGTCCTTCAGGCTGAAAGAAGAGTGAGAAAGAGATCCCTCCCCAGGGGCCGGGGGACGAATGGCCACAGACAACTGATGACTCCAGCAAAACAGAGTCCCTTCAGGTCCCGTCACCTCTCTCGTCCCCCACTGGGGAGGACGGACAGACGGATGGAGTAGGCCTGCGGCCCAGATACGCAGCCTGGGAGGGCGGGCGGGCGGGCGGCTCTGGGCCCAGAGGAGGCGGGCCCTGGCCTGCTGCAGAGGAGCCCGGGAAAGAGAGGCAGCGGCCGGAGGTGTGTGCGCACCCCGGTCCCCGCAGCGGGGACGGGATGCGGGCTCTGGCCAGCAGTGTCCGGGGCGTTCGTTACGGGTGAGACGAGACAAATTCCCACGGACTACCGAAGTCCTGTGGAGGAAAGGGACGGCACGGCCGCTCTCTCAAGGGGAGAGCGCCTCGACCCCTGCCCGGACGGGCTTTTATTGGCTGTCGAACAGCACACGTCGAAGGAGGTTCTCATTCGTTATGGTCAGCTTTGCCTTAGGTGATTGCTTTCTATGGACAGCAGAGGAAAGGATGTTACTGACGACTTCCTACAGATTAACAAGGAGAAAATGTTGCAAACGCAAGGGCACATAAGAGGGATTGGTCTGGTTGCACTTCAGTCCTGGGGAGAATTAGCACAGACTTCGGAAGTTACTTCAACGATATGCAGTGAGCATCTGCTGCCTCCACTCAGGGTGAGAGAGTTTTAGCAGGAGCAAGCAAGTCACAAAGCAGCCCAGGGACAGTGCAGGCCTGGTCTCCCACGCGGGAGCCAGCCCGTGGTGTGGCTTCCTGCGTGCCACCACCACGCGCCTGTGGCTTTCCCACAGGACTGGGCTACGTTTGCCATTCCACGTGGATCGGTTCCCTGCAGGGGCGCCTGGTGGCTGCAGCTCCCTTCCACGGCCAAGCGCGGCTGTCAGCCGTTAGGGCCCGGAACGGTGACCTGTGCCTGCTGGGAGGGGCGGGTCTGTGCCGCGCTGGTGCAGAACCGTGCTCTGACGAAGCCGCCCTTCAGCCTCCCGGCCGCGTTGGACTCGGGGCTCCGGGCTGGACGACAGCCCCGTTCCCTCGGTCGGAGGCGGGGAAGGCCGGCCCAGCCCCGGAGGACGCAGGCCTCAGCAGAACTCTGTCGTGGGGTCGGGTGGCCGATTCCGAAGGGACGGTGGGCAGGCTGTGTGCCGGAGAGAGCCGCCCTGGCCCTGGTCACACTTCCCCGTGGGGGCTGGTCAGCCCACTGTCCCCGTGTGACGGGTGACTCAGTGTTGGCCGCGCCCGGCATCCACCGCGCCCACGGCGTGCAGGCTGGCTGCGCCTCGGCCTCTCTCGGCTCCGGGCTCCACGGGGTCCAGGCCAAGCAGGGCGGCCGCCTTGGGCGTGTCCTTCCCCGGCCGGAGAGCGGGAGCTGGGGTTGGGGGTGGAGACTTGCTCTGCTGAGTCCACGGCCCAGGGCACCTGGCCGAGCCCCAAGTCGCTGGGAGGTGCTGGAAAGGCCAGCGGGGCCGCTGTGAGGCGGAGGCACTGGGTCGTCGTTCTGGGAGGCTCTCCCGTGGGAAGAGGGACCTGCCTTGCACTTGACCTTGGGGTGCTCACGCCCAGACCTCGCGCTGCTGACCCGCCGAGAGCACCTGCAGCCCCGGGCCGGCCGCCCCCCCTCCTCCAGCGCAAAGCGGGCCTTCCCTGAGGTGAGCTGGGGCAGGGGTCGAGCCCTCGGCTCCCCGGTGGCCAGTGGCCCCAGGACTCCGAGGGAGCCTCTGGAAGTCCAGGGGTTTCGTGTCCTGGGGGGGCCACCGCGGGGCTGGGGGACCCTTGCCCGAGAGCCAGTCCTCTCTCGGGGCACCAGCGCCTGCAACCGTGTGATCGGCATTGACAGAGCGACTGTGTGTGAGGTTCAGACCCTGATTTGCCCCCCTTTTCTCCACTTTATAGTTGAAATTCTGGTGGGCACCCAGGAAAGGGGGGAGCAGATGGGTTTAGACGGCCTTTTCGTGGAGCGGCCCTCCGCCTGCGAGGGTCCGCGTGTCCGGTGGTCTGCGCGGTGCCGCCCCGCCCCTGAGGCCCCGCCCCGTTCTCCCGCAGGTGGCGGACCTGAGCATGGGTGACCTGCTGCTGCACACGACTGTCACCTGGCTGGACCCGCCCGCCGCGCTGGGCAAGTGGAAGAAGGAGCCGGACCTGGCCGCCTTCGGTGAGTGTGCGCAGAGGGCTGGGGGCGGGGCCGGGAGGAGCGGGGCAGGGACTGGCTCAGTTTTCCAAATAAGGTGCTTTCTTTCCTGAGACAGGGTTTGTTAAGATAAAGGTCGTTACAGCTGTGGGACTGTCACCACCGCGTCACAAATAGTAAACTGCCCCTTCCAGTTGGGTGTGTCCGTGGGGCCACCCCACCACGTGGGGGGCGGGAATGGCCGGGCCCCGTCTACGCAAGGTAACCGTCCGGGTGGAATGACTGAGCAGCAGTGAACCGGGGAGGGAGAAGGTGAAAATCAGGCAGACCTGGTTTCTGAGGCCCCAGATCGGAAGCCTCCTGCTCCCCCCAACTCCCCTGCCTGTGTTGGTGGGGTCCCGCGCCGCGGTCACAGCGGCCCTGGGTGCCGTGCCGTTCCCCCGGCTGCCGAGCCGACGAGGGCGTTCTGGCTGAGTGCGCCAGCGGCTGAAGTTCCACACGGAGGTGCCGGCGCCCCAGCAGTTTCCCCGGCGCTGGGGGGCGACTCCCCTTGGTTCCGGTCTGCTGTGCTCGAGCCGGACCTGGGGATGCTGTCTCGGCAGACGGGGCCGCGCGCTGTGACGGGTGTGGGGACCCCGCTGCCCCCTCCACCGCCTCGCGTCCGCCACCCCGAGAGGCCGAAGTTGAGGGGAAGCTGCGCGTTACGTGCCGTAACCGCCTTTCTTTCTTTCTATTTCCAGTCTTCAAGACCGCCGTGGTCCTGGTGTACAAGCACGGCCCCAAACAGAAGAAGAAACTTGTAAGCAGCTTGTCCTGACCCCAGGCTCCGACCCTCCCCGCCCTCTCCCTCCAGTCCCAGCCCCAGCCCCAGTCCCAGTCCCGGCCGTCTCTGCTGTCTGTCTGTCTGTCTGTCTCTCTCCCTCTCCCCCTCTTTCCCTCTCTCCCTCTCCTTGTACTGATGTCGCTAAGGCCCCGGAACCGCCCGTCCTGCCCCCGCTGAGCCGTGGCTGGGGCTTCCCCAGCGCCGTGCTTCCCTTCCCTGCCCCTCTGCTCCTGCCGTGCGCCCCCCATCCCCATCCTCTCTCCTTTGCGTGGGTGTCGTTGGCAGACGCAGGCGCGCCCCTCAGCGCGGGAGCCGCAGGGCGTCTTGCTCCCTGCCCGCGGCTGCGCCGTCCGGGTCTGGAGGGTGGGGCAGGGCCAGGCTAGGGAGACTGTCTCAGGCGCCCGGCTCCGGCTCCCCCCGCAGGTCGGCCCTCACCGGCTCTCCATCTACGAGGAGTGGGACCCCTTCCGGTTCCGGCACATGATCCCCACCGAAGCTCTGCAGGTCCGCGCCGTGGCCAGTGCGGGTAAGACTGCACGGGCGTGGGCTGCTTCCCGAGTGTCTGCACCCACCCTGCCGCCTTTGCTCCTCCCGGCACAGCCGACTCTGTTTCCCGGTGGTCTCTCTGCCACCCTTCACCGACCCGGAGTGGGTGGGCGAGGAAGCGGAGTGGAGGGTGCCAGTCGCTCTGGACCCTGGGTCAGCGTCACAGTGGCCGACGGCTGGGCAGCAAGGAGCCGTCTGAGAGAACCCTTGGTCCCACGAGCAGGCACAGCCTGGGAAGAGCCCGCCCACCCCGGAACTGGCCGCGAGGACCACGCGGCACAGATGGCCGGGGCCAGTCCTCTCCCCAGTCCCGTGCGTCTTTGTCTTTGTGCCGGGGTGGGGGCTTCCAGTCCTCGGTTCCTCCTCTGCGGTCCGAGCAGCAGCGAGTGACCCGGACTCGGACGCCACCGCGGGCACTGAGATACCAGCGGCGCGGGGTGCTGGCTGCGAGTGGGGCCCCGCCCTCAGGGCGCACCTGGGAGGAGCCCCTTTGGGGGCCAGGTGGAAGCGCTCGGGTGTCCGGGAGCACAGGGGCCCCGATCCTCCCAAAGCCGCCCCCCAGGTGCGGCGTGCGGCCAGCCCCCAGCGACACCCCCAGATGACACGAGACGCAGCCGCCTTCGTGGTTCCTGTGTCTTGTGCAGCAGAAAAACGCAAGTGTGGAGACCGCCTCGGACATGCGTGTTTTGGAGGAGGATTTGCCCACGAGGTTTCTCTCGAGCCTCCCAGCAGGGCTTACCCCGGTCCTCAGTTAGTGTGTGGCTTGTGAAACAGACCTACCTGCGCACAGTAGGTCTGCAGAGGGAGGCAACAGCGCTTTGTGGCGTGAGCACCGAGGATGAGTGCTGGGCTGCCTCGCAGCCCTCCGTCCCGCGGCCGCCCCTGCCTGGCGTCCAGGCCTCGCGGCCAGGAGCCCGCTGCGAGCTGTGTGCGCGGGTGGGCTTGGTGTGCGGCACATGGAGCCGCCCTTGACAGGGCGCCCGTCCCTCCTGGCGCTTCCTGCTGCTGCGTGTGAGACCGTCAGGGCGGAGCCTTTCTGTGACGGAGGTGGAGGGCCTGCCAGCCCGCCCCTGGCCGTGGCGTGCCTCCCGGTGGGGTTGAGCGTCAGGCGCTGACGCCGAGCCTTTTGTAGTCGGGGACAACCTTGTGCCCACACAGCCTGGTTGGGGGCAGAGTGGCCTGGGAGGCTCTGTGACAGGTCCCGAACCGCGGAACAGTCCTGACGCTCGCCCTGAGCTGCTTCCACAGACGCCGCGTCCGTGACTTCGGATGACACGGTGCTGCGGGTTTGTGACATCAGTAAGATAGCACGGCGTGGACAGGCTCAGGCCTGCCCGCCCTCACCTCAGCATACGGGTTTGCTCACGGAGAGCGGGCAGCGGGGGGGCCGAGCATCGGAGCCCCGTGGGCCTCCAGCCCCTGCTGCCGGCCCCGGGCCCTCGCGGGGAGGCCCCTGCCGAAGGCCAGGGCTTGGTGGAGTCTTCGTCGGAACCTGGGCTCGGCTGGGCCGGCTGGTGCCGACACGGCTGCCCACTGGCCGGAGGCAGTTCAGCCAGGCCTGCTCCGCCGCCGGAAGGGCCGGTTCCTCAGCCGGGAGCTGGGCCGGTGTCCACCACCCAGGAGGGGACGTCTGCGGCTGGAGAAGTGTCCCGGG
The DNA here is from genome assembly GCA_028533065.1 of Trachops cirrhosus. NCBI lineage: Eukaryota > Metazoa > Chordata > Mammalia > Chiroptera > Phyllostomidae > Trachops > Trachops cirrhosus. The sequence goes on from CM052539.1 coordinate 192,013,006, forward strand.
CGCCCTCCTTCTCAGCACTCACCGGGCTCTGAGTGCTGTGTCTCCTAAGGTCACGGGGGCACGGGGTCAAAGTGTCAAGGTGAAGGTCCTCCGTCGTACGCTGCTCAGCTCTCTCCCGTCTCGCGCCAGAGCCGGAGAGGGCTCTCATGAGATGCTGGCCAGGCCCCAGACAGGCCCCTAAACCGCGCTCTCCACTCCACCCAGACGCGGACGCCAGCACGGCGTGCGAGATCGTGCACGTGAAGTCGGAGTCCGAAGGGAGGCCGGAGAGGGTGTTCCACCTGTGCTGCAGGTGAGCCGGGCCGCAGGCGCAGCTGCGCGGCCGGGGGGCGGGGTGGAGGGGGGGCGGGGCGGCCCAGACCCGTCTGCGCACCTCAGGGCTCCCGCTGCTCCCTAACGCAGCCGAGAGGTCGCTGAGCACGGTGGCTGACAGGACCTGGAACGGGGACAGAAGCACGATGACCGACGGACTGGGGAAGGGCACGGGGGTTTTCACGTGTTCAGTGTTGCGTGTGGGTCTCTCCCGTGTTCGCATGTGGGGATCAGGGACGCGCTGCCCTGCAGAGCTCCGTGTGGGTGTGTGTTTGCTCGGGAGCGTCTGTGAGATGCGGCCGCAGGGGAGCGCGTGTGCGGGCTGCCGGAGGGTGGGCAGCCGTGAGGCCCCCGGTGGGCGGTGGTGGTGGCGGGGTAGGGCTCTGTCTCTGACCCCGGGGCCTCGGGGTCGGGGGCGGCTCCCGGCGGCGTCCGCGTCCGAGTGCGGACCCGTGTCCCTAACGTGTGCGCCCTCTCCCCGCAGCTCCCCCAAGGGCCGCAAGGACTTCCTGCGGGCCGTGCACTCCGTGCTGCGGGACAAGCACCGCCGGCAGCTGCTCAAGACCGAGAGCCTGCCCTCCCAGCAGTACGTCCCCTTCGGAGGGAAGCGGCTGTGTGCGCTGAAGGGGGCCCGGCCGGCCATGAGCAGGGCAGGTACTGTGGGGGTCCAGACGTTCACGGTCCCCGTCCCCCCTGCTGCACTGCAGCCCCCGTGAGCTCGACGTCCCGGCCCAGCGAGACGGAGCCCCCGGCGCCCTGGGGACCTGCCTGAGCTCTCCCCTCTCGCCGCCTCAGCTGTCCCTCTGCTCCCCCCGCTCCCCCCGCTCGGTGAGCTCATCCCCCACCTGCAGCCCGGCGCTGGGCGAGCTCCCGGAGGGGCTGTCCCAGCCGGCTGGCGACCGCTTTGCATGACGGCAGCTTTGTCCAGCGGGAAGTGTGTCTCCCTCAGCAGGGCCGCGTCCACCCTTCGGAGGACACGGTGGCTTTGCGACGGGACGCGCAGCCTTGCCTGTTCTCAGTCGGGAGCCCGTGTGGGCTCGGCTGGTGACAGGGCGGGTCTCCCCAGCCCGTGTCACCGAGTGTGGGCGCCAGCACGGCCGGGCGGGGCCTTTGTTCAGCGGCTGGGGAAGGAGAGGACCTGGCCTACACGGCCCTGGAGTGGACGCTGCCTCAGGGCTGGAGTGACCCGTGGGGGCTGCGACGGCAGCCGAGCCCCTCGTCCACCGCCCCTCCTTCAGAGGCTGCCTCTGCGTCTGCCCTGGGGGCCTGCCGGTGCGCCTGCCGCAGTCATGGGGCCGCAGCCCCTGTGGGGGCTCCCGGACGGCCTCGGTGGGTGCATGTGGGCGCCCCCTCACAGCCCCTCACGCTGGACGGCTGTTAGGGGCGAGTCCCCGTGAGCCCCTTCTCCAGTGAACCCTGTGGACCCCGCGGCAGAGAGGTTCCCCGGGGAGCTGTCCCTCTCACTGGCCGGGGAACGTTACGTAGCGTGGGGAGTGTGCGTCAGGAAACCCCGCCTGGCATCGGCCAATTTCAGTGGCCAATCAGCGACCCTTAAATTTGCTGGGAAGGGGAGCGCTGTGTGTCCCTTTTGAGACCCTCTGGGAAGAAAGCGTCACCATCGGCCGCTGGTCTCTGGAGGCCCCTTTGGGCCGGAGGAGCTCGTTGCCGGGCCGCGTTTGAAGTGCCCGCTGTGTCCCGGCCTCCACGCGAGGTGGCCCAGGAGCGCCGCTCCAGGGGGTCAGCGCCACCCGGGCCGGCCAGCCCTGCCTCGGGGAACACGCCCACCGCAGCGTGGCCCGGGCCCCGAGGCCCCCCTCCGCTGGCTGTCGTGCGCACCAGGTGGGGCGTCTCCCTGTCTGTCGGGGTGGGTCGGGAAGCCCGGCGCCCACCTCCATCCCTGCAGCTCCAGGGACGGCCTGGACCCGCTCTGCGTGGATGCCAGCGCCCCAGCGAGACGCCCGTGCGCTCCTGTGGGCGTCGCCGGGCACACGGCACAGCCGGCAGAGTCTGCGCACCCACACCCGCCACCCCCGTCCGTGGCTCCCTGTGTTTGCGCGATCCCCCGCCTGTCACCCACCAGCTCAGCTTTGACACGTGTCAGGAAGGCAGACATGGGCGCATGTGACCTCTGCATCGGTCAGCGCGCACTTCCCCGACCAGCGTGTCCAGGAGCCCCGTTAGGGCCGAGGGGCTCCCCGGCCCGTGCCGGCGAAACCTTCCCCACGGGGTAGCAGTAGGTTTCTCCCTGTCGGTTTCCCCGGCGGCCGTGTGCCCCCTCCCCACATGTGCTGCCCACACAGCTGGCCCGTTCTCCTGCCCCGCGGCCGCCTCGCAGGCGGGGGCAGCAGCGCCCTCTGTCTGCCGTCCCGTGGCGCTGCGTGCGGTGGGGCCCTTGATGGGCGGTGTCATCTGCCCGTCTGCTTTTAACCATTCTGCCTCCGAGAGGGCAGTGGGGCAGGAGGGACTCCAGCGTCCGTGTTTCCAAACTGTCACCTCAGGTAGCACCGTGCCCATCAGCAGCCCGATGTCACTCACTAACTCGTGTCTCTGTCGCTTTGTGGATGGGAGTTGCTGACGTGCGGCGTGTGGTGGGGGGGCGGCGGAGGGCACGTTTGCTCCGCCTCCCGGTTCCCACAGGGTGTGTCCGCGGACAGGGGCGAGCCGAGACTTGGCGCCTGGGGCCACCGTGCGCGAGGGCTCCGTGAGAGGGACTCGGTGCTGGAGGAACGGCGCACCGAGTTTCCCGGGAGGCAGGGCCACGGGGACCAGCCCTGGGAGGGGTCAGGGTGGGCGCCCTGACCTACCCTCGTTCAGGGGGCTGCGGCGGGTCTGCCTGACCTGCCTGCACGGTGCACGGGGTGGAGAGGTGCCCCCAACACCCCGTAGCCTGCGGCCCCGGGTCCCTCTGTCCCCTCGCCCTTCCGTCGGTCAGCTGCTGTGATGTCCCTGCGAGCTAAAGACTGCAGGGCAGACCGGTGACGTCTGGGCTTGAGGTCCCGGGGACGCCGCGGTGCCCGATGCGCCCGGCGGCTGTCCGCTGCCCGCCCCCGGACGCCCGTCTCACGTGAGGCGTGGGGTCTGTCTCCGTGTCTGTGTGTGTACGCAGTGTCCGCCCCGAGCAAGTCTCTCGGCAGAAGGAGGCGGCGGCTGGCTCGGAACAGGTTCACCATCGATTCCGACGCCGTGTCCGCCGGCAGCCCGGAGCGAGAGGCCCAGCAGCCCCCCGGCGCCGGGGACACCGACCGGTGGGTGGAGGAGCAGTTTGACCTTGCGCAGTACGAGGAGCAAGACGGCGTCAAGGAGACCGACATCCTCAGCGACGACGAGGAGTTCTGTGAGCCCGAGAGGGGCGCGGACGGGGACCTGCCCGCGCGGCTGCAGGCCGCCTCCCTCGGCCCGCGGGACCGGGGCCGCCCGCGCCCGGACAGCCACGCCGCCCGCATGGCGCAGCTCAGGAAGCAGGCGGCCCTGCCCGGCGCCGGCGGGGCCCTGGAGCCGGCGGGCGCGGAGGTGGTCTGGGTCCGGCGCGAGGACTTGGCCCCGTCCCAGAGGCTGAACACGGAGATCTGAGCGTCCGCCCGGGAGCGGAGTAGATACTCGCCCCGCCCTCGGCCTCCCTCCCCCTCCTGGCCCCTCCGGGACGAGCGGGTCCCTTGGGCCGCACTCTCGCGCACACGGTCCCGGCGGCCGACTCTGCTCGGAAGCCGTGTGCCTCCCGACTGGTCGTTCTAACAGCATCGGAAGGAGTCGCTCAGAATCTCAAGTAGGCTGGCGCCCCACCTTCTGTGTGCGGCCGGGGCTCTCTGTCCCCGTTGACCGGGGCCGGGAGAGTGAGGGGGGACCGCGCAGCCCGGGGTCACGTTCTGGGGGCGTGGCCGTGCCGCAGGTCAGCCGCAGGGCCGGCCCAGCAGGGCCAGGAGCTCGGTCCCTCCGAGGGCAGCCGGGGTGTCTCCTGGCCGGCGCACACACAGTGACGGGGCCGGGGTGTGGCCACAGGGCCCCCCAGCCTCGTCGTCCTCAGTGTCAGGGCCGCCACACGCCCGAGGGGGGAGCGAGGGGCGAGCGAGGGGTGAGCGAGAGGACGGGGCCTGCGCACCTCGGCAGGCCTCTCCCCCTTCCGCTCCGGTCCGTGGCTGGTCTCACGTGACGCCCGGGTTTGGGAGTTCTAGTTTTGCAGAGAATTATAAAGATGCCAAACTCTTTGAAAAGAGGCCCAAATCTATCACTTGGAAAAAAAGACGCTATTTTTTTGTATCTTACCTGAGAGGCAGGGCACAGATGACATTTGCAGCGTTAGAGTGACCGAGTCCGACAGGAGGGTTTCGCCTTCCGCAGCGTGTGCGAGGCGTGCGTCCTTACGTTGGTGCACGTGCACGGCGGCAGGCCTCACGCGTGGGGGACACGTTTCCCCGGAAGACCGTGGGCGTGTCTGCCTGCCTGTGTGAACCCCGTGGGAGACGGGCGCCTGGCGGGAGCAGAAGTGCACGGGGGGGGGGGGGCTGTGGGCGGGGGGCGCCGTGGTGCCCGCGGCTCGTCCATCGGAGCTGCCTCTGTCCACTGCCTGCCCTCCCCTGACGCTCCCTAACCCGCCTCCCGACAGGGCCACCTCTTCCGGACACGTCCCGTGTTGAACGCTCTCTCCATGCCAATGGAACAGGGTACACGCTAACAGGATCTCACATGCTAAGCAGGTTTCCACATAGGGAGAACAAAACCAAGTTAAAGCACTTTCGATTTTTTTTTTTTTTAATAAAGGTTTGTAGCTTTTTTCCCCGTTTCACAACGTCCACTTCCTAAGAAGGGTTTAAATGATACAAAAATTTTTTGGGGGGGATATCTACTCGGTGTTTGACACATCGGTAGGTACTTTGACGACCTGAATTTTGTAGCAGCTCCGGGGATTCTGTTTTGTACAAACCAGCCGTGACTTTGTATTTGCAGACGTGCCGCTCACACCCTCTCGCTGGCGCCCCCGCTTGCTGCCCGCGCCCCGCCCCGCGCTCGGGTTTCCAGGGCTTCCTGCTCGGTCCTCGGGAGGCTTCGTTCTATGAATTTTGCTACACCCTCTGACTTTCTGAAGACGCTTCAGAGCGGTCTCCCTGCCCTTTGTGTCCCTGCACCGTGCACACCGCCCACTCCGCTGCGTCCCCAGCCTGTCGCCGGCGTCCAGGCCCCAGGGCGGCGGGCCTGCTCGAACTGCGGGCCGGGCGCTCGCGGAGGGCGCCGAGCCGCGTGCGCGCGGGCCGTGTCTGTGTCCAGAGTTCTTATATATTTCTTTTATAAGCTGAAAGGAGGTCTATTTTTGTGTTTCTAGGTCTATGAGCGGAACGTTGTAAATGCCTGTCGAACAATAAAAGCGTTGGAAAGTGTCTGTGGCTCTGGGCCTGTGCGGGTTGATGGCGGTGGCTGGCGGGACGGAGCGCGTTGGGGGACTGCGGGGCGGGGGGCTTCTCGTCCCCAGTGGTCACGCTCCTGCGGGGCAGCTGGCCTGGTGGAGCCGGAGGTGGTTGGTTTTGAAGTTCTGGACTCACTTCCTGTGAAGGCATATCCGACAGCAGTTCAGCTGTCCCGCACGATGACCCAGTGTCCCCACACGCTGTGCGCAGTGTCACCGCAGAGCCACCGAGCTCCTGCGATGAGGACGCTTGAGATCCGGTCTCTGTGCCACTCGCAAATCGGCGCTGTTGGTGACTGGTCGCGTCCCGGGCCCACACCTCCTGCCGCTGGAAGCTGCCGCCTTCGGCCCCCGACCACCCCCACTCTGCTCTCCACGACTCAGAGCTCTTGCTTGTGTTCAGGTTCCACACAGCAAATCACGTGGTTCTTACTGTCCTGTCCTGTCGGTAGAGCCGGGAGCTGTAACCATAGAGACAAAGTGTCCACGGTGCTTGGGAGAAGAGAGGACGCAGGGCTGTGGGTCTGTGCCCGGCCGAGCAGGCTCCCGCCCCCCACGGGAGGGGCCGAGGAGCGGGGAGGGGGCGTGAAATTCGGGGCTCAGCCTGGCCTGGGCGGTGGGTGGGCCGGCAGAGCCCCACACGGGAAAGGTGAAGGGGGTCGTGGGCTGCCCAGGCCTTCCCCGTCCCTCGTGCCCACCCTCCGTCCCTGCGGGCCCCACACCCCAGGCGGACGGGCCTCCCCGCAGAAGCCAGCCGTTCAGCCGTTTGCTCCTTGGCGTGGGTCGCGGCATCCGCCTCAGACCCGGGGCCTGGTTAGGAATGCTGACCCCTCTCCCCTCCCTCCCACGCACAGAACCAGAACCAGAACCAGAACCTGCCGTGCAGCAGGGGCCGGCGACGCTCACGTTCAAGTCCGAGAGGCGTTGCTCTGGCCGCCCCCGAACGTCGGGACGGTGCGGAACGACCTGGAGCCCCGACCTTGTTATTTTCCCGTGTTTGGGGCCACGAGGAGCCCATTTGGGGGTACGACGGGGGCGTTGCCCCTGGGGTCGTGTCCCAGCGCCGAGTCTGTCAGTGCGGGGCTCAAAGTCCAGTGCGCAGGAAGAATCAGTGCCTGTTTCAGCCGGACCGCCCTTCCTTTCCGGGCCCCGCCCCACCGGACGCGGGTCCACCCCTTGGTGGTCCGTGGTTGCCATGGTTTGGGGCTGTGGGGGTGGGGTCCTCCCTCTAGCCTTGGGTCCACTTACCTGCAGACGATCACTGTCCTTGTCTGAGAGTTAAATCGGCGCCGGGCCCCCCAGGGACCGTTTGCCCGCCCAGGGCACCCCAGCCAGGCCTCGCTGGGATGCTGTCGGGATGCCGCCCAGGGCGTGGCCCCCTCCCCGGTTCCTCTCCTGCCTGGACCCCAGGGGGCCTTTCTGTGGCTGGGGGGGCGGGGCGGGGGCGGTCGGTGCGGACACGCCCTTACTATTCTGTGGACTTTTTGTTGATGGCCAAGTTGTACCTGAGTCTTACCAGCCACCTCTTCCCGTTTTGTCACAAACTTACCCTGAAAGATGGGAAATGAAAACGCAGAGAGAAAAACGGGAACAAGCCCTGAGAACACGCAGCCGCTCGGTTATAAAAGGTGTGGGGCCAGAACAGCCTCACGCTCCCCACAGCCTTCTTTGAAAGCAACGGAGCTTTAAAAAATTTTAATTTAAAAATAGAACTGTGCATGCCAGGCTGTGAGTCCCCAGCTCTCGCTCGCTCCGTGAGCGGTGGAGCGGCCCAGAGCTCCCCTCGGCCTTCCGGTGGGCCGCCCACACGGTCGGAGGGGCGCCCGGATGCTCCGAGCCCTCGCTTTGACCTGGCCCACGGCGGCTCCGTGCCCCCCCAGCCTGTACCCTGCTGGCTGGTCGGAATGACTGAGATACATGCCTACCCTGATAAATATTTACCAGATCCAGGGAGCTCGTCTTACATGCTATTTGGTGGCCGAAAGGGACCCTTGAAATGCCAAGGCTTCCTCGTTAGGACAACCCAGAGGGTGTTGGAGACAGATGGGGCACCGTGCACCCCGTCACTGACTCCAGGGCGCGAGAGGGACCCGGTCAGTGAACCAAGAGCCTTGGCGTCCAGCTGCGGAGTTCACCGTGAACGGGGCGGCCCACCTGCTACGCAGGGGGCTTCCTAAAACCCTCATCACGGAGGAGACATGCAGAACCAGGGGTGGGGGGCCCCTCAAAGCCAGAGCGACATCGACCGACATCGCCAGGCAGGGGGCGCTGGCGAGTGTCCCTCGACGGGGCGCTGTGGTCTCAAGCCGAAGTCTCACATCCAGGCGGAAGCGCCAAAGGGTGTTAACTCTGACGGCCCCACGTGGACTGACTGCGCAGGTAGCGGAACCTGTTCTTGTCGGTTCCCACTGAGCTTCGCGCCTCACCTGAGCAGGGAGGTGTGCACAAGCACCGTAGGGTTTATAGCAGGAACAGATAGGTGGGAGGGAGGTGGAGGATTCGGACCGGCGGTCCCTGCCGAAGGCTGCACAGCAGGTAGAAAGAGCAGGGTGGCCGTGTGGGGGCACCGGCAGGTCCGCGGCATCCAGGCCACTCTGGCGCGCCGGTGGCCCCGGGCGCGGCGGGACCCCATCCACCACGGGTGGGACTCCTGCCCCTTTCCGACTGGGGCTTCTCATTGGGCGGGAAGTTACTGGGTCTGATCCACGTGGGTGGCTGGGAAGTCCACAGGTCTAGCCAGCGCTGACTGAGCACCGACCGGGACGTGATGGGGACGTGATGGGGACGTGATGGGGACAAGCCGAAGTCCTGCCCCGGAAGCTCTCCGTCTGGCAGGGGGAGCGCGGGAGCTGCCGAGAGACACCGTGTTGGCACGGCAGCCGCCCCTCGCCCTCCCCGTGCACGTCCTGGGAAGGACGTCAGCCAAGAGGACGGGGTGGGGGGGCAGTGGGCAGCCTGTTCAGGGGTGTGGGACCTAAAATTCGGGCACTCGTTGCAGTATGTTCTCTTGAATTATTTTTTGTATTTATTTTTACATTAAAAACTTACGTAAACTCAAACTGATTCAGCTTATTTGCATTAATATAAACCAATATAGTAAAAGGAGGTGAGCCCTGGCTGGTGTAGCTCAGCAGTTGAGTTCGGACTGCGAACCAAAGGGTCGAGGGTTCGATTCCCAGTCGGGGCACAGGCCTGGTCCCCAGTAGGGGGCGCGTGAGAGGCAACCGCACATTGATGTTTCTCTTCATCTCTACCTCCCTTCCCCTCTCTCTGAAAATAAATCAAATCTTTAAAAAAGAAAAATCAAAATACTAAGAAACAAAATGAGGTGGAACCCACTTGGCTGTCCTACTAGCCAATTTCTTGTTCTCCGTCAGGAAGTGACAGGCAGGCGGCCTCCCGCCTTGTGGGGTTTGGGATGGAACCACTGGCCCCGCCCCCTTCCCCTGCACACGCCCACCCGACTGGTCCACGTGTGCGCGCACATCCGAACGGCCACGTTGCCCCTCGATCCAGGCCGCCTGCTGTGCTCCATCCCCATGCGTCACGCCTCCTGGCGCAGTTGTCCGGGCCCCAGCGGTTTCTTCCCTGGACACGCCACGGGCCCTGGACGCCTTGCCGAGCAAGAGAGGGCCTCCCCCTACATTCCGTGATTTTGGGTGTCGGGGCAGGTGCGGCTTCGGGCCGGCTGTAATGGCATACGGGGAGGTGACCCCGCATCTGAAGCAGCTCACCGGGCCCTCGCACCCCTTTCCTAGGCTTCACAGCACCCCGTCCCCCTGCACGCTCTGCCCCGCACAAGGCCCTGCCCGGCGCCCAGACGAAAGGAGGCTGGGGAAACTGGGACTCTCGGCGTCTCCACCGGGTGTGGCCTGCCAGGGCCAGACCCAGGCGGAGACAGGCCCGGCTGTTCCGGCAGGAAATGCCCCGGCTGACAGATAACCGGGCCAGACCCCCAAGGGCCAGACGCGGCCCTGCTGCTTTGACGAGCAGCAGAGGGGACGTTCTGTGGTCCCGTCAGTGAGGTGAGGCCCTGACCAGCGTGGCTCGGGGGGTTAAGGGACATCCGCAATGGGAGAGGTCGCCGGTTCCATTCCGGGGCAGGGCACAGGCCTGGGCTGCGGGTTCGGTCCCTGGTCCGGGCGATACAAGAGGCAGCCTGTTGATGTCTCTCACATGGGTGTTTCTGTCCCCCTCTTCCTCCTCCCTGTCCCTCTCTCTGAAAAAATAAAATGTTAAAAAATTAAGGTGATAACAGAACAAGCTGCATTCACCACTACGATCCAAACTTTTTGCCCAAAGAGTTTGTCCCCAGGAGGGCCTGGCAGCGCCTGCCAGGCCGGTGTCCTTTCCAGGGCCTCGGTGAGTCCAAGCGACAGCCGACCCGGTGGCTCCCACCTGGCTCCACGCTGGGTCAAGGTATTTATTTGGAAGCCCGGGTGACCGGCTCCCGGCCCTACCGCCCTGCAGCCCCGGAGACGCCTCTCTGGCGCCCCCGGTGGTGGGTCGTGGTGCTGCCTCGTGTCTAGACCCGGGCCACCTTTTCCAGCCCTGAGTCATCTCGCACACGAGGACAGAGGCCCCGGGTTACTCCGTGTGCAGGGGGCTTTGCCGGCGGGGCAGGGCTCAGGGGCGGGAGCGGCAATGCAGGGATTCGGAGGAGCTGAGCGGCGGTGGGCTCGGCCACGCACCGGGTCCCGGCGAGTTTCCTGCCACGCAGTGAGCGGGAACCTCCCATCCCCACCCTGTCCGGATCCTCCTCCATCACGCCTCGTCTCGGGGAGGGCGTCCCCCTTCTTTGGGGTGATCATCTCTCTCGTCACCTACGTCCAGTCCAGCGTCGGGCCCACCTTGGACACGGACCTCAGGGCCGCCTGGTCCGGGCTCCTCCTTCCCCGGCACCCAGGACGCAGGCACGTGTGCGGGGCGGGGCGCACCGACGCCCTGCACACCCGGGACCTCAGTGCCCAAGGGGGCCGCGGGGCGGGGGCTTCAACTCTGCGCTGTGCTGGGGCGGCAGCGCGCCTAGGAGGGGGGACGTCACCAGGCTCCCCTCCCCGCCCCGACTTCACTTCCCTCCAGGAGGGTCCTCAGCCCCGACAGCAGGCGCTGCTGGGCAGGCTGGCGGGGGCGGGGCGGGGCCCCCGCGACCTCGACTGTCCCGCCCCTCTCTTCCCGAGTTGCATTGTGGGAGAGTGGCCGCGTCCTGAGAGGGCACACCTGAGCTGACTGCACGCGGTTTACCTGCGGGTGGGTGGTCGCTGCCACGGGGCGCAGAGGGCGAGCCCGGCTTCCGAGTTTCTCTCCTCGGGACACCGGCTCCGAGTCGAGTTTGCTAGTTCACGCGGCTCGTTTTAGCGCGCAACGGCAGCTTTAAGTGGTTCTTGTACGAGCCCCGACCGGGGGTCGAACCCGTATTCGTTTTCAACGTAGCCTCTGAAGTTGAACCGACTTCGGTGAGAAAGAGAAGTTCTTGCATTTCCGGTCTGTGGCCAGCAGAGGCCGCTCTTTCACTACGAATGGTTTTAGGCTGGAAACTTGGGACTCGAAAAAGAATTGTTCCCATTCTCGGGCTCCGAGCCTCCGCCTTCTTGCTTCCGACCCTCCCTCCGCTTCTCGTTCTCCACTCCTACTATTTCAGTCCTTCAGCGCCAGGCGTCCCAGGGCAACAGTGAGGTCTCTGTCATTCAGTCACCACCTGGCTGCTGAGTGAGGGCCCCTGATGGTACAGTCCCCGAGTAAAGGCACCCAATGCAGAGATGTTAACCGTCCCCCGCGCTGCCTTTGGGGATGGAAATGACTTGGGACTTTGGGGCGGGTGTGCCGAGGAACAGCCGAGTGGTCACGTGGCCAAGGTTCAGGCTCCCTGTGCTGGCTACTCCCTCCCGGAGAGCGACCTGCCCTGACCAGCGAGGGCGAGGTGGCCATTCCGGAAACCCAAATCTGGGGAGCGCCGAGGTTCCGACCTCGACAGTTACAGCACGTGGCGTGCAGGGCGACTGGGTCTCCAGACGTTCCTCTACGGACCAACTGGCAGAAAATTTAGGCCTTTTCAGCTTCTCCATAATAAACCATTTTACAAAGAATATTCCTTTCTCCTGTTTCCACTTGGTTGCTCTCTCTCTCTCTCCTCTTTTCTCTCCCTTTGTCCGCCTGTGTTGTTCGAGAGATGTTTCCATTCAATGCTTTTAATGAAGAGAGTTAACCATGAAAATAAAATTTTACCAACTAGAAAAAAATTGATGCCCTGGCTGTTGTGGCTCAGTGGATCGAGGGCCAGCCTGTGAACCAAAGGGTCACCGGTTTGATTCCCAGTCAGGGCACACGCCTGGGTTTCAGGCCAGGTCCCCAGCAGGGGGCACGTGAGAGGCAACCACACACTGATGTCTCTCTCCCTCTCTTTCTCCCTCCCTTCCCCCTCTCTAAAAATAAATAAATGAAATCTTTAAAAAAATTGATCAAGTATGTAAAAAAGGACACCTTCATTTTAAATCACCTCGGTGTGGACAGATGGAATTCGCCACCTTCCGTGTGAGGGGCCAAGAGCTGCCCAGGGCGGGTGTGCAGAAGGGCCTCATTCCGCCCCTCGGTCCGCAGGGCCTGCGATGGCCGCGCAGCTCGTCCTGGACCTGCCCTGCCCTCGGGGGTCGGGTGGGAGACAGGCGTCCCTGTTCTCGCCCTCGCTGTCCCCGCCGCTCCCCCTCACATGCTGCTCACACTGCCCGCCCGGGTTCGGCTGCTTTTCCACTGCCCCCAGACGTGAGCGGCCTCTCCCAGCCTCCAGGCTGAAGCTGGCCCAGCCACACGGAGAGGCGCTCTCTGCTTGCTTTGTCAAAGCCGCCGCCTTGGGGTTCTTCCGGCCTGGAGTCCCCGAGGCCCACGATCCGACTCTGACTTGCTCTTCCAGCTGGGTTAGCCGGGGCTCCCCCAGACACAGAGGGCAGGAGCTACGTCTCCACCTGTAAACGCGGGGGTTCATGTCAGGGCCCGGCTCCCACGACCTGGGAGCTGGGGTGCGATCGAGCCCCCGGCTGAAGGCCCGAGAAGCTTCCCGGACGCCCGCCTCGCCCCACGGGGCCTGCGGCGGGGAAGTGCAGGGGGGTCTCAGGGCGACGCTGTTTGAAGAAACGCAGCGAGCAGCTGCGGAAAGCAGAGATGGGGGGTCGGCACGTTTCCGTCCAGCACCCGGCAGGGCGATGCCCGCGGAGAGAAGGGGGGAACGGGACCCCGTGGGTCGAGGGGACGCGTCTCAGAAGTGCGAATGAGGAGAACGTGCCGCCCGAGTCGCCGCTGCAGGCGGGGGACACAGAGCAGCGCCACGCTCACGCGTGGTGGCGGTGGGGACCTGCGTGGTGCTGACCGTCGACACCCACTACACTGGCAGTGGGGACGGGGAGGAGGGAACAGGCAGGCGGGCACGCCTTCTTCTCTCGGAAGAAGGGGAGCGGTGCGGCCACCTGCTGGGGTCCGCTGGCCCACTGGTGGGGCCTGGGGCCGTTCCTCCTGTGTCTGCGTGACCTCAGAACTGACGTGGACACTGTCAGGGGCCGGGAAGGGCGGCAGGCCTCCGCCCACAGCCCGGGACACGTTCCGCCTCCAGGTGTGTGGGTGGGGACCAGCCCCTGTCCCCCTCGCGGCCACAGTGACACTCTCCCGGGGCCAGCTGGGTGCATGGGACGTCAGAGCTGTCATTTTGCATAGCATCCCCGACGCTGCCGGACGGTGTAGAAAGGTCGGTGGGGCAAGGTCAGCCGCCAACCTGAAGCTGATGGCCGGGCTCCTCCGTGTGCGGGGACTGGGGTGTGTGGTAGCGCGCCCTCCCGCCAGGCAGACGGAGGGGCCCCGGTGCTTCTCTCGCTTCCTCCTGGTGTAACTCTGAAGCCACACGATGGCGAGAGTTGTCACTCGCCTGAGCGTGGGCTCCCGGCTGCTGTCACGGAAAAACCTCAGGCACCGTTCACGCTCTCGGTCCACTGTCAGTCAGGGACCCTTCTTCAGCTCCAGCGCGTCTAAAAAGGACACGTTTGCCTCACTTCTCCGGAGAGCCCAGGGGTGGGAAGCCCGACTCAGGGGCCCCCGGGGGGTCCCAGGCTCGGCCCGTGCCCTCTGCCCTGACCTTTCCCGGCCCTGGTTTCCCCGAGATGGCTGCTGCCGGCCCTGAGCCACTGGTGTGCCGGAAGGTGGACGGTCACCTCGGACCCCGCCCTCCCCGCCTACCAGGCTGGCTGAGAATAAGGAGCCGAGGCCACGATGCTCAAGGCCTCCGGTGAACCTCCAGTCCCTGGGGACACGACGCCCCCCACCAGCCTCGGGGTCGCAGGTTTCATGTGTAACGCACTCATCCCCTCCCTTCACAGGCTGCCCATCGTTTCTGGAGAAAGATAATTTGGGGGAGGGGTGCAGAGCCACTTTTCTGAAGAGCATGTGACCTGCATTTCGCTTAAAGCCGGCCCCTCGGGCTGGCCCAGCTGCGCTCTGCTCTGCGGCTCAGTCACTGCCCCTGGGCACCCGGGTGGGCGGGGCCCAGAAGAGCACCTGGAGCGCCCGGTGGCAGCACGCCCGCCCGGGGCCGGGAAGGAGCTGCGCAGAGCCAGCAGGGCGGAGCGCGACCCCGGCGCACCTGCAGCACCTTGGGAAGCCGCCCCTTCGCCACGGCGGGTGGGGGGCTCCACGCCAGGCAGGGGCCTTCGGGCGAGCGGGGCGCCCTGAGGGTGTGGGCTCAGTCACGCCGCAAGGTGAGTGAGGACGAGGGTCCTCTTTCCTTCTCAGTGCATCTCGGGGCACGGCTTCCCCGGGCGAGGCTCTCGGGGCAGCGCCGCCCCGCTCCCCTCCTCCGTGTCATGGGGCCACGACCCTGCCGGGCGGCCGTGGCGACCACGGCAGGCCCCGTGCTCGAGGGATGCGGAGTCTTGGCTCTGGAATCAGCTTGTCTTAAGTAGTTTGCTGAGGCCTTAGGTGCCGTCACCGAGGAGTCAGTCCAGGCAGGGTTGGGGCCCACCAAGGTGGCGGTAGAGACGGGGTTCTGTGGGTTTGGGGCTGGCCGACACTCCCTGGGCTCCGGTCCCCCCCCCACGTCCGAGCTGAGCTAGGGGGCCGTCTCCAGGTTGTGGGCGCGGGCTGCCCCGTGGTCCCCAGAGGCGCCAGGTAACCCGGGTTGGATGGACGTGGACGGATGAGAGGCAGGAGACAGGATGGGTCCGGGACAGGCGGCGCCCTTCCTCTCCCGTGTGGCGGTCGCCTCCTTTTCCCGCAGCGTCAATGGGACGGGATGGGACTCACTTTCTGCTGATGGCGCGGCCAGCTGGTGCCTCGATTCGCTGTGGTTTCAGCTCTGCTATCCTTGCAAATCAAACCACAGTAAGGTATCATTTCAAACCTGTCAGTGTGGCTATTATCAAAAAGATAAGGAATGAAAAGTGGCCCTGGCTGGTGTGGCTCAGTGGACTGAGTGCCGGCCTGCGAACCAAAGGGTCGCTGGTTCTATTCCCAGTCAGGGCACATGTCTGGGTTGTGGGCCGGGACCCCAGTAGGGGGCGCGTGAGAGGCAGCCACACATTGAAAAATTAAAAGCAGAACGGCCTTACGACCCAGCAATTCCTCTTCCAATGGAAAAAACCCACTGAACTCACAAAGGCATGAGCACCCCATGTCTCTGCAGTGTTAGTTACGGCAGCCAGGACGCGGAACAGCCAAGCGTGCGTTCACGGGCGCGTGGGTTAGAAACGTTGTCTGCAGGACGTGCGGACACACGGTGGAATGTCGCTCAGCCGCGGAAAGGAGCCCGGCTATTTGCAACAACAGGACGGGACTCGAGGGCATCTGCTAAGTGAAGCCAGTCACACAAATGCTGTTTGATCTTATCTGTGAAATCTAAACAACCCCAAACCAACCAATTGGAAAAAGAAACTAACGCATAGATACGGAGAACAGGTTTGTGGTCGTCAGGTGGGGGCGGGGTGGGCAACATGGGGGAAGAGGGTCGAGGGGCACACGCTGCCTGGCCTCAGAGACGCTGGCAGGGGGCGTGCGGCCAGCTGACCCCCGCCCCCGCCCCCGCCCCCGGCAGAGGCTGACTGCAACGGTCAGACTCTGCTCTGGCCGCTGGCACCAGAGGCAGCGGTCACAGCCAGGGAGACGCTCCCCGTGGAATGACCTGGAATGCCACCTTCCGGGCTGTTCACGTCCCGCCCCTTTTAACACACCGCTTGGTGACCAGCGCCCGTGTTTCAGTGAATTAAGGACAGTAGCAGAGCGAACTCAGCTCATTTCCACCGGTTTGCTCCGTGGAACCAGACCCAGGCTCCCTGGGGCCGGGGGTGGTGCCGGCGTCCTCTCCGCTGGGCCCCTGCCCAGGGCAGCGAGGCGGTCAGAGAGAGGGCTTTGGGGTGAGGAGCCCTCTCACGGTGGGCCCCATCTCGATCTGCAACCTCCTCGTGGTTTTGGAGTCAGCGTTCTCCCAGCCCCCCATTCCCTGCACCCACATGGTGGGCGGAACTTCTGCTGGCCCCAGGAGCTGGCGGCCCCCCGCAGTCCCGCAGCTGGGCAGCACTCCTGTGCACCTTCCTACAGGTCAGGCTGAATATCTTGCAAATCGTTCAGAAAAATAAGTTGTAATTGTTTGCTGTCAAAGTGAGCCGCCAGGTGGGAAAACATACTCACACCGTATGTAACCTGCAGGCGGGTGTCCTTGGGGACCCCGAGGAACAGGCTGTCCATCCTGCTGGCCAGCTGGCCGGTTGGTGTCTCCGGGTCGGCAGAGCCCCCTCAGCACCCCTCCTCCCGTGCAGCTCCGCGGCCCTGACGGGGGCAGGGAGGAGAGGGTTTCTGGAGCGTCTCACTTTCAGAGAAACACCGCTGGTCGGTGTCAGCCGCCGCCCAGGGGACCGTGAAGTGACTTCACACAGACTGTGGGTGTGAACTCGCGCGGCCTGGGCCCCAGAACCGCATTCGGAAGCCTTGGCTTTGCGGTGCCGATGGACAGAACTCAGGCTGCTCGTCCCAAACACACTCGGGGGCTGGGACAGTGGCCACGCAGCGTCTGGGGCTGTGCGGGGACCGCACACCGGGAGCCACGGAGACCAGGGCCCTGCCGGTCGCTCCGTCGGGACGGGAGAGGGTGAAGTGAGCGAGTACAGGCGCCTCCCCATCGCACGGTCCCCGCCGGAGACGCCGAGGGTGGTCTCGAGTGCTCGCCATGGGGACTCTCATTGATCATGAGGGTCATGTGCTTCTTCAACAGCTGCTGGTTTTCATTTTCAGCTGCTCTTTGAACTAAGAGGAGGAATATAATAATTTAAAACAGGCCGACCACATTTCAGATATACGGGAACTTCTCGTCTCTGGAAGGCTCGCACAGGAAACCAAAGCAGAAAAAAAGAGAGGCTGGTCCTCCTCCTTGTGCCCCCCCGCCCCCACCTCCGAGTAAATTCCCGCGCCGTCTTCCAGGCCCAAACGCCTTTCCCACACGGCCCTCAGGGACGAGGGGATGCTCTGTGCGTCAGCTACACGCAGACGTGCTGTCCCGGAACGGAAGCCCCGCCCCCGCCCCCCCACCGCTGCCTGGCCCCCTCCCCAGCAGGCCCTGAGCTGGGGGCGTGGCTGAGGGTGGGGAGGTGTGAGGGGAGGGCGTGCATCCTCAGATGGCCATTTCTTCTCGGCTTTGGGGTGACCCTGGGCTGAGTGGGTAATCTTCCAATTCAGAACAGATCTTGGGAATGGGTCTGTTCTTCAAAAAATTAAAAAATTAAAAACTGTCTTATGACCCAGTGATTCCACTTCTGGAAATATATTCAAAGAATCTCCAAACACCAGTTCAAAAGCATATACGCACCCCTATGTTCATTGCAGCGTTATTTAAAAGGCCAAGGTCTGGAAGCAGCCCAAGTGCCCGTCAGTAGACGAGTGGATGAAGAAGCTGTGGGAGAGTTACACAGCGGAACACTGCTCAGCCGTGAAAAAGAAGGAAATCTTACCCTTTGCGACAGCATGGATGGAGCCGGAGAGCATCATGCTCAGAGAAATAAGCCAGCCGGAGAAAGACAAACACCATATGACTTCACTCATACGTGGAACAAAATAGTAATAGCCTTATGGAGACAGAGCACAGACTGACAGCTTCAGAAGGGGGGCTGGGGGAGCTGGGGGAAGAGGAAGGATTAAGCGAAGAGAAACCACCTCAACAAAGACTACAGTGTGGCGAGGAGCAGAGGGTGCAGACGGTGGGGGAAGGAGCCTTGCCTGGGGTGGTGAGCGCACAGCACGATGTACAGACGATGTGCTGGAGAACCGTATGCCTGCAATTTTTATAATTTTACTGACCAAGGCCACCCCAACGAATTCAATAAAAATTTAAAAAAATCTCTGGGAGCAAAATACATACTCTGACAAAAATTCATGCCATCGCAGGAGGAAGAAACCCTCTGCTCCCGGCCAGAGCCGGTCCTGCTGGGCTTCACGGGCCTCCTGACCGTGTGTTCGGCCTGTCGGGCCTCGGGAGCTGGGGCTCGGCCCGGGGCAGGTGCCGGCCGGCTACTCCAGCCCCCGCTGACACCGTCGGACTCACAGCCCGGCTCCCCGTCGGCTGCATCTCTGAGCTGAGAGAGGGCGCCCGCTGCGGCTCCCCCGTGATGAGCAGACCCCAAGGAAGCCCGAGCACAGTGCACAGGGAAGACGAGCCCGGAGAGAGAGGACAAGGTCAGGGCCGCAGTGGGGAAGGGCGGGCGATCGCCTTCAGAGCCGCGGCTCGGTTCGGCTGCCTTCGGAATTTTCGTTAATTTTTCTGGCCCTTCAGACAGGAATCCTTTTTTCCATTCCTCCAAGCTGGTGCTAACCCTATGTCTTTGGTGATAAATTTCAGCTAGTGCATTTTTTTGGTTTCTAAAATTTGTATTGTCTTTCTTTCTTAATACATTGCTGTTCTCTGGTGAAATTCTGCATCTTGCCATCTGTGGTTTTCAGTGTATCAGTCACACTTGTTTTAAAAACGTAATGAGCTGTGGGTATGTTTCCACTGTTTATTTTCTTTCCCTTTCTCTCTTTTCACAGTCACTTGGCCCTGTTTCTCGGCACGCCTGGAATTTTCTGATTGGGTGTCAGATGTCACACATGAAAAGTCACAGAGGCTCTGGGGGTGTCATCTCCCTCCAGGGGGGTCTGCCTTCCCTGTGGGTCGCAGATGCCTTGGGAATAGGCAGACTTGACCCAGCCTTTGGGGGGTCCGGTGGGATTCTGGTCGCCCTCAGCCCCAGGGTGGAGCCTCTGGGGGTCTTCCCAGCACTGACAAGGCCCTGCTCAGCTTTGGGGGCCCTGGGCTCCCCATTTACACTGGGCCCTTCGGCCTCTTCTCTGTGCGGCTGAGAAACTGGAGGACAGTGTGGCGGAGACGTTAGGGTCACCCTGGCACCTTGCCGCCCCCCGCAGACCCTGACCCCTCCCTGCAGTCCCGGCCACCTGGAGTGACCTCTCATGGTTTCCAGTGGCCGCTCTCAACAACAGGCTGCTTTGCTCGTCGTGAAGGGCAGTCGGTGGGGTCGAAGCCATCAGAGCTGGAAGTTGAAATGTCAGTTTAGTCTTGCGCTTTCCAAGGTGGGTAGGCACCGGTCCTCGGTCCTTGTCACTCAACACAGAAAACAGGTCTCGCAGCCCGGAGAGCACACGGAAGCCTCTCAGTAGCCGAGATGCAGAAGGAAGACCCCTCACCCTCTGCTCCTGATGGGGGGCAGGAGGAGAGCACAGGGCGGCAGCGCCGTGTACACTGCCCCCTTCACCCCTTCCCTTCCCAGAGTCCGCGGGGGGACTCAGCAGTCCTGGGGCCAGTCTTCAGGTCTCGCTGTACACGCCCTTCGTGGAGGCTGGGGCCTCAGTCTCGGCGTCCTGGGCCACGGTCCCCGGACACATGCGGAGACGGCCAGTCCCACTCTGACCCCTGCTGCACCCTCCAGGGCGCTGGCCGCCCTTGCGCTGCAGCCGTGGGTACCTGGCGGCCTGAGAAGGAAAGTGCGTTTTCCAGCGCGTTTCACAGGACCCGGCGGAGCCCGCACGCAGAAACGGGAGTGCGCTCTGCTGGCGTGAGTGGGGGCTTGTCGTGTGCTCCGGGCACCGCGGTGCCCGGAGGGCTCGGCGTTCCTGGGAGTGTCTCCGAGGGCGTGTCCAGGGGAGAGCAGCTGTGAGTCCGGCGCCCGCCCACGGAGCAGGCGCCCTCCCAGCGCGGTGGGCCCGCGGGGAGCCGGGGCGGAGAAAGGGCGCAGTCGTCCCCTCCTCCCGTCTGCCCGCGCGCGTGGGCCGGACCTCTCTGCTCTTCCCACGTTTGACGGGGTTCAGCCGGTCCCCCGCCCGGGGATCGCCAGTCTTCCTCACGCAGAGCTGCGTGGGCTCCGCTGCTCCGCGGGCCTGCACCGACGCAGGACGAGGGCGGGGGCAGAGGAAACGCGGCCCTCGGGGCTCAGCTGCACGGACCCCGGCTTGGCAGAGACGGGCAAGGCTCCTGGGAGCGCCTGCGCCCTGAGGCCCCGGGGTGCAGATGTGCCCGCCCTGCGGGTGGGAGACGCGGGAACTGCCCGCACGTTTCCAGGGCGATGCCCGCCCTTCGCTGGGGCCCAGTGGGGGTCACAGCTCCCGGCGAGGCTGGCGGTCTCGGCTCCTGGGCTTGTGGGAGCATCGCCCCATCTCTGTCCTCCTCTTTGCGTGGATCTCCCATTGTGTCTGCACCCCAATTTCCGGTCTTTGTAAGGACCCCAGCCATCTGGGTTGGGCCACCCCTCTCTTCCTTGTGACTCGTCTTAACCAATCACATCTCAGGGACCTCACTACCACATCAGTCTTAACCAATCACATCTCAGCGACCTCACCACATCGGTCTTAACCAATCACATCTCAGCGACCTCACTACCACATCGGTCTTAACCAATCACATCTCAGCGACCTTACTCCCACATCAGTCTTAACCAATCACACCTCAGCGACCTTACTCCCACATCAAGTCGCTTTCTGAGGTCGGGGCCAGGACTTCAGCCTACCGCGTCTGGGACACATAACCGAACCCATAACCCTCTGTTAACGTGAGGT
The DNA here is from genome assembly GCA_028533065.1 of Trachops cirrhosus. Taxonomy (NCBI): domain Eukaryota; kingdom Metazoa; phylum Chordata; class Mammalia; order Chiroptera; family Phyllostomidae; genus Trachops; species Trachops cirrhosus. The sequence continues at coordinate 192,033,776 of CM052539.1, forward strand.
CCCCGCTGTGCCCTAACCTCTGGGCGCCTCGCCCGCGAGAGCTGAGGCTCCGTGACACGATTCGCTCGGCGGGGCGGGACCAGCTACAGACTGTCCGGTCACGCGGGCTCTGTCTGTCCTGCAGTGGGACGGAGTGGACGGCCGGCTCCCTGGTGCCCCCCCTCCCGACCCCGGGGCCGTCAGGTGTGCACAGCGGTGTGGGGTGCCTTCCCGTTGTCACCGACGAGCGTTTCTCCAGCCGTCCCCTTGCAGTCGCTGCTGAATCGGGCTGATGGCACTGTGATGAGCACGCAGAAGGAACAGGGAGGCTTCCGCTGGGCGGCAGCGGGGGAGGGGCTGACGGCCCTGCCAGGGAGGTGGTGGGTCTTCGGGGACTGGAATCCGGCAATCGGTGGGGGGTGGGGGGCCCTTGATGAAGTGCTTGTCAAAATAATCAGTGAGAAAGCTCTGAATCTCACAGCGTTCCCAACTCTTTTTAGCCTGATTAACATGTTAAAGGGCTATGGTTGGTTTTGCCTGTTGTGTGAGTGTCTGTGTGTGTGAGTGTGAATCTGCATCTGTGAGTGTGTCTGTGTGTAAGCATGAGTGTGTGTCTGAGTGAGTGTGTTTGTGTGTCTGAGCATCTCTGTGAGTGTGAGTCTGTGTGTGAGCGTGTCTGTATGAGTGTGTCCCTGTGAGTGTGTCAGTGTCTGTGTGTGTCTATATGTGTGTGAGTGTGTGAGCATGTGTCTGTGTTTGTACGAGTGTGTCTCTGTGTGTCAGTGTGTCAGTGTCTGTGTGAGTGTGTCAGTGTCTGTGTGTATGTGAGTGTGTATCTGTGTGTGTGTGCTTCACCTCGAGGGCGGATGGCTCTCTAATTGCTTCCTCAGTGGCCCTCAGCTGGGGGCAACTGGCCGCCCAGGGGGTGGCCGATTTTTGGCAAAATCGGAGGCCGTTTGGTCGTCACAGCAGGGCCGTGCTCTCGGCAGGTGCGGGGAGGCGGCTGCGGCTCCGACCCCTGCCCAGCCTCCCACAGCCGTACACCGAGCGCCTTCCCACCTTACAGTGTGCATCAGGCCAAGGTCACAGCCATCGCTTCCCCGAGTGGTTCCTGCCCCGCCACCCCTTGCTCCCACTGGGACCTGGACGTCAGCGAGGACCCTGCCGAGCTCGGGGAGGCCAGTGACATGGCGTTGGGTCCAGCCCATCGGCAGAGGGCGGCCTGGCATCCTGCTGAAGGCCTTGGGAGTGTCGGAGTGCCCACACCCCCAGGTGGCTCGGCCCCTGTGGCCCGCAGACCCGCCAACGGTCACTCCTTCCCTCCTGCTGAGACCTCCCCTCTCTGCCCCCCTTGTCCAGATTCGGGACGTGACAGGCACTCCTTCATAGTCACAAAAACCTTCCCAAAGAAGCATCAGCGCAACAGACTTTGCCGATGGGTTCATTTTTCACGGTCACGGAAGAACGGACATCGGGAGTTCAGGTTTCCTCGCCACGCCCGCCTGTGGCCGGCCAGGTCCGTTCTTTCCCACGAGGTCAGGCTCCCCGGTGAGCTCCAGTCCCTGGACGTGGCCGGGGCAGCGACCCGCTGGGCTCCCCTGTGGCAGGCCTCTCCCGGCCCTGCTGTAACTCTCCCGGACGGGAGACGGAGAGCATCCCAGGAGAGAGCGTCCCACATTTCCTGGGACGGTCTGTGCCCTTCCTCTCCTCTCAGACCGGCCCCGGGCAGACGGGTGGCAGGATGTGGAGAGCCGTGTCCCCACGCAGGTGCCCACGGGGCCGCCCTTGTCCCCTCTCCTCCGGAAGCCTCCCTGGCCCCCTCAGAGCTCAGCCGGGACTTTCTCACCCTCCTCAGCTTCCCTTTGCCTGCAAAGCAGTTGGCCCCTGGGCACGCGGCTGTGTTGAGACTCCCGGAGGTTGTGAGGCAAAGACATCTAAGAACACGTGTGTTTGAAGCCTTTCACTTTAAAACTAAGAATCGCTTACGGTCATCCCAAGGCTGGTGGTGACATTTGGGGCCCGTTTTCTGGAACCCCCTCATGATGACTGGGAGAAGAAGGCCCAGTTGCCAGGAGGCTTCCTCCTCACTCCGCGCCGAGGCCCCTGCGGAAACGCCCCTGGGAGCATTAGGGTGGGTTTTCTCCAAGGCCCTTTGCAACGGAAGCATCAGATGGTTATCACGTTTGCACACGGACTCTCCGAACATCCTCCGAATGAGCAAAATAGCAAAAGTACTCCCCGGCCCTGTTGAAAAAGTTACTTTCCCCCCACGAGGCCTGTTGAAGGAGCCACAGCAGAGAGGCGGGCAGAGCTCGGATGCCCATTGCAGGCCGTGTGGGCGGGAGGCCGGGCTCCGCGCCGCCTGGACGAGCTGCGAGGTCCCGGGCGAGCGCCGCAGGTCCGTGGGCCGTGAGTCACCATCTCCATCAGGCACGGGGGCGGGGGCCCGTCCCACACGGTTTTGGGGGAGACATGAGGTCACGAGGCCCTTAACCAGTGACAAGTGCATGGTCGTCCGGGCCACAGGGTCCGAGCTCCCGACCCCCCCACTGGTGCAGAACGGACTAGGACAATTAGGGGAGAGCAGGCAGAGTGGGGGGCACACGGGCCCCGGGACGTGCACTTCTGTGTCTTCGCAGAACCGCAGGGCACCTCAGTCCGTTCAGCAGAGGCTCTCCCAGGGGTATCTGTCCACTCTTACGAGGAGAAACTTTCAATGTCACACCTGGGAGACGCCATTCATGCCGCGTGCCTGGGTGGCCGGGACGCCTGGTCGCACCGTGCACGCAGGTCGGTGCCCGCTGCGGCAGGCCGAGCTGCCGGGGCGGGTCCTGCAGTCTCCGCCCCGCAAAGAGCCGAGGCGGGCCCTGCCCCGGCCCCGGCAAGGGGGCTGTGGGGCTGCGGTCGCTCCCAACGCAGTCATTCCAATCCACGCGGTCGGAGGAGGTGCGTTTTGCCCTGGGAACGCCCCTGTATTTAAGTGAAATTG
>CM052539.1:192037243-192066972 GCA_028533065.1 Trachops cirrhosus
GTCCTTTGTGCCGAGTGTCTGCGAAGTGGTTGCTGTTGGATGGCAGTGGTGAGCAGTGGGTTGAAAGGTTACCCTTTACGTAAACGATCCAGACTTTGCTGAAACCTGGTGGTGCATCTTGATTCCCAGCTCCGTTTGGTGAGGTCTTGGATTCGTTACCCTGGGTTTGAGTCCTAAGGTTTTTGGTCTTCGAAGCGTGTGAGCAAGGGTGCCATTTTCGACGTTGGCCTTCTCCAGCCGAGCTCCTGACTGGGCGGTCTAGGCCTCCGCTGGATGCACGGTCCCCGCCAGGGAGTAGACTTCTGTTCGCTCCCCCCGCCAGGCCCCGGCCAGAGTCCAGTTCCCCGTAGGCGTGGTGGCAGCTGGGAGGGGCTTCACGGCACTCTTAGGGCTCCCTTACAGTGACATTTCCCCCCATTGAGCTTCATCCGTCTTTGGTGACTGAGATTCCACCAGTTACAGATTGCTGGTGACATAGTTACTGTAATTAGTATCGTTGATTTGCTCAGATTCCCCCCGGGGCCCCTCGAGCCCCGAGTCCTGGTCCGCCCTAGCTGCTATGGTTGGCCCGGAGAGGATGGAATTTTATGAGGAAGGAGAGGGGCAATGTTGGGGTGCGGTGTTGAGAGTTAGCGTGGGTCGGCTTGGGGGGCTCACAGTGTATTCTTGGCAGACGAAACAGAAGTTAATATAGTAACGGAAAACACCCACCGACTGAAACTGTTTGTCTCCGTTGTGGTTCTGAATAGGGACAGAGGAATTGACCTCACTCATCTTTTCTAGCCCTCAGTGAGTCAAAAAGCGGCGCCCTTGGTTAGGGTGAGGGAGCGGCCCCCCGCGGGAACCGAGAGGTGGGCCAGGCCAGTTCTGAGGGCCTTGCTTCCTGGGCTCCTTTGTGGTAGGCGGGACGTGACTGCAAACGTTACTTAGTTGCTCGGTTAAGGCGCCGCCTTTGTCTTCCTGTAGCAGCAGCCGGAGGGGCTCGTTGTCCACAGGAGCCCCACGCAGATGATGGAACTGACCGTGGGGGCGGAGGGATCCGAACCTCGTCTCCCGCCCGCTAAGGCGGAGCTTTAGAAGAGTCCGCCCGGTCGGCCAGCCAGCGCCGCACACACGGAGCCAGGCGTGTGTGGCCGTGGATGTGACGGTGACACGCGGGGACTGGGCTCTCCGGCCCCCGCTCCGCTCTTGCCCAGGGCCCACCCGGTGCGCGTCCTGCAGGATGTCATCACCAGGAAACACGCATTTCAACGTCCAGGCGTTTGCTGGGGAAGGGGGAGGGGGGGGCCGCACTGCACATCCCGCAGTTCCCCGCACCCCTCCTTCCATTGCTGTCCGTCCCCAGAGTCCTCGTCCCCTCCGAAGGGCCACTGCACACCCCCATCGCTGCGATGTGCCCCTCACCCCCGCTCTGTCTCCTCCTCCTCTGCCCCTGCTCCCCCAGGCGGGGGTGGGGTGGGGGGGTGGCTGCACCGTGCCCCTCCCTTCAGGGCCCTCTCCTCCTGTTGTCCCCGTCGCGCCGGTTCACTCCTGCCTCTCTCGGCTTCCCTAAGTCTCCCGCACACTCACTCTCAACTCCGCCAGGCAGGGGCCACTCGGAGGCATCGCCTTTCAGCGTTCGCCTGGAGGGGACGTTTTCCCTGTCCTGTCACCGCCTCCGCGGGCTGCAGCCTTCCTTTAAAGGAGCCTGTGGTCTGATTCGGGGAAAGAGAACACGTGTGGGTCTGGTCGTTCCCATCGTGGTTCCGAGGGCCGTGGAGCTGCGCCGTGATTTCAACGCACGGGTGCCAGAGACGGGTGCGTGTAGGGAGGACCCCTCGGGGAGCGGGGCAGTGGGCAGGCAGGGGTGGTGGGGCAGGAGGATGGAGGCGGCCTGGGGCCTGGAGGGGAGGCCGCGGGGGCGGGGTGGGGGTGATGCGGCTGGGGAGCCGGCTGCGGACACGAGCAGCAGGCGGGACGTCAGCACTGGAGCGGCAGCGGGGAAGCCGCGGCAGCTGCCGAGCAGGCAAAGAGCAGAGTAACGCCAGGCCCGACGGAGGCCGGTGGGCGGCATTGCAGAGTGGGCGGCAGAGGAAGCGTCTGGGAGCAGAGGGGTATTTGGGGCCAACACAGGGAAGGCGTGGGGTGGTTAAACCCTCTGACCTTGGTCTGGGACAGTTCGTCGCCCGAAGTGAAGAGGATCCACTTCCCGTTCTCTCCCGCCTGGGCTGCCTCGAGCTCGCACTGGCTTCGTGTTGTCATGGCTACGGCGGTTCGGGGGTCACACCCCCGAGAAGATGGGGCGGCACTTAGAGCGGGTTCGCGCTCCCTCTAAAAGGAACAGAGAGGGTGTGGCTGCAGTATTTCTTAGAGTATGAAATGGAACTATTTCATAGAGCGTACCTCCTTCGGATTTTGGAAACGAATGAACGGCTTGAACGGCACAGGAACGTGCAGAGGCCGCACCCTCTTACCGTGTCGGCAGCCGAGTCAGGTTCTCTGTCCAGGGGCGGCCTCCGGAGAAGTGTTTCTGGGAACGCGGGAAACTGAACGAACAACTTTCCCTGTGTGAAAAGGCGACAAGGGCTCCCCACCCTTCCATCCTGTTCTTCTTGTCCCCAGTCTCCCACCCCTGGGTTTAAAACATTTTCACTGTTTTTAAAAATAATGGTGAGTAAATATGGGTAAATATTCGCATATCCCCTTCCTTCCCCAAAACGAAGCGTAAATAAAGCGAAGAGCCCGCACTGGGTCTTTCGGTCAGTAAACCCGGCTGCCGCCCCCCGTGGACGCACGGAGATGGCCCCCTTCGCTGCGGAGGTGCCCCCCGAAGGTTCGGACGCGGCACAGATCGCCGGGCCCGGCGCTGCTGGCAGACGTGGGGGCTGCGTCCAGACTTCCGTAGGGACGCCACGACCAGCTCCGTGCACCGCCATGTCTAATTTCTGTCATTGCGTCACGGAGGGGGACGCTTAGGAGAAAACCCGAGTCCCGGAGTGACCGCGGAGGTGGCGCCCTGGCGCGGCCCGGCCGTCGCCCCGGTGGGAGGCGGGCTGCTGTGCTGCCCTGACGCGGCCTGGCTTGCGGCTCGCAGTCGTGACCCAGGACGGGCCTGGGACCGCGGCACAGGAGGGGGGCGGGCTTCCTCCTCCCCCCACCCCCGCACGCTTGCCGGGCGCCCCAGGCTCCTCTGGATGCCAGTGCTAGCCGGCTTCCGTGGCTTTCTGCGGGAGCCCAGCCTCTCTCGACACCCCTGACTCCTTCCTTCCGTACTGAGCCCAGCGCGGGGACCCACCCAGCCCTGCCCCCGCTCCCCCATTCTGACCACTGCCCGCCTCTGAAACATCCAGGGAAACTCTAACGGCAAACTACAGATTCCAGCTCAAGCTTCCCCACGGGTTCTGTCCTAAAATGTCATTCTACTGGACTCTTCTCTGCACCATCCTTACTCCTGACGACCACCTCGGCCCCTTGGGTCCGGCGGCTGGCTGGGACCTGTGAGGCACGTGCTCCCGGGCCATCGCTTCCCCTCTCCCTCCTCCCGCCGTAGCCTGCAGCCGGGCTCTGCTCCCTGTCACAGAACAAGGGCGGGGGACACTCAGGGAGGGGACAGCCAGGCAGCGTCCGGACGGCAGCTCCAGGAATCTCTGCCCTGACAGAGCTGCGCCCCAGGTCACGCCTCAGGATGCTTGTGGGAGCCGCACTTCCCAGCGCCATGCTGTTGGAGTAAGTCTGTGGTGTCCCCATGAGACTTGGGGACAGAGAGCCACCGGGTGATTCAAAGTTCCGGGACTCTGGGGTGTGATGCTCACTGGGCGTTGGGCCCAGGGTCCTGGTTGCCCCGGCGGTGATGCAGTAGCGCTGCACTGCCTGCAGAGGGCAGCAGCGGGAAGCTGTCATTCCTCTGTGCCTGCCATCAAGATGCTGCAGCATCATTTTATTTGATCCATTGTCTTTCGAGGTTATTAATTAGTCAGTCAGCACCAGTGCATTAATGTATTTTAAAAGACACTTAGTGAGCCTTCTGCATGCCAGGCTGTGTGGTGTCAGCGTCTCAAGCCCCAAGTCCGCAAAGCTTTTGTCACCTCTCCACTTGATGTTCCTGCCCCTCCTACACCCCTCCAGGGCAGCTCCCTCTGTCCGCCTCTAGGACTAGTACCCCCCAAATCCCACTTCCCTGTCTCTTGGTCTCTTTGGGCCCCCCAGGTCTGCTCCCAGCCCCTTCCCTACTTTCTTGTAGAAATCACTCATTAGTGTGGCTCACAATTTTGCCTCAAGGAGGACGAAGAACTCAAGATACGACTTTTAGATGACATTATTACTCACCACTACTGTGTGAGCATGTGGCAGTACCGTCCAGTCTTGTCTGTGAATGTAACATGCAGTGGCTGTGTAGTCCTTCCGAGGACCCTTGGGGGAAGTCCTGGCTGGAATTCAGTTCTGGGAAGCATGTCTGTGGGTTTGGGGGGAGGCAGCATTAGAGTGAAAATTGCTCTGGAAATGATATCCTATGCAGACGGTGGACTAAACAGTGGCCCCTCCCTCCTGCTCCGGTCACCTCCTTAGAAATGGTAGAAAAATAATTGGCTTTGGGTGGCGAACACGCAATGCACGCAGTACACGGTAATCTGACGGAATGGTACACTTGAAACTTGCATCACGGTGTGAACCCACGCCACCCCAATACACTTAACAAAAAGTAGCATTTTTTTAAAAGCCAAAAATAACAATCCTGGACAATAGATTGCCACCAGAGGAGAGCAGAGAGGGGCCGAGTGACCTGCCAGCGTGGAGTGATGTGAAGACAGTGGGGGTGCGGAACTGTCCCCCTCGGTCGGGCCGAGCAGTGTGCAGAAGGGCCCACATCAGGGGTGATGCCGGGGGCGGGGGGATTGTGTCTGCTGGTGGCTGGTGACGGCGGGGGTGGGGAAATGTGGGCAGGTGGCAGCCTCTCGAATCAGCGACAGATCAGCCTCCTCGGGCTCAGTCCCCACATCGCCATGAGCTTGGTGCTGTGAACACACCCCTTCCTCCCCCCAGTGCCCGTGGGTGAGGCTTCAGAGCACAGCTCGGCTGGGTCCTACGTCTCAGCTCTCCTGGGAAAGAGGCTGCTGGGTGTCTCCTGGGGCTGCCGACACAAGGCCTGGGTGCAGGATCCACCTCCGAGTTCCCGCAGCTGTTGGACAATTCCATTCTGTGCAGCCTGTTGGGATGGGGACCTCGGTCTCTTTGGTTGGCAGCTGGCTGGGCGGTGACTCGAGTTTGCTGCCACGTGGGACTCCACAGCACGGTCCTCACTTTGTCAGCACTAGGAAGGAGAGAGTCCCTCAGCCAGACCTGCCCCTGTTTCTGTAACGTGGTCACAGGAGTGACAATCTGTCACCGTCAGCATATTCCACTCATCGGAAGCAGTCACAGGCTCCACACACTCAGGACAAGTATTTGCCAAGCGTGTGAAAACAAGAGGTGTTCCTGGGCACCACCTTAGGTCTGTCCTTGCAGGAGGTGAAGTGCAGAGAAGAAACTAATTTTTTGGCAACTGGTTGGATTCAGGTCTGTGAGGGGCAAGGTTGCAACAGCTCCTGACTTTAGGTCCAGCGTCGCCAGTGCGACATTTCTGTTTCTTCCCGACTCTCGCCTTCCTCACGTGCACGCCGAGGAAGCAGACGGATTCATGTTTCCTCCAACTCTCTCTGCGCTTCGGGGGATGAGGGCTCTGTCGCCTGTGTCTTTGAATGACAATGACGTCCGTCCCAGGGACCCACCCGAGAGGGACGTGCAGCGTCAGCACGAAAGAAGCCCCTGACCTTTGGGTGCCCTGAGCCCTCAGGCTGCTTGTCACAGTGGCCATACCAGCCCTTCCTCTCCGGTGTGTCCTTCAAGAAGGGGACAGTGGGAGCCGTGGCGCGTTGTGCAGCCCCTTAGACTCTCGGGGACATCGGAGTCGGTCAGCGTCGCTGAGGGCGTGGCTTTGGGGCTGCCCGGGATGGGCGTGGCATTCGGGCCTGCTGACCAGTGACCGTGGGACGCAGCACCATCGACCTCAGCTTCTGGGCTCAGTTTCCTCATCAAAGAATCCCAGCACCCACACCATCGATGGCGGCAGCGATTCCGATCACGTTTGCTCAGCGCACAGCACGCCCGCCAGCTACGCACGTCAGCAGCGGGTGCGGAGAGTGCGCGTGGAGCGTGCGGAGCGGCACCGGGCACCGGGCAGGCTCGGCTCGAACACCTACGGCTCATCAGGTTTGGAGTGAGGCCAGCACCGCGTGGCTCTGGGGTACTTGTCTGACAGTGTTCTCCGGGGAGGGCTGAAAGCGGGCTGGAGAATGGAAGCAGACAAAAGCGGGTCCGTATACATGCATTTCTCACGACTTCTTCTCTGGTTTGGGGTGACCAGCCACAGCAGGGCAGGGGTCACCTGGGAAGACTCCCGGACACCCTGCGTCCACGCAGGGGCGTCCTGGAAGAAGGACGCAACGCGCAGGCGTGGTGGTCTCCGCCCCCCGTGAGAGGGGCCGGGCAGCCTGGGACAGACCCGAACACGCGTGTCAGGGGCTGTGGGAAGGGGTCACGCTCTGGGGCCGGCTGGCCGCCCAGCAAATACGACCCCCCTGGAGCCTCAGGAAAGAAGGGCCGGAAAGTTCCAGCCTGATTTATTCTGGAGCGTCGCCTGAGATACTAATGAAAAGCACAGATTCCCAGAGCTTCCCGAGGTGGGCGGAGAGCGGGGAGCCGCTGTTCTGGAAGTCGGTTTCGAGCAGCCTGTTTATTTCAGTTTCTTCCAGCCGCCCACCTGCATTCTGTAGGTCAGATGGCTGCACACCACTGCCCCCTGGTGGCGGCTGAGCCAAATTACAGGCTCAGACACCGGCCACCGTGGTCTCCGCAGGGACATAACTCCAGGATCCAGCCAAGTGGCACCTACACGAGGACGCTCACCTCTGCCCCCTCCTGCCCACAGACACCTCCTGGGATTTCCCGGGCCAGCTTATGTAGAGTTTGTATAATTCGGACCCTTGAGGACACAGCCTCCCACCATTGTAGTCCGTTCCTTCTGGACATAGCCCTTATCCTTCGATTTCACCAACTCCAAGGACTCGGTTCGTGGAGCGAAAGACGCCACACCCAGGCCCCAGAAATGGTCTGCCCGCAGCTCTCGGCACCGCCTGCGGGGGCGGGGCCTTGGCCAGGAGCGGAGTCTGGCCAGAACGGAGTCTGGCCGGAAAGGGTGGCTTTGCCTGTCGGGCTCTGGAATTGCCCGCCAAGCGGAAGGAGCTGGTGCTCAAAAGTTTTCTTTTCTGCTCTCAGAGCACCAGGGCGCTTGTTCCCCCGAGGTGGCTTTCTCAGCACGTGAGCTAGAATATCTTCGCTTTGCTGAGCTCAGGTCCTTTCTGTTTGAGCTGTGTCATGACCTTGGCTCCGCTCAGGGCCAAGTGCGCAGAGGTCAGGGCTGTGCATTGTCACAGTGACTGGCGATTCTCCACGAATCACGGCGTCCAGGCGGAGTTACCGGGAGCCAGGAAGAAACAGGCCTGGCGGGACGCGGCTTTGTGATGGGGCATCACCCCACCCAGTCGCAGTGTGGCATCCCCCAGCAAGACACCTTGTCCAAGTTCACGGTGAGTTATGACCACGGATTGCGTGTTCTCCAGAAAAAAAACACCTGTTAACACGGAGGATGCTCATAAATGCAGTCCACGAAAATTGCCACTTGGATATCACAGCCTTCTTGTCGCTTGTCTCACAGGGTTCTCGCTGCCTCTGCAAAACGACTTATGATGAGTGTGCAGAGCAATGTTTTAGACGTGGAAACAAAAGTATCACTGCAGTGAAATTCACACAGCGCAAGGCGAGCCACTGCGAGGTGAACGATCACGGCGGTCGTTCATTCAGCGCGCCCCCGTGCCCTGCAGCTGCCGCCTCTGGTTCCAAATAAATCAAGTGGAGACGCCTTTCTCCACGAGAAGCTCCGCACCCACGCGCAGTGGGCACGCAGTGGTTCCGAGTGACGGACGGAGAGAATTTCACGAAGCGATAGAAGAGTTTCCACGGAGGCCAGAGCTTTCTCGGCCAGTGGGAGGGGTTCGTCATCGGGGGTTCTTAATCAAGAGTCCCTGTGACGCCTCCAGAGGAGCAGTTAACCACCCGATGGGGCGGATTCAGCGATGAGTCCAGCACAGCCGCTGGCTCTGATGACGCGCCACATTCTTTTGCCAACAAAACGCCAACAAAAATGTGGGTGATGAGTCTGCGTGTCCTTTATGCGCATTTTATTGGCACTCACTGGAACTATTTATGCAAATGAGCGGGAGGACGTCTAGACACGCATGCGCGCCCTCCAGCCCGAGGTATAAAAGGCCCTGCGCCAGGCAGCTCTCCACTCTTGCCTGGTACTCCTTGTCCTTCGCAGTCTCTCCGAATCCTGCTCACCCGCTGCCACCATGACGCGTTTCTTCTGCTGCGGTAGCTACTTCCCAGGCTACCCTTGCTACGGGACCAACTTCCACAGGACCTTCCGAGCCACCCCCTTGAACTGCGTGGTGCCCCTGGGCTCCCCGCTCCATGGCGGCTACGGATGCACGGGCTACGGCTCCCTGGGCTACAGCTTCGGCGGCAGCAACGCCAGCAACCTGTGCTGCGGGTACGGCGGCAGCTGCTGCAGGCCGTGGGGCTCGGGCTCCGGCTTCGGCTACAGCACCTACTGAGGGCCCCCGGGGCTCCGGGAGGCGGGGGCTCAGAGCGGCCTGAAGGGCAGCAACCGTCTTCCTGCCGCCTGGCGTGCCGGAGAGAGACGTCCTCCGCCTTCTGCTGACATCTTCCGGACGTCTGGGCTGCGATGACCCGGAGCGAGCGCCCAGGTGTCAGCGGCGGACCGGGACGCACCTGCAGCCGGAGGAAGCCAGACGCATCTCTCCCACAGGCCCGGGCTGCAGCGGGGAAGCTAGGAGTTGGCCGCTTTCGGTGGCTGTGCGCACGTTCCATTAACTTCTGCGCCAACGTGGATGCCTTTCGGATGGGGTGTGGGTAGGAAGGGGTTCTGCTGCTGGTCTCTTAATAAACCTAATTTACTGAGCACGCACATCTCTGTCTGGGTGCTTCTTCCACTGTGCTTTTAGGCCTTTGAACTCACCGCCCAGTTTCCGCCTGTCACGGATGACTTGAGTGAAGACTTATTCTGAGTTCAGACTACATGTGAGGACAGGGCGGGGCCTCACCTTCTGTCCCTTTATGTTGAGATTTCAGTTTTTAAACATTTCATTAGGCCGTCCTAAATTTAACCTAAACACACGTAACTGTTAGTGTTTCTCTGTGCTGACTATGAATGGGAAGCTTTTCCAGCTGCTGAACGCCCAGAAAGTCTCTCTCCTCCTTCCCTTCGTGGCCATTCCACTTTGGTGCCCTCCGGGCTCCCACTGCCTGTCTGCAGAGCTCGGCCGAGGACAGGGCAGAGCCCACAGGCCGCTGGGCGAACCCCAGCTGCACGGACGCAGTGATGGATCCCCGTGTGCAGAGGCTCCAAGATCCGGTCCGTGGCGAGAAGACACAGCCGGAATCACAGAGTATGTCCCCCTTTGATAGGTGGGCTTCACGCCCCTCACCTCTTCTCCTCTGGGCGCATGGGCAGCTGTGTTAAAAACGAACCTTGTGTTGTTGAAACAACAGATGCCACCCAGAGCCCTCGAACCGTGTAGTCTGTGCTTGGAAACGATTCCTGTGCTGCTTACCGAGAAATCTCTGCTTCACTGAAGCAAAATACTTTGTGTTAGAATTAAAGCAAATTTGTGACATAGTTATAGTGCCCTGTGTGTTCCAGAGAAGGTGCCCCGTAATATTCACGGACTCGAGCGGGTAACTCTCTGCTCTATAGGCACAAAACACTGCACAGGCTCATGGAAGGCTCGCTCCCGTGTGTGTGAAGTCTTCCTGGGCTCTGGCCCCCGCGTTCAGAATTTGTGGCCTGTAAGAACCTCCGACAGAGGGAACTTTCCAGAACACCGGGTGAGAGGTGGAGGAGCGGCAGCTTTCCAACCTGTGCGCAGCAACGCGCTCCTTCTGGCTCCTTCCGGCTCCTCCACGCCTGCCTGCTCCCTGGCCTGCGCACCGGCGGTCGAAATGGGGACAGAAACCACTTTGATGTTTTGGGGGTCCAACCCAGTGCCCCCCAGGGGCGGTGCAGAGGGGAGGCGGGCGGGGCAGGTGGCGTGGCCTGCCTGTGGGGGGCCCGGGGGCCGCAGGCACTGCAGTGGGGCTGGGCTCTGTCGTCACAGTGCTTCCTGTTCTGAAGCCACTGTTCTTCCTGTTGTCCGTTCAATAATCTGTTTACTTTGACTTAGCTTCAGAACTGCATCAAAGCTGCTGCACTAGTGCAAAGAAGTCCTGCCTGCCAGTTTACCGAACGTTTACATTTTGCCCCATTTGCTCTATTTTATGTATTATATATGCAATACCATTTATGCATATAGTACATCATGTGTATAGATAGTATTTACATACTGTCAAATCCACTTCAGAATAAATTGCAGGCATTATGCCCACTTACCCCAAGAACAAGCACAGTGTGATTAGAGAAATTGGAAACTTTAGTATTGATAGGCTACAAACGTAGCGGCTTAAAGCGGCACAAATTCGTCCTCTTGCAGTTCTGGAGGTCAGGTGTTTAAAATCGGTGTGAGCCGGCTCAGATCCAGGCAGACTGGCTCCTGCGCCTTCCCCCGACTCTAGGGGTCCCCCGGCGTCTGCTGTGTGTCCCCTTCTGTCGTCTTCAAAGGCAGCAGCACCGCGTCCTCAAATCTCTCTCCCGGACTCTGCCTCTGGCCCTCTGCCTTCCTGTGTCACTTCAGGGTCCTTTAGACTACAGGGGCCCACACAGATAACCCCAGATAACCCCTCCCTCAAGGCCAAGAGGTTAGCACCTGAATCCCCCCTGCAGCGAACACGGCAGGTTCCAGGTTCTGGGGGACCACGTGCTGCCACCCACAGGTCCTACCAGGAAGTGCGCCTAATTCAGGGACTGGGCGGTGGTGGTGGTTTTAATCCTCATGGTGGCATGTTTATTGATTTTAGAGAGAGAGGGAGAGAGACACTGACGTGAGAGAGAAATCGATTGGCTGGCTCCTGTGTGCGCCCTGATGGGGGACTGAACCCAGAGCCTTTAGTTACGAGATGATGACCCTCCAACCTACGGAACCCCCCTGCCAGGGCAATGGTGTTAATTTCAGCAGAAAAAGGAAAGGTTTTAAAAAGCTATTTTCTATATTTGTGTCCTACTCTTTATTGCCCTTTACAGGAAAACTCTTTGTATTGCGATTTCATTTCCATTGAGGGTGGGGGAAGCGCTTACAGTCCTGGGGGGGCTGCTAGTCAGTGAACAGAAGTGCTTCCTGCGTCTGAGGCTGGTCACACAGAGGCTGGGTCGGGCCTTCGCTGGGACCCCCCCCACAGGTACCGGCGATGGTGGTCTCTGCAAGCACAGCTCCCTGCCCGGACGCCAACCCCTCCCCGGGGACTCGCCTTCGAGGGAGGTGTTCGTGCTTCGGTGTCCGGTTCTTTCCTTCCCTGCCCGTCCCCCGTCCCCCTCCGGGATCTGCTTTGCGCCTCTTCATTCCCACGTGGGAGGCTCTGTGTCCGAGGCACGTCGGTGCCGCTTCAGAGTTTTCCAGACTTTCCTAATGAACAACCTTGAATTTTAAGACAGAGAAATCTTGGGGGTGAACATCCTAACTTTTAAATTTGTCATTTTTTCACTTGTTGATTGATTTTTAGAGGGAGGGAGGGAGAGAAACATGGACCCGGTGCCTCACCCGTCACGCACTCGTGGGCTGATTCGAGTGAGTGGCCGGGCCGGAGACGGAACCTGAGACCCTGGCGCACCGGGGCGCTGCTCCCACCCACAGAACCACCCGGCCAGGGCCCTGATTTCCGCATTTAAATTTGCTTATTTTTATATGGAGTGTGTGGTCAGCAGAGACTTTGAAGAGACGACGCTTCCAGTGGAGTGAGCTTGCCATTCTTTGTTACTGGGCAGTAACGTGAAACATCATTTCAAGGTCAGCGGAAGGACATGACCTCAGGCCTTCCAGTGGGCAACCAAAGGGTGAAAGAGACTCCTCCCCGAGTCTGTCTGCGCACTGAGCTGGCCCGGGACCGTCGCTTCCTGTCCCGAGCCTTTTGGCACTCAGCTCGCAGGGCTGTGCCGTGCTGTGGAGGTGACTGTGTGTGCGGCCCCCGGCTCTCACACTATGTGCGTCCCCCGACGCAGCCCTCAGCTGCTCCGGTCTGCACCACGGAGGGCAGGGGTCGCTGCCACAATGGGGTGGCCTGCACACCCCACAGCGGCTCAAAGCCTGCAGTGGAAGGCCCCTTCCTTGGAATTGCTTCCCACGGTGGTCAGGACACTCTCGGGGGTGTCACTGGCAGGAGTCTGTGAGCCGTGCTGCGTGCCGGCGTGGCTGTGGTGCCGCGTTATTCTCTGCGCGCACCACACGGGTTCCACTTCAAACAGCCCACTTCGGTAATTAGGGGCTTGCTCTGATCATCAACCAAGAAGCCTCGCAAGCGTGGCTTAGCCCCAAGTGCTGAGAACGCAAGCTACTGACATCATGTCTCACCTTCGCCCCAAGGCTGGGTCGGCAGGTTCTGGCCCGTGTCCCTCGGGGGCAAACCGTGTGCGATCTTGACGCTAGACCGGCCCGTTTGATCTCGGCTTTATGGACGTTTTGGGCTCGTAGATGTGTGTGTGTGTGTGGGGGGAGGATGGGGGCTGTCCTGGCCCTTACAGCAGGGGTCCCCATCCCCGGGCCATGGGCCAGTGCCCGTCTGCAGCCTGTGAGGAACCAGGCTGCAAGCAAAGCTCCCTGAGCTCCACCTCCCCAGCCCCAGCCACAGCAGGGGTGGCGCTCCCTGAGCTCTGCCCCCCGCATTCCACAGTTGGCCAAGCTCAGCTCGGCTCACCTGCTCCACGTCCTCTCATTCCCGCCCCCCGACCCCCGTCGGCCGTGAAACCAGTCCGTGGTGCCGAAGAGGCTGGGAGCACCGCCTGTCGGTTGTTCGGCAGCGTCCCTGGCCTGTCTGTGCCCCTTAGTGCCAGACGGCGTCCCGGTCACGACAGACACGGCCGCCTGAGGTCACGGCCGAAGGTCCCCGGGAGTGACATCGCCCATGCCAGCACTGCACTAACGGGGTCACTGAGCCGGGCCAAGAAGGTCAGCCTTCTGTGCTTCCCTGTGGGTCTTGCCGAAGACGACACCTCCTTGAGCAGCTTCCCACAGGACACCGCACATCTGTCACGGGGCTGCTCGTGCAAAATGCAGATTCCTCGGCCCCCTGCCCCCGGCAGCTCCCAAAGCTCAGAATCTCGAGTTTAGACCAGAGTCCTGAGTGATCCTTGCAGAGACTAAACTTTGAAACTATTGTGGGCATGTCAACGCGTCTGCTCCGCGATCCCCTCGCTGCATCTTGCATTTGCGGGGATGGCAGCTGGGAGCATGTGTGTGGGCTGTCACGGGGGTGCAGGACATGGTAGCCTCACACCTAAGGGTCCGTCCCCTGCCACGAGGCTGAGTGGCTGTCCCGGTTCGGCAGGGACCCTGAGTTTGCCTCCTGCCGAGGGTGAGGCGGGGAGTCCGGGGAGCCGGCCCCTTCGTTTCACCGTCGAGCGACGTGGGTGCTGGCGTGCCCCCCGTGAGCGAGCGGCCCAGCGAGGCTCCACCGTCTGCCCCTTCGCTTCTCCGTCCCCCCGACACTGCCCGACGCCCGCACCACGCTCTGCAGTGAGCGGGGTGCTGGGGCTCCAGCTTCCGGGGCGTTGATTTTGTGTCCGGGACGCAGGCTGGTGGTGGGGCCGATGCTAATCACGCAGACAGAGGTGGGCAGGAGTGCAGGCACAGGCAGGCGGTGGCCTCGTCCCACTGAGGGGGACGTGGCTAACGAGGTGGCGGACGGGGCCACGAGACCTCCTGACAGGCTGCTGACCGGTGTGCGGGGCAGTGGGCAGGAGGGAGGACAGACAGGACAGGCCACTTCGGGCAGGACACGGCGTGCGGAGGCCGGGCGGGAAGAAGCTCAATGTGTGTGAAGAACTGAGAGACCGTGGGTGAGGCTCACGCAGTGTGAGTTGGGGAGTTTTAGGTCAGTTTAAAGATTTAGAAACATTTGTACCCTACAAGCAACGGGAAGCTATCGAAGCATTTTTTAAATGATTTTATTTATAGTTTAGGAAGCGGAGAAGGGAGGGAGATAGAGAGAGAAACGTCAATCGCACGCCCCCTACTGGGGACCCGGCCCACAACCCAGGCCTGTGCCCTGACTGGGAATCGAACCTGTGACCTTTCGGTTCGCAGGCTGGTGCTCAACCCACTGAGCCACACCAGCCAGGGCTATGGAAAAATGTTTCATGTGTCTGTGTGTTTGTGTCTCTCTGTGTGTTTTGTGACCAGATCTGCATTTTGTATGCCCTGCGGCTGTGGGAAGCAGGCTGTCGGGAGGGGAAGGTCCCTGGATTGGTTCTGAGGGGGCAGGGCAGGTCCATCGATGGGTCACCTCAGTGGGGTCCTGTGGCAGGCTGAATAGGGGGCCCCGCAGCTGCTCACTCCGACCCCCTGCCACCCGTGACCATGTTCCTCACGTGGACGAAGGGGCTCGGCCGAAGCCGCTAAACCCACGAGATGGCCCTGGGTTAGGTGGGGGCCGGGTGGATGGAAACACGCGGTGTCCTAGGAAGGGCACGGGGGTCAGAGTCACAGCAGGGGCTGTGACGGCAGAAGCAGGAGGTTGGGGTGACCGTGGGACAGAGCGGGCAGGCCACTCGGACGCCGACAGGCCAGGGGGTGGCGGTTGCCCTCGGAGCCCGAGGCCTGGCATGGACGGACTGCTGACCACCGCTGGTCCAGGGCAGCCAGGAACCCCGGGCTGCCCCCAGTCCCCGGTGGGCGGCCAGTCACAGCGCCAGGAAACCGGCAGGTGCGGGTGGACGGACAGGGCGGATTCGGGAGGTTCGAGAAGCTAAACTGGGCGGCGCAGTGCCGGGCTGGACTGGCAGCCACAGTGTGGGGGGCGACTCCGGGGTGTCGGTTCGTGTTATTCAGACGGACCCTCCCGCAGGCGGGGTGGGCGTGCACCTTAATTTCGTATCGAAAAGCGGATGCCACGTCTGCGTGCGAGGCCCGAGACAACAGTGATTACATTTCGTGTGCAGGTAGCGGTGGTACCGAAAGGAAGTCGTATTTTGGGGTTCACGGTGTCTGAGTCTCAGGTGGAAGTAACCGAAAGGCAGCGGTGAGGAAGGCTTGGAAAGCAAGGGTCCCAGCCGGCCTCGCCCCGGGCTGGCCGCACGCTCCGGACGCCTGAAGCTCTCCTTTGCGCACTCTCTGCCCCACTGGTGGGACCCGGTCTCCCCCCGCTAGTTCCCACCCGCCATCGCCCCGAACCCCACCCAGGGCTCCCGGGGGCAGGGCCTGGCCAGGCAGGTGCGCCCAGGTGTCGCTGTGCCCGGGACACGGTAGAAGCTCAATAAATGTCTGTGAACCTGCCTGTTTGAAAAGATGAATGGAAGGTAATTATTGTTTTATAGCGTTACCACCGGCATACAGTTTAAAAACTCTTTAAAACAGTCCCTGTAATTTCTGTCATTCGTAATGGACGATGGTATTTTGAAGCTGCAACCTTTGTCCGCGCAGCCGAGGGGGCAGGACTGTGTCACAGCTTGTTGGAGCTGCCCGTCTCCCCGAGTCCGGGGCAGCCCACTTCCCGCTGCTTTGCAGCCGATCACAGAGCAAGCGCTTTCCCTGCCTTTTCACGTCGGGCCTGATCTGAAACCAGATGTGCGTGCAGGGAGAAACCCAACTGTTTATTCAGTAACACCGGGCGAACGTTACTGAGACGGGACGGTGCTGGGCGTCACCGCGCGCACAGAGGCCCAGCACTGCGCCGTCTCAGGTGCGCGAGCGCGAGCCCGAGCCGGGTCTTCTCCTCTCACTAACCTTCGTGCTGCAGGGCCCTGATTTTGGAGAAACCTGCAGAAGAAACCCATTTGAGCTGCGGTTGGTTTAAGCAGAGGCTGCTGCTCTGCCAGGTCCCTCCAGCCTGCTTCTCTGCATGTTGGGGGCATTAGAGGGGCCCCCGACGTTTGGGGTCTGGGGAAGGGGCTGTGTTGGAGACGCATGTAACGTGGGTGTGGTTTGCCATCCCCCTGGGACTCAGGAATCCGTTTCTAGCTGCCCTCGCCCGTGTGGGCACGGCTTCTGGGAACTCTGTCCCAGCCCTTCTCCCGAGTCCCCTGAACTTGTGACGGGAGGGCTCAGGACTGGGGGCCTGTCCTGGCATGAATCTGTGTGTGGCGTCCGGCCGGGACGCACGGTGGGGAGGGCACAGACGGAAATGCCGGAGCCGGAGCCAGTCTGCAGAAAAAACGGAGCAGGGCTGGATGGGATCGTCAACGAATAAAAATGCTTCAGAATTTTGTAACATTTGTGATTTTGGGCAGTGTTTAGATGTCTGTGACTCCTCGTAACATGTTAACAGGGGTTTACTGCTTCATTCTGCATTTCGATGTTGTACCCCATTTACAGACGGGGTTCTCCGGGCTGGCGCACCTGGGGCCACACGCAGCCGGGCTGCTCCGGGGAGGGACCCCTGCGTGGGGGCAGCCAGCTACTCGCTGCACTTCTGAACAGGGACGTGCTGATAAACAGCGGCTTTCCCTAAATATTCTTGTGCTTGGGTTTTCTGTAGAATTTCTAGACGAGCTTAAACCCTGCAAATGGGCTTTACGTTTTTAAAAGACGTTGCCTTTGATTTTTATTCACCCTTACCGCTCAGGTATGGTGCTGGTGAGCCAAGCCAGTCTCTCAGATTGGGGGGGCAGGAGCGGGAGAAACTCATCTAAACGGAGCCTCGTGACTGAACTTGGGCACCACCTCCATCCACCCTTTCCCTGTGCGGACCTGTGCAGTGCTATTTTCTGTTTGGTTTGTCTTTCCCCCAAACGCTGCTGGCTTTTCGTCCTTATGAGGCGGAGCCGGGAGACAGTGACAGCGATACAATGTCAGTCACTGTGTGGTCCCTAAGGAGGGATGGGCTGCTGGATCGTTCTGTGCTTTAGAGCGAAGCTGACTTAAACCCCCTGCCACTCACTCACTCCTCAGCTGCCAGTCGCGTGAAGAGTCTGGACCTTAAGCTCTGAGTCACTGGGGGTGGGGGGCGGGCAGCCAGCCAGCGCTGCTCCCGGGCGAGCCGGTGGGCAGCCGCCACCGTGATTAACCAATTAGTGGTGAGGATGCGGCCGAGTTTTGTGTTTTTCCAGGCGTCTGGCCTCGCCGTGTCCTCCGACTCCACCTGTGATCTCTGCGTGCTCCCAGAAACCTCCGCCTTCACCGCGGTGACAGGGAGGAAGCTCCCCTCGGGGTCTGCAGCCAAGTGTGGGGGCCGGCAGGTAAAACACGGCCGGTCTGCGGCCTCCCCCTCCCCGCAGGGCCCCCCAGCTCCGGGTCCTGTTCGGGGTCTGCGCCACGTGCCCCCCTCGCCGCGCTCTCGGTGAGTTTTTGCCGAGCGCCGTTGCAGGGAACCCCAGCGCAGGCATGGGGGTAGTCCAGCGGGTCTCGCGTGACCCAGACCAGCTCGTTCGGTCTCGTCACTCCTTCCCCTCACGTTCCAACTCCGCGCCTGCTCAGAGAGGAGTGGCTTCCACTCCCTGTCGGGGGCCCACGGGCACTCTCAGAGTGGGGTGACGCCGACCTCCCGTTGTGACCTGGCCCTCCCAGGTCGTCGGGCCTGCCAGGCGCTCTGGTTTAGGGGTCTAATGGGAAGACACACACGTTTCAGGCTACTTTTCCCATTCATTTTTCTGGTTTTTATGTTATTATTTTCAACCTTTACTTTAAAAAGTATATCAGACCAACAAATCCTAGTTGTCTGACATCTGATTTCTAGGATCATTTACAAATTCCTTTTTTTTTTTACAATGACAAGATCATTAGTTCAGGCAGCGGTCTAGAAATGCCATGTTAGAGATAAGTCAGGTGGCACCTGTCGTGCAGGTAAAACATTTAACCTGGCTCTGAACAGGGCACCTGCAAGCTGAGGAGAAAGGAGGGGCCTCCCAGCGAGCCCCGGGGCCTTCGTCCTGCGCACGGCCAGAAGGAGGGCTCCCGGGTCGGGCCGTCCTCACACCTCGGTTCCCAGACGGACTCACTACGTGTCCAGCACGGATTTGCTGCCGTGCAGCCGAGGGTCGCCCTGGAGACTCAGGGGGCCAGGCCTGGGCAGGGGTCACCTGGGCGCCTGCACGTCCTCATAGCGCTGGCCTCCGAGTCCCTCCAGTGCTTTCAAGCCCGGGCAGTGCCCTTTCTAGGGAGGCGACACAATTTGTTGGAAGGAATCCCGCCCAGAAGAGCTTCCTTCAGCAGCTGTAAAGAGGTCCCAGGCAAGAGTCAAGCACGTTAATGAGCTTTTGGGTGATGCAAATTGGAGACCAGAAGGATGAGGGCCCGCACCTCAGGCCACACCCCTCAGAGGGGTATATAAGCACTGCGGGGAGGCCGGGGACCATCACACCGAGGACAGACCTCCTCCCGCACCCACACCTGCTCCCGCACCCACACCTGCTCTCCAGCACCATGCACTGTGGCAGCTTCACCGGGGCCGCCTTCCCAGGCTGCTACTGGGGCAGCTACGGCTACCCCCTGGGCTACAGCGTGGGCTGCGGCTACGGCAGCACCTACGCGCCCGTGGGCTACGGCTGCGGCTATGGCTACGGCGGCTGCGGCGGGGCCCTCAGCTACCGGAGGTACTGGCCCTACGCGCTGTACTGATGGGCTGCACCCCGAGGAAGAGGGGAAGACCCGTCCCTGCTTGAGGCCTCACCTGCCCGTCACAGGGTCCTCAGCTGCTCCCCACCTGCTCCTCGCCAGCTCAGTGACTGAGTTTCAGGCCTCGCCCCAGGATCCTGGGGAAGAAAATGAAAACCACAAGCTGCCTCCTGCTGCCTGCCCTGGGTGACGGCTGTCGGGACATTTTCGGAAACTTGACATCCACACGTGTATCACTTTGGGATTTTCCCCGTCCTCACGACGCTTGCCATGACAAAGCGGTGGCTGTGTCTGTCCAACGCCCAATAAACTTGCCTGAATCAGCATGATATCCCCACCTGAGTGGCGTTTCCTTTTGGGGGGGTGCCTGTTTTCCGTGCACTGAGTGGGGAGGCACGTGGGTTTAAACTTCTCAGGTGGGTGCCAGAAGCCGTGAGAAAGCAGCCAGTCCTTGAACTTGTGTGATAGGGTGGGCAAGAGGGGGCTGCTTGTGTCGGAAAGAAGGAAGACTGTCTCGGCCGTCCCTGAACCTGGGACATCCGTGCCCCACCCTTGTGCCCACAGTATGGCGGTCACCGCCAGGCGCCCCCTGCCCCTTACCGCTGCGCCTCCTCCCCCAGAAACCCCGACAGCCCAGCCTTCTCAGGGGCTTCCGTGTTAGCTCGAACGAGGCCCACCCGGCTCCCGCTCCAGGGACTGCTGATCGTGGAATAAAACACCTTGTGTCCTCGTCAAGGATTCGGAAGCACCAGGCCATAGAGTAGTGATACCCGCGTGAGGAGTCTGAGAGCCTTCTGGGGACGGGATAAACCCCTACGTGAAGCCACCAAAGATGTTTGCTTGGTGGTGTGGACACACCAGGTTAGACGCCACGGTGGAAAGCTTCTTAATCTCCGTGGAATTCATTCCAGGTAGTGCGCTTCACACTTAAAGGGTACGAGCCCCTTTTCGTAGACCTGGGGGAAAACGTGACTGTAATGAAGTGTTTCGGAAGCTACGCCAGCTTTCCTCTGTGTTCCTTAGAGAAGAGAGCAACGTTTCTTTTACGAGCCAAATAAAAAGCGTGGCAGCTCTCCTGTGGAGAGCATCTCCTGTGCGGGGGCGGGAGGGCCGGACCTGGCCGCTCCCCGTGGGGCGTCTGCACGCGGCTCGGCCGCACACAGCCGACCTTGCCGCCGAAACCGCGATGGCTGTTTGGAGAGCTCCTTGTGGAAGGAGCATTTTCTCCACCGTGTTACGTCCAATAGTTAGTTACCTTACACAGCAGAACCGAGCCAAACAGCCTGCTCAGGGGTCTGTTCGGCAGACTGTTCTCCAGCAGACTGTTACAGCCAACGACAGCCCCGGTTTGCAACTTTCTAGCGTGCTCACTCCTGCCGAGAACTGTAAAATTGCAATTTAGTCAACCACGCAGCTTCGAATAGAACAGGAAAGGAGGGATCCTTCAGGAACTGGAGAGTGACATGGAAATTGGAGGGCGACCTTTGGACTGCTCTGGAGTGATGACCGAATCTGCGCCTGAGAGCCCAGGGAGCCCCTAGTCCCGGGTCCCTGAGTTGTGCACGGGAGGGTCGCCAGACAGTCGGCTTGAAACGTAAATTCTCCCGCCTCGCTCCCAGGAATGCCGACGTGGCACGTCTGAGGGGAGCTCCAGAAACCTGAGTGTTTGCCAGCTTAACTGAGGTGCAGTTGGCAAATGAAAGCTGTGTGTGTGTAAGGCACACAGCAGGGTGATGTGATACGTGTGTGTATTCAGAGGTGGTTACCACAACCAAGCTAGTTAACATTGCCATCACCTCATCCACTTACGTTTCTTCCAGGTACATGAAAAGGCGCTCAACATCGCTAATCATCAGGGAAACACAAATCAAAACCACCACGAGCCATGACCTCACACCTGCCAGACTGGCTGCTATTAACAGAGGCAAGACGTAGCAAGCATCGGTGAGGGTGTGGGGGAAAGAGAGCCTCACACGTCGTTGGTGGGAACAACGCAAATCTGTGCAGCCACTTAGAGAAATCAGTGTGGAGGCTTCCCCAGAAAGTGCAACGAGGGCTCTCGTGTGAGCCAGCAATCCCTCCTGTGGGTGTGTGTCTAACACGAGCGAAGGCACTACTGCGGGGAGATGCGTGTGCCCCAGGATCACGGCGGCGATGCTCACCAGAGCGGAGACGCGGACACGGCCCGAGTGTCCCTAGAGAAACACCTAGGGAGGAGGTGGTGCTGATGAAACGGGATGTTATTAAGTCTCGAACTGCTTAAAAATCCAACAATGACTTTAATTTTAATTCATGACAATTTATAAATCATTCAATCACAAGGTAGCACTTAAAAAGAAGGAAATCTTCCAGTTAAAGGCGAGATCATATGGTACTTGTCCCTCACCGCCTGGCTTATTTCACTCAGCATGATGCTCTCCAGGTCCGTCCATGTTGTCACAAAGGGTAGGAGCTCCTTCAGAACAATAAAATAATTTTTTTAAAAAAGAAGGGAATCTTGTCATCTGCAAGAACCAGGACGATCCAGAAATCTAAAGGTCTACAAGTGCCCCAGGGGTCCTAGTCCACGTGATGGGAGGCATGGCCTCAGGCCACCGCACACGCACACACAGGTGTGTGTATGTATGTGTGTACGTATGTACGTGTGCATTTATCTGCGCTCAGGAAACTGAGTCCTGAAGAGGAGAGCTGTTTCCGTCTCCGCAAGGGAAGGCAGAGGGAGGAACGCGCTCTGCACGCGCAGGGACGCGTAACGTGCGCCCGGGGCGCGCGTCCGAGCCGGAGCCTGCGCACCAGGATGCGGGAGCCGGCGCTCTGCTGCGGCTCAGCTTACAGGGAAGCTCGTGTTGTTGGGTGATCTTATAAACTCATTTTCCTGCGTAACGCGGAATCGCTCCCCGTGACTTGATGCCATTCTGTGGTTTTCCACTGGGATTCACCCTTGGAAATTCTGACGCGAAGATTTTCCCTGGGGTCTGGGGTTTGCGCCTGCGCGTCTCGGGTTCGGAGCAGTCACAGGATCCTTTACGCTTGGCTTCTCAGTTCTCGTCTTTCTCAGCTTCCTCCACTTATTCGCAATCTAGGAGCAAAGAGTTGTATCCATGTCTATGTAGGGTCTCTAAAAATAAAAGTAGAATTTATACGATTTAGGGACAAAGTGAAAAGACAGAGTAGGAGGAGCCCTGGATGCCCCCTCCAGGGTCAGCTGTGGTCTGTGGGCGGGACGTCAGGGCTTCGGTTCTAGCCCCGGGTCAGGCTTCGTGTGGAGAGCTGTGCACGCGGCAGAAGCTCAGTAAAAATGACGGGACCACGTGGTTCCCTCGGCAAACACGGGAAGTATGGGAAACATCCCTTTGCTAGCATCTTGGACTATTCCGTCATTCACAGCCATGTGTGGGTTGGAAGCCGGGTGTCTGCACATTTTATGACTTGGAGTCATTTCAGAAGGTCACACATAAAAAAAGTATTGTTTTCCTCCCTACTTCCTCGTTCATTGTTTATTTCTCCTAGTTACTTGAAAAAGTGTGAGCTATGTATATTTAAGATTTTCCTTCCAAATATAGCCTGTGGAACTAAGAAAGGTGATTTGAATACTAAAAGCATCTTATCTTTGAGAACCTTTGAGAGAGGGAGAGAGATTCAGAGATATGTTTTCTTCCTGTGTTCTAGGAGGTTTGGAGCAATTTTCCTGGAAGAAAGGGGGTGCTGGAGGGTCTTCTGAGCACTGTCTTGGATTGTGAGCCTGTGACCAAGTGTTGCTGGACAGAATCACGCGGTGTGACCTTATTTAAAGCCGAGTGCAATGCCATTTGTCCTCTGCTCATTATTTTTTGAATGACTCATTCCTACAACGTACTTGTCTTTGTAAAGAGGAGGTCTCCAATGCTACAAGATTCCTTAAAAATTCACTGTTAACGTTTGACCTACTGTGCGTCGGCCAGGCACTCTGTCTCTCCCGGTGTCCGCCACCTGGTCCCAGGCTTCCCGGGCACACGGGAGTCCTCTCCTTTAGCGTTAGTGGTCCCAGCGCCCTCGCTACTCAGCAGCGCTGCTGGCCCATCCGTCACGGCTGACTGTGTGCACGCCGATTTGTATTTGCCCATTTGGTTCACAGGGGAGTGTTAGAAGCCCAAAGACGTTTTCAAGGATAACTTCAAGAGAAAATACGCTTTGTGCTGTTAAGCATTTCCCGGGGATTCTCTAAAGGCCGTTTTAAAGATTTCTAACATCTGCCCTCTGTCACGGGTTGGTTGGGAAATGTTCTCTGAATGCCCCTGGGTGTTTGATGACTCTGTCCGATAAAGCTGCCGGCCATGAAATCACGGCCATCGGGGATGTGAGGGTGGCGCAGCCACGGCGAGGCTAATGTATGTAGATCTTACACGATGCTCACAACGGCCTTGCACATAAGAAATGACGGAACGAGCCATCCTCCCTATTTTTCTTCGCCTGCATTTTCCTCTCTTTCGCTTCAACATCGTTGTCCTTGAGCTTCTTGCTTCTCAGAGGAGTTGCAGGATCACAGCTTCCTCTTCTGTCGCCATAGATCTTGTTCAAGTCAGGGTCAATTCCTCCGTGGATTTATGAGTCTCTTCTCAGCGCGGAGACGGATCGAAAGTCGGGCCTTCCCAGCCCAGAGGAGTCTCATGGCCGCCGTAAACCAGCCTTTTCAAGGATTTACACTGGCCCCGCTCCCACACCTGAGAAAGAGCTTCAGCTACAGTGAAAAAAGAAATTTCTTCGCTCATCCAGAGATGGTCGGCTTGCTCTTTTGCCAGTAACTTCAGACTCAGGCAGCAAAGCAGAAGCTGGAAACGCTTCATCCCTATGTGGGCACAAATTTTGATTTCCCGCAATTCCCCTTCAGCCGAAGGGTGGCTGTTCTGAGAGCCCCCAGCGCGTGAGGGCTGAGGCCCAGTGGACAGGCTCAGCTCATGGCCTTCTGGGGGCTTATGTGCAATGAAACCGCGCTTAGACCAGCCCACCGCCCAGCCTTGTGTCCGTCGCGCTAACCGCACCGTTACTTTTGAGCTAAATGTTAGGCACTTGCATCCCATTGGTCTGTGTGAAACCGAAAACCTCCTGAAGTGGCTTCATTGAGATTTTAAGGAAGGCTGTCATCTTGATTGTATTCTAGCATGATTTTTGTTTCAGTCATTTCCATGATACAAGTGATTATGCAAGAGAACTAATTAACATTTAATATGTTTCGGGGCTGGTAGTGATGGTATACCATCACTCCCCCTAACAACCTCATGAGGTTGGTTTCATTCCAGGCTCTGTTGCCTCACTTCACACGTGTGGAAGCTGGAATTTGGGAAGTCCGGGGACTCGGTCCGGTGCAGGCCGGGAGTGGCGGGCGGGGTGTGCCGTCGCGGTGCAGTCGCCGCTGAGCTGATGCCCGCCTCCTGCTGCGTGAAGGGACCTCGTCTGCCTTGTTCGCCACCGTGTCCCCCAATAAAGCACCTCATCAGGCTCATACTGAGGCCCCAATAACCAGATCATAAAGGAAAAGTTAGAATGTTGTTCTCTTTCAGATTAAAAAAAAGGCTCCCTAATGATGACAACATGATCCTTGAAAGTCACTCGCTCAGCTCTGAAGGTGGCACTACACGGTTCAGGCGTTTTGTGACACCCAGGAGGGACTTCCTGAATGTGTGCACTTTGAGCCCAGAAACCCGGTCCTGAGAGGGAGGAGGGGCTGCAGCCGGGGTCCTGGGAGGGCGAAGCAGGGACGTCTCCCAGGGACACCCACGCAGCTGGGCCTCGTCCTGCTGTAGCAGGCGCAGAGTCTGGTCAGCACGAGCCTCCCTAAATGTCCAGCGTGATTGGGCGTTTTTGCTGCGGAATGATGGGTGCATCATACACAGCGTGGATCCAGAGGCCCGGGGAGAAGGGAGAGGCGGGAAGGAGAGAGGCACGCTCGCCTGACGGAGGGGTTCTCCTGGGCCCAGCTCAAGCCGGCCCCCCAGCTCTCCTCAGCCAGGCTCCCACCCTGCCCCCACCGGTCTCTGTGTGGCCTGATTTGCTGAGAAACCCGCCGAGTCGTTGGCACCAGCACTCCCATCCGGGTCTTTCCGCCCTGGATGTCTGTCTGGGCGGGCCCTTCCCCTTCCACCACCTCCCAGGAGACGCCTGAGGCTCGGCCTGCCTCCAGCGCGACCCCCCCAAAGCAGCCCTTCCCCCTGCAGTTTCTCTTAGAGATTTTCTGTCTGACTCTCGCCCTGCTGCTTGGCTATGGGGTCCCGCTTCTCCCGGGGTTCGGACCTGAGCCCCGCCTGCCCCCACTACTACCACGCCCCTCCCCCGTCCTGGAGTGAGGCCGGCCTTCCGTCTTAGCAAGTGTCGGGGTCATTCTCTAGCACAACTCGCCTCTCACGTTCCCGGTCTACTTTCGAATTTCGGTTTTGTAATTTATGGCATGAAGAGAACGCCCTGTTGCCGCCCGAGTGCGCAGTGCACTGTGCCGGCCCGAACACCGACCTCACAGCTCAACTCGCCCAGACCCCGGCTGTGGCGCCCCTGCCAGAGTCCCGCCCCCCGGCGCCCGCCCCCCGGCGCCCGCCCGCCCTTCGTAATTACGGCCCTCGGCGGCACGCGTTTCTGCTGATTGGAGGCTTGTGCGGCCTCTGCCCCAGTTTTAAAGGTGTGTTAGATCTACGAGCTCTTTAATAAACAGCTCCACCTCCGCCCTGGCGGAGAGCTTTATGAAGGGAGCATGAGGATGTCCAGTAAGTGCGTGGCTGGGTGTCGCAACCGGCCGGGTTTTGTTATTGAGAAACCTGACCGTTGGAGTCTGATTTCACCAGAGACTTTGAAGACACGGCAGCGACTTCTCAGCCCGAAGCCCATTAAGAAGAAGCTCTTGACGCTGGCAGTTAGTCAGGCTCCAAGCTCTCTCGAGCGCCAGGAGGATGTCTTCTTCTGCAGGCAGGTCTGGCAGAGGAGTGAGGACATCGGTTCTGTTCTAAGGAATGAAGGGGCATGGTTCTCTGTCACAGCCCTGCGCTGGGCTGACGTGTGTCACGTGGGAGAAATGGCCCTGTCACTTGCCATAGCCATCGGCCAGTCCCCCGACCGAATCTTCACATTCCCGGGCAATGTATCAGGAGTCCTCCCCTCACAACTTCCCCTGGATGGTTACTGGGGCGCGGTGGGCACTCCCCGGGCACAGAACTGGCCGTGGCCACAGCAGCCCCTCCTCCCCTGCGGGCTCCGGGCTGTGGAAGCTTTTCCCGAAGACTTCGATGACACGTCAGTAGCTTCGCAGTTAGAGGGACAGAACTTCTTCCAGGGACACTAGGAAGCCAGTCAACTTCAAGCAACTCTGAAGAGCAGTGAAGACGCCAAGGGAGCAGAGGCTGTTTGTCACACGTGCTCTGTGGGGGTGTCTAAAGACACGCCACGCTGAGGACATGTGGGTTTTGCTGCTAATGGCTCAACTCCTAAATAACGTCCCTTGGCTTCTTCGGTGGGGCCGTTTTCTCAGGATCCCCTGGCAGGTGTGGCTGTCCCCTGGGTGCGTGTTGGCTGTGGATATGGTGCATGTTGTTCCCCCATGGGCTGTGGCTTTGCATGTGGATACGGTGGCTTCCACGCACTCGATTGCAGAAGAGGCTGGGCATTTGGGCTCTGTTAATCAACCTCTGGCCACGTGAGTTTGTCGTAGTGTGTGTCCCCAGGAACCAGACCGGAAGCAAGGTTTTATTGGCAGCTCTCCGGAAGATAAAATGCACATTCCCTGTGTGTTAAACTGTGCAAAGCAGAGTGGTCGCAAACTTTGTGGGCAGAACTTTAATGAAAGTCTTAATGTTTCATAGAATGTTGGACCTTATTTTAAATTCCCCAGGTGTGTTCGATTTTCATGAGTCCTCCCAAATTCAGGTTCAGTATTCTCATAAATGTGCTCCATTTAGTCTGCAAAGATGATTTTCCACTTTGTTCTCTCATTCACTTTTTGGGGATGAATTTTCTCTTTCTTTCTTTTTTTAAATAGCTGTCACCATGGGCTTGAAGTACTATCTCACTGTGGTTTTGATTTGTCCTTCTGGAGGCTAATCTAGTCTAGCGTCTTGTCCTGCGTTTATTGACCATATGCATCCTCTTTGCGAAAACGCCTGTCCAGACTCTTGCCCTGTCTGTAATTGGTTCACTTGTCTTTTTTATAATTGCGTGGTAAAAGTTTTGTGTATATTTCAGATATATTTCCCTCAACAGATATATTAATTGGAAATATTTTCTCCCAGCCTGTGGGTTGCTTTTCTCACTTTCTTGATGGTGTCCTTTGAAACACAACAGTTTTCAAGTTTGACGAAGTCCAATTTATCTATTTTTACTTTTGTTGCTGTGCTTTCGGGGTCTTATCTAAGAAATCGAGTAACTCGAGACCGTGAAGAGTTCCCATATATTGTTTTCCTGAGAGTTTCACAGCTTTAGCTCTTACATTTAACTGGCTTTTGATATATTTCCAGTTGATTTTTGCACATGATGTGACATAGATGTCCTGCCCTATTCACTCGGGGATCTAGTTGTTCCCGTGGGTGTTTTTTCTTGCTGCGTTTTGCAGGGAAGGTAATATGCTTTGCTGTTTTCAGCCTGCCATCTGCTAGGAGGACATCGGTGTAAGCAAAGTGTGAACAGTCTACAGTGAGTTTGCCTGGACGCTCTTAGCACTCCTCTTATTCCCATCACCCGCTCGAGTCAGAAATCCGAGTGTTAAATGAGCTCTGACCCCCCATGTCCGGGGTGTTATATGCCCTAACAAGGGTTATAGCTTTTAAGGAACACTTTCCAGCTTCCTGCTGTCTTTTTTCTGGCTTGATGTGTGCAAGGCCAACTAGGGGAAGCCCTGTACAGAAGCTGTCTCGAGATTTATGTGTCTGCTTGTTGGTCGTATTCTGCTTTCAGTCGCTCTTTGTGTATGTGGCTACTTTCTTCAGCCTGTTGTATGGGTTTAGTGGCTGAACCGTCCCTAAGAAAAGGGCAAGTTGCGAATTAAAATACATCCCAATGACGTCAGGGTGGCTGTGGCCTCACACGGAAGGCTAAGGAAAGGTTATTTCTTGAGTATCCTCTCCTGACACAGGGAGGAAGATGAGAGATGCATTGTAAACTGCTTTAAATGTAGAGGTGAAGAAAGGTGAATTTTATGACAGCGAGTTGTGCTTCATTCCTGAATAAGTGAACTTGGCATCTTAAAAACGTCCACAGAAGACAAAGGGCAGAAGAACTCACTACTCAGGGGAGCAAACCCAGCAGATCCACGGTCCCAGAGCAGTACAAGGACCCCCGTGTTCCCAGCTTCGTGCTTTCATGATCTTGCATCACATTAGCTAAACAACGTGTGTGTTCGCAGAACCGCCACACGGTCCTTAAATACTACTTTGGGAACGCTTCAAAAATAACACTACACTGAGTTTCCAATGTCTGCTTCTTATAATCTCCTGCAACGCAAGCTGGGCGGCAACTGAAGCGAAGTCTGGTACAAGGCACGTGTCTGGGTGGCCAGCAAGATAACGGGTATTTCAGGGTCTCGGAAAAATCTAACCTCACGAGGGGACGAGAGGATGTAACCTGGACCGTCCCAATGAATGCAGCATCTTTGTGCCTGCGGGGAAATTCTCTATCAAGGCAGATTTTGTTTTTTCTTTAATCGACACGCAGTCAAGCTGTTTCACAGCCAATCAGGATGTAGAACGTTTCTGTGGCCCCCAAACGCCCTCTCATGCCAGGTTTATTTCCGTCATACTCGCCCTTCGCTCTAGACAGCCGCCGGTCTCTTCTCCCTCACGACACGGCTGCCTCGTTGACAAGGCCACGTGAATGGATTTTGGTGGCATGCGGCCTCTTGAGAGGGACTTTAGATCTATCCTTCGTGGAGTTGCTTGCATCTCAGCTCTGTCCTTGGTGAAGAGCAGCATTTGGGGGAGGCCGGGTGGGCTGGTCTAGCCATGGAGAGAATTGGGGACAGAGAACCGGGCGGGGTCTGCACGCGCCTGTTCAACCTCGACGTGTACGAACAACGCGTGAAGTTTATTTTACCGTGAACCAACCTCTGCGGTTCTCTGCCCCGAGCAGGCTCACGCACTGCAGCCAGCACGCCTCAGGGCTGAGTCTCCTTAGACTCGGGGGCAGTAGCCTTCTGCACTTCTCACCGGCACGGAAGGTTGTGAAGCAGCTGGTATCAGAACCGCTTCTTAAGAAAGGCTGACCTACAGAGAAAAATGGACGTGTTCACGACATTTTTCCAGTGTCACTAAACTGAGTGGTATTCCCAAACCTTGACGGTTAGGAATAGATTTTAAAGGTGGCCTAAACGTACGTGACAGGCGAAAATGAAAGTTGGCGTGAGAGCGCTGGGCTGGGATAGGGCGGAGACGCCTGCCTCGGGAGAGCATCGCAGACACGGAGTAAGCGAGTCACGAGGAGTGAGTCAGCCACGTGCTGTGTAATTAAAGAGGAGCCCGTGCGAATGGGAGGTAATAGAAGGGTGGGGCGTAGGCGGTGAAACTTAGCCCTCCCGCTATACGGCGCTGCCCAAGTCCTTATTAGAATATCGATTCATTTTATGGTCTGCATTTTATTAAGGCTGCAGGAAATTGAGGAAGAGTCTAGAGAAAAGCAGTAGAAATTACAGAAGGCTGAAAAACTGAGCTCCACAGGAAATGACTGGATGGAAACAGGTTCTGGTTTACTCTTGCAGAACAATGAAAGACACCCTATGATTAACTGTTCTTGGCCAACAGCATGGAAAACAAAATAAGGAAGAACATAAATATTAACGACTCATCAGGAATAATATTTCCTTGGTGACTGAAAGTAAAATAGTTTCTACAGTCTTTGTGGTGTGATTGTTTTGCATATTCTCCTATTTAAGCATTATTTAAAAAACATACTTTAAAAAATGCATCGTATTTTCCTACATAAGTATAGCATAGTTCATTT
>CM052539.1:192067472-192091310 GCA_028533065.1 Trachops cirrhosus
ACGGGCCTGTGTTTGGGGGGGCAGCCTCCAGGGGGGCAGCCGCCGAGGGATGTTTCGGTTTCAGAAACCTAGTCTCCATACGGGGCGTGAGAAGACTTCAAACACTGGAGTCCAAGCGTAACCACCCACGGTTAAACAGACGCAGTGTTCCCAGAATCCCAGGAATCTTGGAGGAAATTGCGACTTGAGTAGAGAAAGGGCAGAAGGGGATGGGCAGCTGGATTGCTGTTCTCGAAGAAATAGAAACGCCTCTTAGGAATTAGCCAAAGGAGGAGTCACTCACTGAGCTTTCCGTAGAGGACAGTCCCTTCTGCGCTGCAGACAGAGGGTGAAGGATGTCGTCGCCGCTCCCTGAAGTGTGGGAAAGGCCAAAGGCCCACAGTTACAGAGATCGGGATGTTGACAGCATCACACACGGGTGTTTGGGAAACACGGGGTGGGGGGAATGAGAGGAGGCGCCCAGACCAGCAAGTAGAGAGAAGGGTCGGGAGTCTTTCTGAAAAAGAGGCGAACTTCTGGCCCGAACATGGAGGAGGAATGGGAGCTGAGAGGAGAAGACGCATCCGAACGGGGCGAGGGGAGCCCGTCCCGGACAATGTCCACCTGCCGGGGCCTTCCCGCAGCGGCTGTCCCCTGTCCCGAGGGACCGTCGTCATTAGCTGGGCTCCAGGAGTCCACTCGCAGGCGTGGGCGGTGAGCACATACGTGACCCTCCCCACCCCAGAAGGCCACCCGCTGTGACCCCCACCGCTTCCCGGTGTGAAGGGCCTGTGACTTCTCCCGACCTTGGCGGAGATGATAGGACATCACCCCTGTGTTTGTGTGTAGGGTTGACAGATAAAACACGAGATGGACAAATTCAAATTTCAGATACAAAAAGATATGTTTGGTACAAATGTGGCTGATGTGACGCTAGGGGCGGACCTGCAGATTGGCAGCTCAGGTCCTGCTGTGTGACCCGAGGACGGAAGGCTTGGTTCTGTGTTCAGAACGGGAATCGTCGGCTGCTCTGTTCCCTGGTTTTGTGTTGTCCCTGGGCCTGAATCACCCGGTAGCTGGGAAAGTCGTGTCTTTCAATAAACAGATGTCGTCTGTCCCCGCACGTGTCTGCGTGTTGGGGGCTGGAACCACCTCGACGTCAGCACCTGGGGACTTTCTGCAGGGCCGGGCAACCCTGTGTTGGCCGAGTCCTAGGTCGGTTTATCCCTCCACCGGCTCCTGCGTCCCTCCCCCCAACAGCACGAGGCTGTGCTTACGCAGAGTTGCAGGAACGATATTGATATCAGGTAACGTGAGTGCTTGAATGTCCCTTGTCAAAAGTACTTTGGCTATTTTGGCTCTTTTGGTTTCTATCTAAATGTTGAAAATGCTGAGATTACAACTGGGATTGAGTTGAACACAGATTAATTTGGGGAGCATAGACACCTTCACAAAATTGAGTTTTCCAACCCATGAACGTGATATATCTGTGTTTATTTACATCTTCTTTGACATCTGTGGCGGGCTTCAGTGCCACATTGAGCGAGAATAGTTACCTTTGTATTCAAAAAGGGCATATTCCAGTGAGAAGAGAGACAAAGGTTTAAAGAACAAGCAGACATCTGAATAACTGAGTAAAATAAACAAACAGAATTATAGACAATAAACAGTTACTTGCTATAAAAAATCAGATGGTCTACCACAACCACAAGAAGAAATAGAAAATCCTAATAAGACTATGTTGATTAAAGAAGTTGAAGCAATAATTAATATTCCAAAGCAGAAAGCATCAAACCAGAATGAGTCACTATAAATTCTACAAAACTTTTGTGAAATAGGTTATACCAATTCTCTAAGATCACTTTAGAAGAGAGTAAAGATATACTTACTAATTCATTCTATGAGGTTAACATTGCCTAGATACCAACACCAGATAAAGATATTGCAGGAAAAAAACCATAGACTAATATCTCAAATGAATGTTGGTGTAAAAATTCTCAACAAAATATTATGAAATTGAATCCCACAATGGATACAATGAATTGTAACCAAATGGGATTTGTCCCAATTTTGCAAGGTTGGCTCAACCCTCAAAAAGTCGTTAATGTCATCTGTCACATCAACAACCAAAAGAAGAAAAATCACACAATCATTTCAATAGATGTAGAAAAAGCATTTGACAAAATCCAAAACCCATTCATGAAAACCTCCTTCAGGAACTGGCAATAGAGAGATTCTCATTTTGATAAAGACTCTCTACAAAAACCTGGAGGCTAACAAGATACTTAGCGGTGGGAAACTAGAAGCTATTTGTTAAGATGAGGAAGAGGCAGGGATGTCCTCTTTACCTCCTCTCAGCATCATTCTGGAAGCCTCTGCTGGTGACGTAGGACAAAAAGAGTTATAATGATAGGAAAAGAAGAAATAAAACTGTCTCTTTGCAAGATGGCAGGACTGTTTATCTAGAAAATACAAGTATATCTCCACAAATCCCTCCTGGAAATGAGAAGAGATTACCGCAAGGTTGCAGATATGAGGCTGATAGGCAGACGTCTCTGGCTGTGCGCATATCGACCCTGGACACGTGGAATTAGAGATTGAATGCAAGATGCTACTTACAGCAGCAGCCCCCCAAATGGAACACTTTGATGTAAGTCTAAAAAACGTGTACAAGATCCATATGAACCCCCTCCCACACTCTGTTAAAGAAACCAAAGAAGAACTACGAGAATTCTGAGAGATACCCTTTCCTTTTCATGGGTAGCAAGACTCGATATTGTCAAGATGTCAGTTCTTCTCTCTAACTTCATCTTTAGATCCAAGGCAATCCCAGTCAAAACCCCAGCCAGTGATTTTCTGGACGTGAACACACAGCTTCTCAAGGCTCTGTGGGGGAGCAAAGGCCCTGAAAGCCGCCAGCCCCGCACTGAGGGGGAGGACCGAGCTGCAGGCCCGGTGTCACCCGATCTCACGTCTCACCACAAGCTATGGTCACTGAGACGGGTGGTATTGGTGAAAACAGGAAACAAACTGATTGATGAAGCAGAGCAGAGAAGCCACCAACAAACTCACACAAATACAGCCAGCTGATCTCTGGGAAAGGAGCAAAGGAAATACAATGAAAAAAAGATGTTCTCTTCAACAATTGGTGCTGGAACAACTGGACCCCTACCTGCAAAACACTGAATCTGGAAACAGCCCTTGCACCCTTCACAGAATTAACTCAAAAATGGACTGCATCCCTAAATGTAAAAAGCAGAGTCACAAAACTTCTGGAAGATAACATAGGAGGAAATCTAGCTAATGTCCAGTTTGGCCACGGCTTTTTGGTCAAAGCCGAAGGCATGGTCCACGGAAGGAAGAGTGGACAGGCCGGGTTTCACTGAAATTAAAGACTTCTGCTCCCTGAAAGGTAATGTCAAGAGAGCAAGAGACGAGTCACAAATGGGAGAAAAAATTTGCAGAAGACAAACCTGATATGGCAAAAATTATACAAAGACTCTTAAAACTGAACAAGAGAACAAACCACCCAGTCACTGAGTGAGGGACGGGCACACACGTGCCATTGGCATCGCCAGTGGGGAATGTTATGCGTGGGGCGGGGAGGGGCGTGTGGCCAAACTGTACTTTCTGCTTGGCTGAACTGTGAATGCAGAACTGTTCCAGCTCCAGCCGGTGTGGCTCGGGGGTTGGGTGTCATCCCGTCAACTGAAAGGTCACCGGTTTGGTCCCTGGTCAGGGCACATGTCTGGGATGTGGCTTCAGTCCCTGACTGGGGCACATTCGAGAGGCAACCAATCAATTTTTCTCTCTCACATTGACGTTTCTCTCCTTTTTCTTTCCCCTCTCTCTAACAATAATAATAATAAAAAACCCTGCTCTAAAAAGTCAAGCCTGATTAAAGACACATCACCCTATGGTGCCGTCACAGGTGGGAGGGTCGGGTCAAGGGTCTGAAGAGGGAACGCCGAAGGTGAATCTGACAGGTGCAGGTGGGGGCCGGGAGCCGCAGCGGCTGAGGCTTGCCGGTGGTGCGGTTCAGTGTGTCTAGGGGCTGTGGCGGGCGGGGGCGGGGCATGTGACCCCCGCAGGAAGAAGGGGCTGCAGATGTGGGAAGGGCCAGATGGCCTCGGGTTATATGGAGCTAAGAATGGCTGCTTGAATTTCAAGCCAGTCATTGGTTTATCCAGCCCTATCTTCCTGTGCTTGCAACTTTTTTTTCTTTTGCTTCTTTATCACGTCTCATATCCACTGCAGACACAGATTCAAACCCTTTCTGCATGCAGACAGACCTGGAGGGGAGGGGGAAAGGTGTTTGGTTCAGAGGATATCGGACGCATTGGGGGGTCTGTCGCGTGGTCCGGACTCAGACGTTTGCAGGCGCCGCTCCGAGAGAGAGGGAGCAGAAGGGGAGATGGGGTGGGGGCTCTCAGAAGCGTGTCCCCGGGAGCATTTTGCATAAAGGGTGCTGTCCCTTCACCCCAGACACACTTACATGATTATCTCCTAGAAGACAGACGGATGATGGCATTCTGGAAAGTCTAGGATCCAGATTCTAGAAGAACAGATCTGAAGTCACAAGTTAGTCTTCTCGGTCGGTGGCAGTTTTATTGACGTGACAGCCAAACGCGGATTGGGGTGCCAGAAGGGGTTGCCCATCTGCGAGGGCATCTGAGCAGGGGTGACGGTCCCGTGTACTCTGGGTGTCACGGAGAAATTAACACTCGCAGGAGACAGAGCTGTCTGACCAATAGTATTTGCTCTGATTTTAAAAAGTTGATCTTAAAATTCAAACCACGGCTGCAAGACATGGAGTGAGAGTCACGGAAAAACAGTGGGAAATCGGGGAAAGGGACAACTTTTCATGGGTCTGGGAGGCGGCCAGAGGTGACGCGTGGAAGAGACGGGGCGCGGGGACAGCAACTGTGCTCCCAGGCGGGGCCGTGGCACCGGCAGGGCTGGGCCCTGGCGAAGGCGGGACAGAGCCGGTTCTGTGAGGCAGAGCTGCCTGGAGACTATGGGGAGGGGGGCGGCACTCAGAGGAGGAAGTGCCTGCGCACCAGGACCCCAGGTCGTGGGGAGCCCTTCCCGGTGGGGCTCGGACAGGGCTGGCACAGAGGCTGCCCGCAAGGGGACCTCACAACAGAATGCAGTCACTGGAAACAAGAAGTGGGGAGTCCCCCGCTGAAAGTGTTCAAGGAAAGGCCGTGTGCCTGTTTTTGGGGACTCGTTGTAGATCATATGTCAGACCAAGGGGGCTTGGGGTCGCGATTTGGGTTTGGAGCCCACCCCTCTGAGCCTCCGCCGCTGGGAGGCGAAGTCAGAGCCCAGGTTCCGCTGGCCCCGCCCAGAGGCTGCCAGGCCCGCAGAGGGGCCCTGAGCGTGGCGGTGCGTCGTTAGCAGCTCAGGCGCCGGAAAGGCGGAGAGTCCCGCCTGGTCCTGGTCGCGTGGGGAGTCGGGCTGATCTCATAGTGTCGCTGACGGAACCCACGTCGGAGGGTAAGGGGGCGAAGAGGAGAGAAGCGGCTTCCTGTCAGCGCGGTTCTCCCAGCACTTTCGGAGCGCGCCTTCGGGACGAGGGGCAGGACGCCCCTCCTCCGGGACCCCCACCCCCTCCGCGCTCACCCTCCGCACAGACCGGCTCTCTCTACACGCGGCGATCCTATGGCGATCTCGGAAGGCACGGTGCTTCCTTCCCATCAGACGCACAGCCTGGTTTTAAGTTAGGCGCTTGTGATCTCAGCTTGTCCGTGATGACTGGGCTGCAAAATAAGGCACGAAGCCCAGCCTTGTGACGTATCGCTTGATTCTGTATTTTCATAATAACACTGTCGTTGAAAATGCTCCAGGCGGAGAGCAGTGAGGACAGTCACACACACAGTCGTTCGTCTTCCAAGGAAGTTGGGGCGCTTCCAAAAAGTCATTATGAAAAACGTTAATTAACACACACACGTAAAACCATGGCAACATTAAGTATTATACTTAAATTTTTAGTATAATAAATGTATCAGTACCAGTCAACATAGGTATTCGAAAAGCTGTTTATGTGGGAACACTGATGCTTGGATAACGGAGAGAGAGAAACATCTACTGAACCCACAATCTAGGTGTGTGCCCTGACCGGGAATCGAACTGGTGGCCCATCAGTGCAGGGAAGGACCCTCCAACCAGTGATCCACGCGGCCAGGGCTGATCCGGGGGGCTGGCGGCGGCTCTCTCCTCATACTGCACAGCCATCCTTTTATCAGAGTTTAATAATTTTTATATTAGACTCCCCTGTTTCCCCTGCTGTGTGTTTCCGTCTCCTGATGGGACTCGGACCGACGCAGAGATCTTCGGCTTTGTGCCAGGTGTGGAGGGAGAGGCACAGTGGAGGGTGAAAGAGCCCGAGCTGGGAGAAGTGAAGAAGGATTGGTCCTCACCTGACATGGCGCTGGGCAGGAGACCGTCACCACGGAAACAGTGGGAGATGTGATCGTGGGTGAGAAGTGAGGGTGGGTAACAGGTTGTCATCACTGGTGTTGTGACTGCCAGATTTCTGGCCAAAGTCGCGTGGCATAAATGTCTTTCTGAGAACGTTGCTGGGTGGAGAAGGCAGGTGAGGATGAAGCCCAGGCAGCTGCAGAGTCTGGCTGTGGGGCGGGGGGAGGGTGTGGAAATAACGCGGCAGAGGGCCGAGGACGCCCACATGAGGACACGTGTGCAAGAACTGGGCTGTGGCACAGACGTCGTCAGAGCCAGGCGGCCGTCCGCTCCGCGCTGCGGCTCTGGGGAGGCTTGTGCCTTTCAAACAATCAGCAGCGCAGTTTACACAGCTTATCCATCGGGAGCGGAACACACATTTTTGCTCCTAAGGCGGGAATGTCATAGCCTGACTGGAAAGGGGGGGGGACTTTGTCAAGGAGTGTGTAGACCATGCTGGAAAACCTGATTCCTTGCCCTAAAATCCGTGAAAAGTACTTTAAGAATGATTATGATGAAAAACCTCCCAAATATTAGGAAGGAGGAAAACAGCCCCGGATGGTATGATGATGATGATGATGATGACGACGATGAAGAGGATGTTAATAGCAGTGACCAGGAGTTTGTGTTTAACAGGAAATTTCTAAGATGTTGCAAGAGCAAAGCAGTAAACACATTTATAGGTCCGGTGGGTTCTGGTGGTGTGTTACGTCACGGCCATTTAGTGCAATTAGGAGATACAATTAGGGTCGCGTGAGCCTGGGCGCTCAGAAACGTGTCTTCCTTGTGCGTTAAGGCCGGAGAACGTGTCTCGATGGCGGTGAATGAAGCGTGGCATCCCAACCCACTGCTGTGCACAGAATGAGCTCATTGGAGGGAAACGGTCGTAAAACGAGGGCGCGGAGGTCACCTGAGGCCTGACACGCCCACCCCCGGAGGTGTATATAAAGGTCCTGGAAGAGCAGGGGGCACTCAGACTTCAGAACTACCCTCCTGCACCTCTCCTGCACCCTCACCTTCTGAAACCATGTGTGGCAACTACTACGGAGGCTGTGGCTACGGCTGCGGCTACGGCTCTGGATACGGCTGTGGCTATGGCTGTGGATACGGCTCCCGCTATGGCTGTGGCTACGGCTGTGGCTACGGCTCTGGCTGTGGCTATGGCTGTGGATATGGCTCCCGCTATGGCTGTGGGTACGGCTGTGGCTACGGCTCTGGTTGTGGCTATGGCTGTGGATATGGCTCCCGCTATGGCTGTGGGTACGGCTGTGGCTACGGCTCCCGCTATGGCTGTGGGTATGGCTCTGGCTGCTACTAGCCATTTTTCTACAGAGTCCTTTTGCTACTAATCATCACTCCAAGTTCAAGTCCAAGCCCAAGGGAAACCCTCTACCTATGGATCTCACACCAAAGCAAAGAATTAGCATGTCTGTCGGAAACCTGACTTAACTCCGAAGAAGCTCCTTGGCATTGGAGACTGTGGTTCTACAACATCACTGGAGACAGAAGGTCTTATTCGGATCATTTTTTGAATGTAAATTCTCAGATTTCCTCCTGTCTCTGTACCAAGGCTGTTTGTGCAAGCAGGGGGCTGAGCACTTGGGGTGCACAAAAGTGGAGCAAAACCAGCAGTTCCCTAATAAAAGTCTTTCTTTCCTAACAAGTCTGGTTTCCTTTCTGTCGGGGCCATCAGTGACTTCGGGGTCCGTGGCCTCCTTAGGACACGTCTGTGTGTTCCTGCCGATTGAACTCCAATAGCGGTTCCTTCCCATTCATGACCCCACACGTGTAAGTGCACTCGTTACACTGCAGCTGAGTATGAACACAGGGCCACGCCCAGCACTGTGTGTCGTGTGTGGGTCAAGGGTTGGGACAGGGAGGTCCACGGGAAGGGCCGGTGCTGGGCTGGGACAGAGCGACTGGTTTGCGTCTCGGTCTCAACACCATCAGCTGTATGTCCTTTGAAATGGGGACAAGAACTCGCAGAGCAAGCAGACCGAGGGCGTGACAGCCACTCTCAGGAATCGGCGAGGATGGGGGGGCGCCCTCCTCCCGTTCCCACTTGTGCTGTGCGACTCGCACACGTACAGCGGCTAAGTGGATGCCCTGCGTGGCCAACCTCAGGCTGTTGCTTCCGGTGGGACGAGGGAGGAAGAGCAGCACCAGCCCTTTTTAGGAAACTGGGGGCCTCCTTACAGGGGGAGGATAACGAGGCAGGAAGGACCTCCACCTGCCTCCCTGGCCCTGGGCGGGGGGAGGTCGGCCAGCCAGCTCCTACGCCCGAGCCCAGCTCCTACGCCCGAGCCCCATCGTCCCGGGGTGTCGGGGGAGGGGGAAAGGTGGGGAAGGCGCCCCCCGGGCCCAGGACAGAGGTCTCCACCCCACGCGGAGCCTGGGCGGGGCCTCGGTGAACTTTGTCCCCGGTGCAGAGGTGGGCGAGTGCCCCTGTTTGTGTCCTGTGTCGCACGGGCCCACCCGGGGCTCCCTTCGGTGTTTTCTTTAAGTTTATTTTTGTTCAGCGTTTTACTGTCACCTCGGCTGACGTTTCTTCTCTGCTCCTCTGCCCGTCCCTCGCGGCCGCCTCGTGACCCGGGTTGTTGCATGTGCCCCCTCGCTTCGTTCCACAGGCGTTCCGTTCCGAGAGGCGGTCGCGTGCTGTGCGTTTTTAATTTCTACAGGTGGGGTTATTATATATCTTTCAGAAGATTTTCCCTCGGAAGGACTTGTGTGGAAAGGTCCATCCACCCCGCTCTGTGTCCCTTGGGCCTGTTGTCCCTGCTGCTGCCTGGCGCTGCACGTGGCCACATCCAGACCGCGGGTCGCTCCCCGTCCACGAGACTCTCCCTCGACCGGCCCAGCCCCCTTCGCCACCACGTGGCTGCCGTGGGCACGTGTGGGCTTTTGTGAGACTTGACCCAGGCTCTGAATCCCTAGAACAGACGGCGTGTGCGTGCTCAGTGTGGCTAAACACAGTCCATGTCCTCTCCGAGGGTCCGCGCCAACCTTGTGCTGGGACCGTGGGTCTGCCGTCCTTGCTCGCACACGGGGGGCGCTTGGCGCCCCCCAACCGTCTCGTGTCTGCTTGTTCGGTGAGCGAAGAGTGATGCCGTCTTGCTTTAATGTCCATTTCTTCGATCCCTAATAAATGTAAATAATCATTTGGTCACCTGTGCCGTACACTTCGTTTTCTCATGCATGCCCTCACTCCGTTTTTCCTTTGGGGCTTTGTCTCCTTCTGGTTGATTTTAGGGCTTTATCGTGTGTTCCTGGCACTGTTGCTGTGCCACCTGTGGGCATTGCCGATGACGTCTCCCCACTGCTGTTCGTTTATGTTTTCCTTGTGTGCGGGACAGAGCAAACGATTTTGACCCTGGGATTTGTGATTTTGCAGCTTTGTTTAAGAATCTGCACCCTCCTTTTACGTCAAGCCACCCTGCATTTTCCTTAGTTGCTGTGAAGTTTTGCTTTTGCGTTTAGGTCGTTAGCTCGCACCGCTCCGTGTTCCTGGAGGAACCGGCCGTGGTGCCGCGGGTGCCCCTGCGCTGCGGTGGTTGGGGAGGGCGGGCCTCGACCTCTCGCCCTCCAGGAAACGTCCGAGTGAAGCAGGGCGCTCAGGACAGGGGTCCAGTCCGTCGACCCGCACCCTTTGCTTGTACTTCGACGCTCCCCGGTTCTGTATGTACGCAGGGGTGTCCGACCCATGTGGCCCGGGATGGCTGTGAATGTGCCCACCACAAAATCGTGAAGTTACTTAGAACATTGAGCTTTTTTGTTTTTGCTAGTGATTGTGTATTTAATGTGTGGCCCACGACACCTCTTCCTCCCGGGAAGTGTGGCCCGGAGACGCCACAAGGTTGGACGCCCCGGAAAGAAAAATGTAAAGGGACGTCCAGGCCACCTGGACAAGGAAGGTGTGTGGGCTGGGAAGCAATAAAAATAGCACCCGATTCTACAGAGGAAGGAGGGGAGTGCTAGCTGGAGGGGCACTTTGGGGCGCCCCACCTGCTGCTGGGGTCCGTGTTTCTAGGTTTCTGGGAGTCAGCGCTGAGCGCGATCCCTGAGCCGGGGAAAGGGCTCAGATCCAGAAAAGCCTGTGCAGAGGGGCCTGCGGGCGTGGCCTGAGCTCCAGGGGCCGGCGACCAGTCTGGTCCAGCCCTTGCAGGGGCCCTGGGATGTCCCCATGATGAGGTGTGACGA
Organism: Trachops cirrhosus; assembly: GCA_028533065.1. Lineage (NCBI taxonomy): Eukaryota > Metazoa > Chordata > Mammalia > Chiroptera > Phyllostomidae > Trachops > Trachops cirrhosus. Next base: position 192,078,111 of record CM052539.1, read on the forward strand.
GCAGTGCTCACTCGGGCCCTTGGGTAAGAGACACGTCATGATCACGGCTACCAGGACGATGGGCTTCGGACGGGAGCGCGATACGCGGTTATGCCGGAGGCTGGTGCACGTTGCTGATTGGTGTCTTTGCTATTTTGGTCTAGGGACAGAGCCACTCCTTAAACTCAGTTTCCTCACCTGGGATCACGCGTAAAATGTCTTCCCGATACTGTGGGGTGGCTCAGATGTAATAAAACTTTCAAAGGCGATTTGCACAGCGTGAGCCATTGGAAGGAGCTTGTTGGAATAAAACTCTCTGCCCTTTGGGAGGCTGCAAAGAGAAAGCAGTAATCAGAGCTTTAAGAAATTAATTAATACATTCATTCACACAGCTCTCTAAGATGTCCGTCCTGTAATTAGAGATACTGTAGATGTTTTATAATCAACGCTTATATTCACTTAAATCTCCAGTTGCAAGATTTTAAGTGCTGAATATATTTAGAACTAGTCATACTCTCAGGCATAATCTGTTTTTCTATGATGCTAATCTTCTGGTGGTACCAAAATTTGAAATAAGAATCTCAGCGGCATTCCATATGGAAAAAAAAGAATGCTTTCATGTCAAAAGTTTTATAGCTACAAAATGTATGTTACCCATAATTACTGAAATAAGTATATGTTTCCGTGCCAAAGCCCAGGGAGTTGACCAAGTATTCCAAGTAACAATTTGTTGTAGAAAATGCTTCCATTGTATTATCGTTAGTTCACTATTAGGATAATTAATTTTTTCAGAATTTGGTTATATTCACTTTCTTCATTAACATTCAATTAATAGAAACTGAATAAATATATGGAACATGCATTATTATCACAAACGCTTCTAATCGATGTTTATTTAGCTTAAGAATATTTCCTAAGTCTGTATAGTTTATACATGGGCAGCCAGGATTCTGGCCCAGGTCTCTCTGATTTCAAGAGATTTCCCACATGGCAGAAGTCCGTGAGTTCCCCCGGGAATGAGGAACGCAAGCTCGGGTGTGAGGCCCGCAGGGCCTGGTGGCCCTCAGAGCTGGGTCCCGGACAGAGCGGGGCGCGGTGGGGGGCGGGAAGTGGCATCCGATCCACGACGAGAGGCAAATGACGCTTCAGTGGCTGTGTCTTAGGGGGCAATAGAGAACCTAGAAAGATTTTGTTGTATCAAAGAATGCGATGAAATACTGCAACATATTTAGGTCTAATTTTGAATTACAATTTTATAGGAAGACAGGAAGTCCCGGAAAGAGAACGAACAACTTACGAAGACCTCTGGGTTCCAGCCCCGGGTGGCCGCACAGAAGGGGCTGTCGGCGACGAGCAAGGAGGACTCTGCGGGAGAAACGCCGCCTTCCTCAAACATCGGCGACTCCGGCACGGCGGCCAAGGCCGACCGGCGAGGCTTGGAGAACGAGGCTTGGGAAGGTAGGAGAGACGGCACTGGTAACCGGAGAGTCAAAGTTGCTCCGAGAGACTTGAGGTGCAGCAAGGGTTTCGATCAATGCAAGTAGACACGGGACATAAGTACCCATGTTGTCATGGAGATTTGTCACTGGGGTGTATTTCGAGATGAGTAGATTTCTGCTACTGAAATGCAAGTGTTTTCTGAGATCCATGTCGTATGGCCAGCAAGACTCAGATATTCTTTATTTTACTTTTTTTTTATTTGTTTATTGTTGTACTGTTACAGCTGTCCCCACTCTACCCCATTACTCTCCCCCCGCCCCACCCGCCCCACCTCCCACACTCAGTCCCTGCCCCCTGTTGTCTTGTCCGGGGTCCTTCATACGTGTTCCTTGACGACCCTTCCCTTCTTTGCCCCTTATCCCGCCCCCTCCCCTCTGGTCCCTGTCAGTTCGTTCTTTAGTTCAATGCCTCTGGTTCTGTTTTGCTCGATTGCTTGTTTTGTTGGCAGGTTCCCCTCAGAGTTGAGACCGTGTGGGATTGTCTTTCCCCGCCTGGCTTATCTCACTCAGCACTATGCTCTCTGGCTCCATCCATGCGGTCACGAAGGGTAGGCGCTCCTGCCTTCGTTCTGTCGTGTAGTGTTCCAACGTGTAATGTACCGCAGTGTGTGGTCCTCGGTGCCCGTCACTCAGGGACCTGAATTGGTCTGTCCCAGCTGCCAAGGCCTCAGGCAGCCGCTGCCCCTGGCAGTGGGCTTTCTGTGCCTGCGTGGCCGGTGTCCTGAGCCCGGATGTTCGGCCAGACACCGACCGGTCCACAGGTCTCCGTGCCGATATTTTTGGATGGATGAACATCTAAACCAGGGTCCTTGAGTAGAGCAGATCGCTCTCCATAATGTGATGGGGAGGGGGAGGGCTCGGCCAACGGGCCGACAGCCTCAAGGCAGAAAGACCGAGGGGCCCCGAAAGGAAGAGAAGGGAAGAGAGGGCTCTGCTCCGGGAGCCTTTCCCCAGAGCTGCAAACCAGCGCTTCCCCGGGCCTCCAGGCTGCTCTGGGGTTTTGATTCCGACAGCCCTCCAAATCCTGTATGCCGACTGCTTGAAACAATCTCTCTCTCTCGTACCTTCTATTGTATCCTGTATATCTACAACATTTTATGTATCGCCTATCTATCATTTATCTACCCATTGATCTATCTATCTATCATCTTCTCTCAATCATTTATCTACCTGTCACTCTATCTATCATCTATCTACCTACCTATCGATCTGTCTCCCTGTTTCTCACCGGCTCTGTTTCTTTGCAGAGCCCCGATAGCGCCCTGTCAAGTTAGGGGGAGCTGAGATTCACGACCGCGTCCCTGGGATGCACAGATTGTCTTCGGGCAGTGCTGGTCCTTGGACAGGTTGAAGGTCAGCACCGATTTCCCAAAACCATGCTTAAAACAACCCTCTGGGCACGCAGGGCCCTCTCCGGCATCCTGTACTCCCGTACCCGCGTCCCTGTCCCTGAGCTCACCCCCAGGATGAGGTGAGCGGAGGGGCTGGGGCGGGGCCACTGCAGACTGGTGTGTGGGCCTCCCGACAGTGTGGGGCGACCGGCCGAGCGTCCCGCCGTAACCTCTGTGCTTTCCATTCCAATCTCGATTCTGATTTTGAGTCCACGGATAAGCCAGTGTTTGGGAGAATGAGGAGAAGCGAGGCGACGCCCGGGGTGGCAGCCGTTAGCGCCAAACCTTTCCGATGTGGGAGGACGATTGCACCAATGGGCTGCTTCCCGTGACCATCCCGGCTTTGCGAACCGCGGGGAGCCCCACGCTGATCGCCACCCGCCGTGTTTCGGGCGGGTCGGGATGTTCTCAGAAACGAGGCTTTGGCGAGGGGACCGTTGAGCTGCCCGGGGCCGTTTGGTCAGCCCTGCCGCTGGGATGACTCGAACATCACGGGCCTCTGGGGCCGCCCGGGAGTTCAGTCCAGCAGGTCCAGGGTTGTCCGGAATGTTCATTTTCAACAGCTTTCCAAGTGATGCTGGTGCTGCTGGCCAGTGGACCCCACCTTCGGAAATTCCGGACCTTACACAGACGCAACCAAATGAGCGACGGAGGAGCAGTAGTGTGTCCACGTGGGTTCCGCACGAGGTCCCCCTCGGTTCGCCGAGCACCGAGTCCGTGTGGGAGGCCACTGTGACCCGGGAGCACGGTGGCAGAGGGAAGACACAGGGACTGCCGTCAGGGAACCCGCTGTGCGTCGGGAGAATCCAGGCCCATCCCTCAGGAGCAAAACTGGAGAAGCGGCAGCACGTGACAGAGGCAGGAAGGCCAGCAGGGATTCGGGGACTGTAGGAAGGTCCCGCTAAAGGGGAAGCTTGCACCGGGCGTGAAGGCCTCGCCCGACAGGTTAGAGAAGGAGGCAGCATTCCAGGTGGGCGGCTCTGTGGGGGCGGGGCAGGGATGAAGTGGGCATTGTGGGCTGTCCAGCCAGGGTGGTTGCACTCCTACCTGTGTCTGAAGTTCATCAGCAATTTGATGACCTCCGTGACTTGGCGTGGAGGCCCGGGTCAGAAGGGGGGGATGAGGTGTGCTTTGGAAGTTCTGTGAGTCAGGCCAAGGACTGAGGGTTAGCACAGCAGGAAATCTGGATGCCACACAGAAGCAACCGGTAACGGAAAGTCAGTGATAGGAAATACAGACTTATGACAATGTGCGGAACAGACCAGAAAGCGGAGCGGAAGAGGCTGTTGGAGAAAGAGACAGAAATGCAGGTGGGAGCAAGCCAGGACCCAGAGGGCCGAAGAACACCGCAGGCTCTGAGACTGACGGGAATCAGGAAGGGGAAGGGATTCATTCTCCGTACGACTGTCCGCCTTCAGAACGGAGTGTTACGTGTTCCGTCTGTGGTTATGAAATATCGCTGCGCACGGTGCGACCTATAAATCATGTGCCATGGGAAGTGCACATTAATGACCACGACATTAATTTCCATTAACATTGTGATAGTGCCAGATCTGTTTATGTGACTCTTTTCTAGAACTGGGTAAATTAAATCTAATAAATATAAATTACAAGGTAGCGTGATAATAAATTGCTCATTTTCTACTTTTTTTTGGCGGACAAATGAAGGTTAATACTTACGCGGTGTTTCCCCTGCTTTGGAGAGAGCTTCCTGAAGGAGGGAGCCCACGGGAGTTAAGCGATTTCCCGAGGGGGAAGCAAAGGTGCATTCCAGACTCGGTGACGTTGGACAAAAGCATGGATTCAGAAAAGGAGAACTGGGTTACAGGGTCAGTGTGGGTACAGATGGCAGGAGGAGGAACGCAGACATTTCCCGTCACGGATCTTGGGAGCCGAGTGGTTTCCGGGGCCGGGCCGCGGCGGTACAAGCAGCAGGAGCCCTCTCTCGCCATCTCCGAGTTTTATTGAGTTTTATTTAGAGAGCGCAGCGCTCACGGTTCACAGAGACTGGGGGGACAGAGATGAGAAGGCCACTGCGGGGAAGGCGGGCCGCAGCAGTGACCTGCCCCTCAGTAAAGCTGTCGGAAAAGGCTCGAGGACCCCGCCACGCATCTGCCATCCGTGTGACTGCGGGACGTTGGCGGAATCTCACTCCTAGAAGGGGGTGCCACCCTTCTCACTGTGGGGTCTGTGTTCTCAGCCTTGGCAGGGCCACTGAGTCACACGTGTGGGGCTAGTAAGAGGGTCGCTGGTGGCCCCAGTGGCCACAGTGGCAGAGCTGAAACAGCCCGGGTCACAAGCTGCCTGCCCGATCTCCCCCATCACGTCCGTCTCAAGGACGCAGCGGACATCGGACTGCAAGGGGTCCAGGCTGCGCAGACACGATCCCGGCGCAGCAACGTGAGCACCAAGTCTCAGAATGGCCCTGGGGGCTGTGCGTCACTGTGAATGGCAGCAGATACTGACCACGAGCGAGCAGGCGTTGCTTTCGGGAACATCAGAGAGGCCAAGTGGCACACGACACAGGTGTGCCTGGCACAGGACACGGGTGTGCCGTACGCGTGAGATTATGCGGTTGGTCCAGAATCACGAGTAAATGTTGCGTATCGGGTGTTTCGTGTTGGTTTGGAGTCTGCGACTTTGTGAGCAGAGAGAGTAGGAGTTCTGTTTCACAAAGACTAGGCACAGGTGGGGTGGAGACGAATAAGAATATTTTAAGTCAGGGCCTCCAACCTGCGGCCCACGGGCTGCGTGCGGCCCAGGGTGGCTATGAACTTGGCCCAACACAAAGTCGTAAATCTACCTAAAACCTTTCCACGTATCAGTTTTCGTTTGTGTTTGTGAATTTAATGGGCGGCCCAAGACAACTCTTCTTGCAGCGTGGCCGGGAGACGCCAGAAGGCTGGACAGCCCTGGTGGAGGGGCAGAGGGGGAGCGTTTGGCCAACCTGAGGCAGAGATCGGTGCGGAGGAGAGAACGGTAGGGTTAGCCAAGACGCGCCGACAGGGAGAAAGGACAGAGCAGAACAGTGGGCAGAGGGCCTGCTTTCCTGGCAGAGTGATGCCAGCCCAGCGAAGCCGCCCGGGCGGCCGAGAGACGGGCAGTTACTCGGACGGATGACTGCCTCCCTGTGGCGGGCCGTCCAGGAAGAGGGGCCGCCTGCCTGGACAAAATCTGTGACTAAACAGAGACCGGAGTGGCGTCTCCTGGGTTTGGGCTCTGGAAACCCGTTGGCAGTGATGTTTGTGATTCCTGTGCATCGACTTTGAAAACACGACTTTTAGCTCAGATGACGGGCTGATCGGTGTTTTCCAGCTGAGGTTTCCGGGGCTGTGACGTGCACTGGATTAGCCACGGGGCCTGTGAATGGTTTCTGAGCATTCGTGAAACCTGTAGGACATCACATGTGTTCCCGTGTGGTCACGTGAAAGGGAACTTGAAGACCTCTGTTTGCTTTGGATGAGAATGAAATCAATTTATTGCGGCAAGTCTGTGTCCTATGTGGATGCAGAGCTCTGGTTGACTCCAGCGCATCTTTGATTAGTAAAAAATGAGGTGAAGTAAGCATTACTATTTCTAGCAAGTCTCCTTGCTGTTGTCCATACGCAGAAATTGAGAGCTCTGTAGTTTTAAAATCTACAGGTCTTTGGTGACAGCGTGTGTGACATGCAAGGCCATGGTCCCCCCTTCCTGGGAGACGAGGATCCAGGGGAGCAGGGCCGGGAAAAGGGGTTGCAGTTTGCTGGACTTGCACCTGAGGCCACACCTTTCCTTTGTCACGACAACCGGCTGCTTTTACTGCTGGCGAAGCAGGTGCTGTGGATACGCCTGTAGGCAGAGGACTCGTTTTCTGAGGTATGTTCGTCGCTCCATCTCGGATTTGCGGTACTTGCAGGGAACAGACGTGTCCGAGGCGCCGCAGCCTACCCCTCTCTCCACCGGTGAGGGTGAAGGAGTCGCGGGGGGCCTGTGTGCACCCCGGGGTTTCTCTGTCTCTCTGTGGCCCGTGTGTACCTGTGGGCTCAAGCAGTGTCCCCAGAACACGCCACACCTACTACAGAGAGGACACCTCCCGCCACAGTGCAGCCACGATTCGAGCAGGGAGCAGGGAGCAGGGGCCGCAAAGCAGATGGTCCGCTTTCAGCCGGACGCCCGACAGGAGGCCCGTGAGGCCGCCTAGGGCCGCGGTTTGTTTCGCTTGTTTGTTTTCTGTAGACTTGAACTGAGTTTAATTTAATCTAATTTAAAATTGTGGTCGGAACCCCTAACACGGCACCCACACTCTTAAACGTGCCAGCGTGCCGCGCGGCGCTGGTGTCCGGAGGCACACGACCGCGGCGCAGCGTCGCCAGAGCTGGCCCGTTAGTGTCGGGGAGACTCTTCACCTGCGGGGTAGCGCCCTGCGCCCCCTCCAGCCGCCCCCCGCCCCGCCCCCGCGGCTCTGCTCTGGCTTCTCCGAGTCACCTCTTTAGGTCCTCGCGTCATCGGGCTGTGCGGTGTTCGCCTCCGTGGCTTCTTTCCCTCCCGTGAGTCCTCCAGTCTCACCGTGTCGTCACCAAGGCTGGGTGATGCGCCCGGTGACCCTGTGCCTGTTTTCCGGGCCCCTCGCCCGCAGCCGGACCTCGGGCTGCTCCCACGTCAGGGTTGCGGGGGCCGCAGCGCACAGGTCTATTCCAGGCCCCGAAGTTCAGTCCTGTTGGGGAGCACGGGCAGGGGCCTCAGCGCGCCCGGGGCAATTCCACCTTTCACTCCCCGAAGGGCCTCGTCGCCGTTTTGTGCGGAGGGGGCGCGGGGGGGGGGGGGGGGGACATTCCCACCAGCAGTGCAGAAAGGCTCCGGTTGCGCGGAGCTTCGGGGGTTAGACGCTGAGCTGAATTCAGGAATTAGGCTTCCCCACAACTGTGTTTTTCCACTTTGAAGCGGGCTGTTGTGCTTATGAGCAGAACCTTCCAGAAACGAACTCTCCCGTCCGTCAGCACTCCCAGCACACCTTTCTCCGCTGGATCGGGGGAAGCAGCACCCCTGGAAATACGCACATCTGTGCCCGGGTTATGGGGCTCTGACAGGTGCTGGGAGGACGCGGGGCCTCGCAGGGTCGCGGGGCTGCGGGGAGCTGACTCCCCCGGGGAGGCAGCTGCACGTGCCAAGCCGAGGCCCAGGACACCTGCGCGGGGTTTCAAGGCGTTGCTGCCTGCCATGCGCAGCAGTGGCGGGTCCAGCCCACTCGCGGGAGTCCCCACGTCCCCACTACCAGCTGTGCAGCCTCAGAGGGCTCCTTAGGCTCAGGAGAGAGGAGATGAACGCTGTCCGCCTAGGGCGGTGCCGTCAGTGCGGACAGGGGCCGGCGGAGCGCTGGGCACAGAGCAGCGCTTGCGGGTCGTTGGCAATATGACCCTCGCGCAGCGCACGGTCCGCGCCGGTTCCCTGCGAGTCTCAGTCTGTGCCCCCTTCCCAGAGGAAGCTGCGCGCACTTGGTGCTCCGACTGCGACACTGTTTCCACCTCCGCGTCTCCGCCTTCCTCGCGCTTGGAGAGGTGTGGAGAGTTGCCATGGCAACCCGAGCTGCAGGCATTTCCTTGTCCATCCAGCTGAATAGCCAGAGACTTGGAAGCCTCTCGAGAGTAATGAGATTTTAAAATTTAATACTTAGAGATTATGCCGGGTTCTTTCGGGTTTCCTTTTCACGGAATGAACACGAAGAACTGATGTGGATGTTCACTCCGTTCAGGGACAAAAGTGCAGCGTCATCTTAGGTACGTCCGTCGCCTCAGCTTACCAGCAGCAGCGAGTCCAGTCCTGTCGCCTCCCCTGAGTTCCAGCTGGGAACCTCGGAGGGGAGAAAGTGCGACTCCAGCCAGGAAGCAGAGAGTGACCCCCTGGAATGATGTTCTATTGATTCTTTTCTTTTACATTTATAGACTTTATTTATTTATTTTTAGAGAGAGGGGAAGGGAGGGAGAAAGAAGGAGAGAAACATCAATGTGTGGTTGCCTCTCAGGCGCCCCCTACTGGGGACCTGGCCCACAACCCAGGCATGTGCCCTGACTGGGGATCAAACCGGGGATGCTTTGGTTCACAGGCTGGTGCTCAATCCGCTGAGCCACACCAGCCAGGGCTGATTCTTTTCTTATAATCACCCTGTCTGCTGGATATTTTGCCATACTGTTTTCAAATTAAAATCCAACAGAATAGTAGAGTGCCTTGGGAAAAATTAATTGGCTGGAAATGAAACAATTTGTTGCCCTTTGAGATTAGGTAGCCAATGAGGAACAGAAACATGGTCCTTTGAAACTGTGAGCTGTGACACCTCCTCCTCCCCCTCAGCAGGGAAAAGCTGCGGGGGGCCTGGCGCCCCACGGAAGGGGGGGTCAACTTACCGGCACCTGTTACATCAGCCTTTCGTGTGAAACTCGTGTTCACCAGCCGCTGTGAAAACAACATAAAATTTTGATCTGTTAACACACCATCTGTAAATTAGAACGTTCACCCTCCCTTTGAAAAAAAACAATAGCAGTAAGAAAAACTTCAATTGTAAATAGAAAATAATACTCTTAGCTTATAAATGGTAGCAAATGCCCCAATTCTCCGCAGCAGAGGGACAGTGGGGTTCGGTCCCCGAGCTGCGGAGGCTCTGGGCGGAGCCCCTCCCAAGGGAAGCCGAGTTCTCGGGGGCGGGTGCAAATCTCCGGGGCGGTGAGCAGCTGTTTATGGCACCCCCCCCCCACCATTGCCTATTGGAGTTCTGCAATTATTTTTTCCCCAATTATATGCCAAGAATCTAACTGAAACCAAACAATGCAAAACATATGGGGTAGGTCATTTTCTATTGAACAATTGGACCCTAGCATTTTCTGTGAAAGCTTTACCATTTTTTCTAGTTATATACTAAGAAAAAATTACAAAAGATAAGTGGTTAGGTCATGACAGGTAAATCTAATTCCCATAGTGCTCGTACATTAACTATGACAATAATGCGACCACTTGGCTGCGATTGCTCCTCTCCTGAGAGAGCAGGGACATTGCCTGGAAACGCGGTGAGAAGGGGAATGGCAAACAGCATCGCACCCATCTTCCCACCATCACCACCTTCTCCCTCCTCGCCACCGAGTTTTATCGTGAAGACGGCAGTGCTGGCCTGTCTCTCTTTTTCTGAACTGGGCTTCCTCGTTAGAGGCCGCGCAGGGACAGTGCTCTGGGCCGGACCTCTCCCTCCCCCGCAACACACCTCGATGGGCCCCTCCCTTCCTCCTCCCCCTCCGCAACAGCACTGCAGCTGGCCCGCACTTCTGGTGCCCCTGCCAGGTTCCTGTGGTGCCGGGGACCTCAGGCCACGCCCCCGCCTGCAAGGGCCCTGGGGAGACGGCGCTCTCTGCTTCCTCTCGCTCCCTTCCTCCTGCTACGTGCCCCCCTCCTTTGCTAAACCCTCTGTCTCTCCATTTCTAAAACGCTTAGATTAACTGCAAAACAAACAGTCCTTCATGCTTCATCTGAATTTTCTCCTACGGGACTGACTGTGATCTCGAGAGAGGATGAGCCCTGGCTGGTGCTGCTCAGTGGGCGGAGCAGCGGCCTGTGGACCGAGGGGTCCGGGTTCAATTCTCAGGGCACATGGGTTGCAGGCCGGGTCCCTGGTTGGGGGCGCATGAGAGGGAACCACCCATTGATGTTTCTCTCCCTCTCTCCCCCTCTCTATAAATAAATAAAGTCTTTAAAAAAAATAGAGAAGACGAAGCAACGAAGAGAAATGATGGAAACAGATCTCTAGTGCATTTTCCTGCCCTCCGCCGAGTGCCACCCCCGGCCCGGCCCACACTGGGTGCCCCTGCCTGGGTGTCGTGGGCCGGTGGGATTGAGGTGCTGAGAGCCCGGGGTCTGGGCTGCCTGTCTGGAGGGGTCAGGTCCCCAGAGGGGGTGCTGCAGCGTGAGAAGGGGGTGCTGCAGCGGGGCCCGGAGTGCACAGAGAGCCCCACATTCTCTCCAGGGAGTGAGGGTGCTGTCTGGGGCTGCCCTGGGGCCACTGCGGGGAGGGGCTCGGTCGGAGGGTAAGGTTAGGAAGAGGCGTGGCCAGGGGGCGGAGGACGGGGGTCCAGAGACCCGTTAGCCAGTTGCTGCAACTGGCTGGACCGGAGACGGTGAGGCTGGCGTGGGCTGCGAGAGGGAGTGGCTTCGCGGAGGGGTAAGAAAGGCAAGACCCGGAGGCTGGTCGGACCGGGGCTGATGCTGGTCGGAGGGGACTGCAGGCGTGAGGGCAGCAGCCTCCCTCTGGGGCCAGGGGAGCCGAGACAAGAAGCGGGGACGCAGTGAGAGCAAGACGCACCAGCTCCCGGCGCCCTGGGTCCTCGCGCGTCACCAGGGTTCCAGCCGCTGTGAGCTGAGGAACAGTAACTCGTGCTCGAGAACAGTCACGAGCGGATCTTTGCAGCAGGACGTTGGAGGCCTTGGGGCCACCGACAGCAGCATGGCTTGTGGCCGCCGTGTCCTGGCTGAGGCAGGCGGCTCGGGAGGGGCCTCAGAAAAGCATCCCCATCCCGTCTGGTCTTTAGTTCAGGCCCCAGCTCTAACCCGATCCCTAGTCAGGCCAGAGGGTTCGGCAGCAGGCGGGGACAGGGGACAGTGCTGCACCTGGCGCCCGAGCCCCCGGCACGGGCACCTCGGTGGGGCCTGCGTGTCTGGCCGCGGGACCTCTCTGGGGAAGCTTCCTGCGCCGGAGCTGGCCCCCTCCGCCCCTGACGCGGGTCCTCCCACACCTGCAAACACCAGCAAAACGTGCCTGGGGTGACACAGGGAGGTAGGGCTGCCCTCTCACCCCCAGACCCCATGGCAGCGCCCAAGAAGAGGGACCAGGGACACCGGTGGCCAGAAGGCAGAGTGAGGCGACCTCTCCAGCTGCCTGTGTCACAGGAGGAGCCGGAGGACACCTGCCCAGGGAGGGTCCCCTGCACGAGGGCACTGAGTGCACGCTCCCACTCTGCTGTCTCCCAGATGTCCGGATGCAGGGTGGGTCCCCTAGCGGGTGGCATTCCCCGCAGTGGGGGGACTCTGCAGCCTGCAGTGTGAGCTCCGGAGAGGACGGCGCCTCGAGGGCTGACAAGCGGCGAGCCTCGTGACACAGGCGGAGTGGAGGAACCAGAGCGCCCACGGGGGAGGGAGGGTTGCATTCGCTTTGGCCTGGAAGCTGTACTGGGCCGTCTGCCCCGGGAGACGCGTCCAGGGGTTAACCCCCAGCACTTGCGAGCGTGGCCTTGGGCGGAAAGAAGGGCTTTGCGGGTGTGAGCACGTTGAGCTGAGATCACCAGGACGCAGGGTGGCCTCTGACTCCGGTGATGAGCACCCTTACCAGAGGAAGGAAAGACCTGGACCGTGGAGAGAAGCCCGTGAAGACGGAGGCAGCGCCTGGGTCACCCGGAGCCCCCAGGAAGCAGAAGCAGCAGCAGCGCCCTCCTCTGGAGCCGCCTGAGGGGCCGCGTCCCTGGGACTCCCTGAGTCACGGCCAGCAGAAAGGGCCAGAGGCTGCCCTGGGGGGCTGCTGGGTGAGGCCCTGTGGTGGCCACCATGGTGGGCACACAAGCAGGGCTTCCTAGCGCCAGGCTGGGACCCGGCGCCCAGGGCCAGCAAGGACAGCCACCTCAGCAGCCAGCCCGCCGGCCCCGTGCGGGTTTCAAAGATGCTGCTGGGGAATCTCTGATGTGGTCAGGCCCGAGGAGGGCCGGGCTAGCAGGTCCCTGCAGGGGCCGGAGGGAGCCAGCCCTGGGGTTTTGTCTTCTCCTCCTCCTCTCCCACCATCACCCCCTTTGGCTTCCCTCTGATTGTCTGGCCTTGACCCTTGCTGGGGTGGCAGCTCAGTGGGTCCACAGGCCTCCCGGGGTCCTTTCCCTCCGCTGACCCCCCAGCCCCTGGAACGGTGCTGAGACATCGTGGAAACTGAACAGCCCTGAACTGGGTGGGAGTGAGGGGGCTGGACCTCACACTGTCCATCAGGGAGACTCATGTGTGCTGGCCATTCTCCCCCCACCCCTGTGCCCCTCTCTGTCCTGCTCTGTGCCCCAGGCTGACCCCTGCCTGCACTCCCCAGGCCCTCTGGGGGCCCCAGCCATAGCCAGGAGGGCAGGAAGGGACAGGGGGATGGCGGGGCAGCTGGCTTGGATCCCTTGACAGCTCCTCACTGGGCCCAGGTGACCCCCTCCCCACACTCCCCTCCCCCCAGGCCTGGGGTGGGAGAAGCCGCTCCTATTGTCAGCACCTGGAGCCCTTCCTAGGCGTCTCTCCCCCCGCCCCCCCCCCGCCCACAGCTGGGGACCACCCCCAGGTGGCTGAGCCTGCACCGCCTGAGA
>CM052539.1:192091810-192114108 GCA_028533065.1 Trachops cirrhosus
GCACCGTCCTCACTAAGTCGGCCAGGTCCTGAAGTGACGACATCCTGCTCAGGTGCTCATTCAGGGCCTTCAAGCACAAGGTCTGTAACCAGAGAGGACCAGCCTCCACCCCAGGTGGCTTGGGGGTGTCGTCAGCTTCTGTCATCGGTCCCGTATTCTCACCTCGTCCTGCACAGACCTCGTCACGGGCAGGGCACCTTTTGTCCGGCGCCTTCACACTTCCTGATGTGAATCGTCTCTTCGCCATCAAAGACACCACCACCACAGCGCCCACCAGGATCACAGAGAGAATCGCAGGGAGAGCTGGGACGAGTCTCAAGCCCTCAGAAATCAGCAGCAGAATCGCGCACAGGTGCTCCAGGATCAGATGAAAGGTGGACCGGGTGGCCGTGGCCGGCACCAGGCCCTCCATGGCTAGCAGGGCTCACAGCTCTGCCACCGACTGCCGGTGTCCTGTGGGCACAAATAACCGCTCAGAACCCCGCGGAGTGTTCTGTCTCTGGCGAGCAGGTGCCTAGCAACCAGGGCGGGGCTGGGGGCTGGGGGAGGGGCACCGGGAGGTCTAGAAACAGCCCCTCGCTGGGCTCTGAAACAGGAAGTGGTGGCATTCTGCAAGCCCTGGGCGGAGGGGAGTGCTGCGGGCAGCTGGAGGTCGGGCCCTGCAGGCCCACCGGCTCCGCAGCAAACCCAGGGGCCGGAGCAGGGTGGGGCCACATCCCCTCCCGTGCACAGGAGCCAGTCAGGGCCGAGGGTGGGAGCGTCCCCCGTGGGGTCCATTCTCCCGATTTCAAGTTTCCTTCTGCTGGGGGGACGCCCGCTGCTGGGGGGATGCCCGCCACACGGGAGCCGGGGCTGTCCCTCCCCGCGGGCGCCCTCTCTCCTGGCCTGTGAGCTCTGAGGCCCCTTGGGTACCTGCTTTGAGGACTGCGTGCCTCACCAGGAACGTACCTGCGGATGGCCTTGCACCTCTACCCGTGGCCGTGGCCACTGGGTTTGTCACACCTAGGATCGTATGACCACGGCACTGTTACCTTAAAGAGAAAAGGGCTTGCACAGTGAGAGGCTACGAGCATTTATTTGAGGGGAGAAGGAACATCCACCCAGGACTCACTGATTCGGGCGGGCAGGAGTGCAGGGCTGTGAGGAGGAGACAGAGGCATTCGGGAGAAAGGGGAGGGGACAGTGGCGGCCCGGGCAGGAGGGCGTGGCTGTGGATGCAGATGGCAGAACGGGAGGTGGAGGAGGCCACCACAAGCACAGCCAGCGGTCCTGGGGCGGAGTCCCCGCGGCCTGGGCTCCAGACCAGGACCCTCTGATGTCGGGACCGCTGGGCTGAGTAAACACCGCTTGCCAATGCTGCGCGCTCAGGGCGGTTAGGATTTGTACTGAGAACGTGAAGCCGTAAGCACCAGAAGACACGGGACTCGGGAGGAATCAATGACACAGACTCAAAAGTGGATTTGACTGGGGAGCCGCTTTGGTCCGAGGCCCGGGGCGGGGGTCGGAGCTGCCCGGCTCTGTCTGTGGGGCGGACTTGGGCGGAGCGCTCTCGCGCTGGGCGGCGGGAGGCGTCCCCCGCACCGGGGAGGCCCCGGAGCCCCTGCCGTGAACTCCGGGTGGAAGGGAGAGGGCCGTTTGTCCTCTGAAACTGAGCGGCGGACCTCTGCGGAACTGTGCGCAGCCCTCGAGGGTGTCGGCGGAAGCCAAGGCCTTGTTTTCGCGGAGCACAGGGGTGGCGGCAGGCGCATCACCACACCGACCCAGGGACTTGCCCGCCCCAGACTCCCGAGTCCCCACCGTGGTCGCCCCTGAGCCCCGCAGCCACGGCGCTCGCCACACAGCCTCCAGAGTCTTCCCGCAGCAGCTGCGACCCAGAGTCTTGGGAGGTGAGGGTGGCCGAGGAAGCTCGTGGTGGATGCTGGAGTTCGGCCCGCGGCAGGTGCGCGCTTCGGACACCAACGCGAAAGGCGGAAGCAGGCTCTGGGCCTTCCTGTGTAATTCCGTAGACGCATTAGCATCCCGGCCACAGCCAGGTCTGGGGACGTGAAGGAAAGCACGTAGGCGGCTGCTGGAATCCTCGGGGCACAGCTAGGATTCTACGTTCAGTTAGCATAAAAGATACACTTGCGCACATCTCTGTTTATCCTGCAACTCTAAATGGGAGCTCCATAACTGATAAAGGAGTCCATAGACTCATAGACTCGATGAGTCCTACTTCACGTCAGCTTGCGTCCTTTCGGGGTCTGTGCTGCATTGGGTGACAGGCCCGCATCACTGATCACTCCCTGCTGTCATGTCAGGGCGCCCACCACCAAAGCAGGGAAACCCGTCACCTCTGGGACACACCCCCTGCCCGGGCCGCTGTCAGTTGGTCTTCGACAGGTTTGCAGGGAAGCGTGTTTTTCTCGTGTGCCCAAGGATTGCCGGTCGGTGGTCATACTTCCCTCCCACGATGGAAATCATGGCTGGACTCGATGGGCGTCCTTACGTGGGTGTGGGGGTTGATGGACCAGAGACCTCGGTGGGTCACAGAATGACCCAATTAGCTGTTTGTTCTGCTTAAGGCACAAACAAATATTCCCCGTAGGTAGGAGTTTCTAGCGGTGACTTACAGCAGAATGACTGCTGTGGTGCTTTTGTTGTTTCGATGCCAGCTGTTCTTTAACCTTGACCTTTGTTATGCGTATTATTAACTTCCCTTTAAAGGCACTGACTAGATCCCAGATGACTTCATAGTGGTTCCCAGTACCATCTGTTTCCATGCCCACCATGGGAGGGCATAGCCGTTTTGCTAGATCATTAGAGTAACATCAAACATCTCTAACATTTTTAAAAATTTTAGTGACTTTAATACATGTTTTATCATGACTTTGAATAAATATGCCCTTGTTGGTATACTGATTACAGATACTTTGAAATAATGAACATGCATGTTCAATATTGAATATGCTGGCTGGAACGTATCTTGTGGAAATACAGCCGTTTTGCAGTTGTATCATTTGTATAATGTGTTTCCCATATTCCTGTGTTTTGAAAGGCACATTTTTAAAAAGTATGTTTGATCTCAATGAGATGCACTTCACTTAAACCCACCAGACAGGCCACTCGTCCACGTTACATGCCCACAGAACTAACCGAGAGACGGGCAGATGGAAATAGAGCAGCCCTTGCAATGAGAATTTAGTAAAAAATGAGGTTAAAACTTCTCACACACGTGATGTGGGGAATTAAACACTACGCAGAAGTAAAACAGCAATGCAACATTAAAAGGAAATTTTCTTATTAATTGGAAGACTTTGGGTGTGATTTTTGTCCACAAAGGAGACACCAGTGAGTCTGAATGTCCCTGATCTCCCACTCAGGAGACTGAGACGGACTTTCCAGGTGGACAAAGAGGGCAGACCTCTGGGGGCGGAGCTCCGGAACCCGGGAGGGGGACGCGCCCAGTGGGCCGCACTGCGCTGGACTTCTAGACTTCTCTGTGGAGTCCTTGGGCCGGGACCCGCTGCAGCAAAATGGGGCGGCAGAGCGTCCCTACCCACCAGAGCCACAGCTCTGGCCACCGGGGGGTCTGTGTGGCACACGGTGTCAGGAGGGTGGCTTTGGTGGAGGGCAGGGACTCATTTCCACAGGGGGACCGTCCCGTCAGTCCTGACACGGGCGTGTGGGAAGCCGCAGGTGGCGCCGGCCTGATGTGCCTAAGAATTTCCGAGCTTCTCGGTCCATCAGGTAAAGGAAGATTCCTCTGCTGTTAGGGCAGCGTAGCCAGAAACACGGCAGGCACACTTAAAAAGTGATTTCTCCCCTGGTTCTGGAGACTGTGAACCGCCACAGCCACATCCCAGGTGTTTGCTCCGGCCAACAAAACCTCACCTTAAGTTATGCCTGCACCCTGAGAACGCAAACCGGACGTGAGGAGCTTGTGGCCCCACGAAGGGACACGTTATCTGCCATCACAGGTCTGACAAATCCTCCCATCCGCTTCCTCGGGGGTGACGGGCGCCCCAGTTTCAGGTTCTGAGGGTCATGGTGAGCTGAGGAGGTGCCACGTCACTCCAAAGTACACTTTCATTGAAACTCAGGACACACTCAGAAAAGACCGTAAATCATTACGTGTAGAACTAGATTAGTTTTCACAAAACAGCCACACAATGTAATGGGCGTTCTGACCGAGACAGACTAATGGGAGGGCCCGGGGGACTTGTGCCCGCCCTCCTGTGGCCTGCCCTCCTGTGGCCCCTTCCCGTGGCCCGCTCCGCACGACTCTCACCCCTTGCGAAGCGCTCCTCTCTTTCGCTGCCTTTGCACTTCCTGTGAGTGAGTGCCTGTCGCACATGCTGTGTCCGCCTGGTTTCCTTCACTCGGCGTTGTGATTTTGAGGTCCCTGCACTTCGTCTGCGCAGAGTTTATTTTCGTTGCTGAATAGAGCTCTCTTGTGTGGTAAACCTCAATTTGCTTATCCATCTCCTGTTGGGGGAGAGTGGGCTGATCCTGACTTTAACCGCTATGAGTGTCCCTTCGTGGCCGTTTCTATGCCCGTCTCCTGGTTAATAGACACACGTCTCGGTTAGATGTCGCCACGAAGATGGTGTGTAAGAAGCTGATGAGAAGCGCAGTTGGATGTCCTGGAGGGCGCTGCTGCCCCTCACCATGTGCAGGTCACCCGTGGTCTGGCTGACGCCAGGTGGGGGTGAGGCTGGGCTTGGTGCGGACCCTCTAGGCAGGTTGGAAGGGAATGTGACTCGGAAACCGAGAGGAAGCACACGTTTTGTGGGAGCTGACGTCCTGCTCAGCGTGTGCCAAAGAGAGGAGTGTCTCACTCACTCTTCTTCCCACCTAGAGAAACGCGGCGACAGGAGAGACACAGAGTATGTGCATCTGCTCTGTCTCCGTGGAGACGTGTGGTAGGGCCAGCGCATGTCATTGTGCAGGCAGAGAAGTCCCGTGACCCGCCATCTGCAAGGTCAGGAACCACAGGACCCCCCTGTGTACCCCACTCTGAGTCCAAAGGCCTGAGAGCCAGGAGAGCTGACGTCCAAGGGCAGGAGAAGATGGCCATCCCCACTCACGCGAAGGTGACCAGGCTGCCCTTTCTCTAGCTTGTCGCTCTGTCCGTGCTGGGTTGGTGACGCCCACCCACGGGGGGGGGTGTTGCATCTTCTGTGCTCAGTGTACTGACTCGCACACGGACCCCTTCAGAGACTCCCTCACAGACACGCCCAGAAATCAGCTCTGGGAGCCCCAGCCCAGCCCTGTTCGCAGGCGAAATGAGCCATCGCACCGTCCCGACGGTACGGTGTGGTTTGTGCACACGCCAGCACACACACACACACACACACACACACACCACAAATGATGAGGGAAGATCAATTCAAATGCAATGTCGATATTTTAATGTTTTTAAAATTAATTTAAGCCTCTCTCACAGGAGAGCTATTGACCAAAAATGTGAGAATTTTTAAAGTCAGTCCAATAGCGAAGGAGAAGCTCTGTGGGAAAACCCTGGGCACAGCCCGGATGACCCCGCGGCCCCCGAGGAGGCCTGCGGAGGCTGGCCTGCTCTGTAGGTGCTTCGGGATGATGCTGACGTTTTCAGACGCGAAGCTGAATCGTTCCTGGGGAGACCGGCGGATGTGGACGCTGAGAACCTGGGTGGACCCAGTGGGCAAGTGTCCCGGGACGCTTCTCAGTAGCACCCGTAGGCGCAGTACCTTCTGCAGTAAGATGGGCGGCTGCCACCGTATCCGTACACGCCGCAGCCGTAGCCGCAGCCCAGGCCGCCATAGCCACCGTAGCCACAGCCGTAGCCACCGTATCCGCAGCCATAGCCACCGTAGCCACAGCCATAGCCCAGGCCACCGTAGCCGCAGCCCCTGTAGGCACAGCCCACGCCGTTGTAGCCGTAGTAGTTGCCGTAGTAGCACATGGTTTCAGGAGTGAAGGGTCTGACTGGGGAGTGTCTGTTCTCAGTGTGAACATCCCCACTGGCTCGCTCGGTCCTTTTATACCCACCTCCGTGGTGGGCGGGGCACATGACAGGGCTGCTAATGACGTATTCCCCGCTCGTCAATGCCGTGCCCTTCCCGAGTCCTTGTTTTACTGGACAGTGCGGTGGGGGAGCCGTCAGCCAGATGACTGTGGGGTTGAGTCAGCGTCTCTGTGACCGAGCCACGAGCCTCTAACGTGTTTGCATCTTCTCATTTTATGGCCCTCACTCACCCTGTGTGCATTTAGCTTAAAACATTTCACTGCTTCTTAATCGTTGACTAGCTTCCAAACGTGAACTTCTTAAATTCTGTCTTACATCGGCATATGTTAGGTGAGGGTCTTCTGCACAGTGAAAAATGCTTGCTCACTTGTCGAGCGTACTCCGAGTCCTGTGTATCGTCTGTGTTTATTGCTTTCGCACGCCGGCTTCATGCAGGCACGCAGGCACAGAGGACTGGAGTTTGAAGTTTCGTGAGCACATCTTCTGGGCTCAAATCACGTGTCAATATGCCACGTGAGTCTATTTTCTCCCAGTGTATTTTTTATCTTGTTGTTGGTCCTGCTGATACTTTAAAACACATCCAAGACAAGGGCCAGCCATTGTCTCATACGGGTCCAGTGTGTGTCTCTGTCACATGTGACTTTTTAAACAGAGTGTATATGTAACTCCAATACCACAATCACGTGGGAATTAAGAAAAGCTTCTTAAAACCCTCCAATACTTAGTTCATCTTCAGGTTTCTTAGATTGGCTCACAAACATTTTTTTAAGTTAATTTTTCACATTCATACTCATTCCCTTTGAACGCAATGCTACTTAACTCTTTTTAGAGCTATAATAGCTTTCCTCCCAGTCCTTTTTTCCCAGGAGTTTTACTTTTTGAGGAAACCATAGTGTTGTCCTGTGGCATTCTTCTATTTTAGATATGGTTCATGTCTTCCCTGATTTTTTCCACACGTCCCTCCGTCTGTCATACCGTCCGTGACATCACAGGTCAGTGTGGAGCGGTTGTGTGATTCCGGTCAGTTTTCTTCTCTTGTAGCCAAACCAGTTCTTTGTGGGTGTTCTGTGTGCTTTCAGTTTTTACTTAATTTTATTACTTTTATTGTTTGTAAAGATCTGCATTGAATTAATTGGGGCAACAGTGGTTGATAATTATATAGGTTTCAGGGTGCAGTTCCGTAACTCATCGCCCGTGTATTGTGCTGTGTGTTTGCACCCCAAGTCCTGTCTCCATCCGTCAGCATCGATCCCCCTTTCCCTCTGCTGTCCCCACCGGTCATCACCACACTGTTGTCTGTGTCTGTGAGTTTTCTCTCTGCTTAGTCCCGTCACCTTTGTCTCTGAGCCCCCCGAAGCCGCCCGCCCTGACAGTGGTCAGCCTGTTCTCTGTGCGCTTTCTTTTGTGGGGGGCGCTCGGTGTCGGGGTGTCCCATTGTCCACATCTAGGATGCTGGGTGGCTAACGGGGTCCATGCCACAGACTTCCCCACCCATTTTATCTACTAATGTTTGCACTCGATGGTGGTTATCTAGACCCCTTATTGCTAGAAGCTCTAAAATGTTGACTTTTAAAATCCGACCCTTCCACCTCGGGCCCCCACAGCCGCCGCCGCAGCCACGCATCTTGTTGGGAAGCCTCCGCCCCGGAGCCGGGAGTGCGTCCGGGTCTGGACGTCTCCCTCCGTCTCCCAAGGGCCTTCCAGACAAAGTCCAAATGTTGCCGAGTCCAAGGTCCAAAGGCCTCACGCTTCAGACTGACCTGCAGTGGGGCTGCTCGTGCCTCTCCTTCCGCTTTCACGTGAAGTGAGTTCCCATGGCTTCGTTACGATGCCTCGGTTCTCGTGATCTCTCCGCCTGCCCTTCGTGGGAGGTTCCATGCTCCCGTAAACGCCCTGTCCGTTCTGTGTAAACTCCTGTGTGAGATGTACGTACTGCCTTGGATAAGTCTCCGGGCACTTCCGTGAGCACGCCGAAGAACGCTAGCTCCCCTGCGTGGGCAGAGAGGAGGTGGGCGGACATGAAGAGGGAAGGTGCAGGCGGTCACGTCTGTAAGTGTGATGAGCTGTTCAGTGAGAGTGAAAGACTTTCCATCCCGAGATGGTGCTGCTCAGCGACTGACGGCACTGACCAGCTGACTAGCTAGAAATACAGCTCCGCCCTGTTGTGGAGACCTGCTCTTTCACTGTAACATTTTCGTTACTTTTTAACGTTTGATTCTATGTGGCGACCGTTGTAACCCCTGCTACTTAGCACTTCCGTCACATCCTTTCCGTCGGTGCGTGCTGGCTGGTTCCACACGCCGAGACTTGGCGCTCCCCTTCCTGGTGGAAGCGTTTGGCCCTCTGTGCTTCCTGCATCACAGTGCGATCAAGTCCCGCTGACCCAGACACGCAGGTAAGGAAGCCTCCCTCCAGGGGTGCTGGTGGCACGTTCTCGCCCACCCTCCTTCCCCCCGGTGGGGGGTCCCGGGGCTCGCTGGGCCCCCGTGTGGCTGGGGGTCCTGAGAGATGCACACACGGGTGAAGGACAGGAGGACAGAGGCTGTGCTTGGGAGCAGCTGGGTGTAACAGGCAGACTACAGCGACGGCACGCACACAGTAGCGCCCAAGACAGGCCACGCGCATGGGCAAACGAGAGAATTGAGGGTGTTTTTCCAACTGCGTAGGAAAAGTAATTCTGCCTCGTTTAATTAGATAATTTTAAGCACACGGGTGTCCAGTTCTCTCTTGGGATTCCCGCGAGGGTTTGACCACATGGCCTCGTCTCCCAGGGCTTCGTGGCCGCAGGAGGTCAGGGTGAAGGCGGAGCACCAGCCCCGCGCGGTTCGCAGCTGCGCACTCCCTCGCCCCGTGCTGCCGGGCGCTGTCCGAGGTGCTGGACCCGCGTGCTGTCCGTCCCTGCATTTCTGGGTTTCTCCCTCGTAACACTGCCTGTGTGGTGTCTTTAGAAGACAATTTGAAAAAATCCCGTTGCACTATAGCGCTGCACAGATATCGAGAAAACAAGATATCACTCCTGATACTTTAGGACAAACCATAAATGTCCGTAATTAATTTTATGATCCCATTTAAAAATTAATATAAATTTGCAATCCCTGAAGAAATTCTTGGCCACGTGTATTATTCTTAAGGAATGATATCTTCAACATAAAATAGGTCACTATGTCATATTAACAAAGTGGCTATGCCTGTATAAATCATTAGGGGAAGTTCGTGACTTCAAATGAAGGCCAAAATGACACAAATGTGAAGTCACCATGATTCTTTGGGCTAATGTTTGAACTTACACTGTCGTGATTCTTTTTCTGGGGGACCCGGAGGGAAGTTTGTTCAGCATAGAAATGCATTTGGATGTCTCCCAGGGAGTCAGAAATGTGAAGTTCAAACTCACCCTCTCAGGAGAGCAGGATCTAGTTTTTTTATGGCTGATGAGCTGGTTTGGTCCCAGAAACACTTTCTAGAAATTTTCAAAGACAACCCTGATGTGCACATGCCCGCTGTGTGCTGCCTTCAGACGTGGGACTTGGAAAATCCAAGTTCCACCCCCAGAAACTCAGCCCAAATGCCCCCACGTGGCGTATAAGGAAGCATCGAAGACAGTGGTGTGTGGAATAGGGTGATGGGGCGGGTAGTCCTGTGGGGCTTTAACCATCCGTTAAAACATTAGCGTGGAGCCGGCGTTGAATGTGACCAGGTGTGGGCGGCTGCAGTGCTTGTGGGCTCATCAGAAGTGAGTGTTGTGAGTGGACCTTGAGAGTATCATGCTGAGCAAAATGAGTCGGACCAACAAGTCAAGAGCTGTGATCTCACTCGTGGGTGGGATATAAAACGGGAAGCAACAGGCAAACAAGCAAGAAGAACAAACAGTCAAAACTCACAGATGCAGACGACAGGGTGGTGGCTGCCGGAGGGAGGGGCGTGGGAGTGATGGGTTGAGTGGGTGACATACTGAATCCATGGTGGTGGAGGAAGATTGGGCTTTGGGTGGTGGGCCCATAAGATGACATACAGATCACGTATCACAGCAATGCCCACTTGAAGCCTCTACCATATTAACTGATGCCACCTCAATAAATTTCATTTAAAAAGTATCATTTAGCAATAAGTTGCTCACAGGCTTCGACTTTTCAGCTCATCGAGAAAGGCAGCGTTTCTGTCCTGACACTACGTTCGCACATGTGCGAGCAGTAGATGTGTGAAAGCAAAAGTTTCAGCCCAGGGTTTATGGGAAATTAAAATAAAATCGGTCTCACACGAAGGGTGATGAACCGAGACATATGCAGAGTTGTAACTGAAATGTTACAAGAGAGAGGATTTCTTTAATAAAGCAAGACATCCCCATGACTTTATTCAACTGAGGTGATGGATGAAGAATTTCAACTGTTCTCCTCTTCCCGAGAGGCTGGGATGAGGTCACCGCTATTTCAGAAAAAGAAGGAGTAGGGAAGTGGCGTCTCGAGACACCAAGAGGAGCCCTGCCGTGTTCCTTACGGTTTCTCAGCCAAACCCACAGGACCAATACCCGCCACGGCAAGATGAGCATGGCGCCACAGCCACGCTGGCCGCAGCCACCACCGTGGCCTCGGCCACGGCCGCCATAGTAGTTAACATGGCAGTACCCGGTGTCAGGAGTGGAAGGTTCAGTTGAGAATCAGGGGCCCGGTGTCTTCAGTCTGAATGTCACCACCTAACCAGGCCCTTTCATACAACCTTGTGGTGCGTGGGACAAGCCACAGGAAGTGCTGAATTCCTAATTCACTCTAATTTACATCAGAAAACTTCCTCAGGCTGAAGTTTTGTTTTGTTTTTGGCAAAGAGGAAACTAGATATCGTAGGCTCGATATCTCTGCTCTTAGGTCAGGATTCTCACACGGAAATCATAGGATTCTTACAATAAATAATTGCTATATTTTCATATCTATGTCAAACTAAACTGATTGGTGAGAATTCTCTGGCCAGACTCCATGGAGTGTCTAAAGAACGTTGACTCTTCATGTGAGTTGATAGGTTCATTGCAGATATTTTAAGTAAAGTAAGAATTCTGTCCAGAAGCCTACGTGTTTTTTTACGTGACTCTTCTCCCCAAGGAAAACGCTGCATCGCCTCACGCTGGATAGACTGGGGCAATGCGGGTTCGAATGCCCGTGTGAAGGCACCTGGGCTTCCTCTGTGCTTGTGCCACTTTCCATTATTTCTGGGAAGATTTATAAACTTGTTGTGAGATCAAACACGGGCGTGCACATTTATGTTTCCACCAGGTACTACAGGGGAGTGGAGGAAGTGGGACCCGTACACCGTCGGTGGGAGTGTGAGGCAGTGCGGCCGTCAGGAAAACGGTGTGCAGCCCTTCGGAGACTTGGGAACAGCGCTGCCGTGCGATCCAGCTTCCCTCGCCCGGGGTCCATCCAGGCATTTGTCTGAAAGGTTCGCAATCAGGATGTGGAAGGGACGCCGGCCCGCGCCCCCGCACTCATGGTGGCTGTATTCGCGATAGGCAGGCTCTGGAAGCGATCTGAATGCCCATCGGGGGTCAGTGGGTGATGGGACACAGTGCTCCACGAGACAGAGTCTCACTCAGCCTTAAAAAAGGAAACCTGCCCTTTGTGACAATACAGATGCGTCTGGAGAGCATGTTGCTAAGTGAGAAAATAAGTCACTCCCAGAAGGACGAATTCCGCCCGGCTCTGCTTCCCTGAGGACCTGAAATAGTCTCGCTTGCAGCCCCGGGGACTAGCAGGAGGGCGGACCTGGGCTGGGGGAGGGGCTGTTGCTGTCCAAGGGCACGCAGTTCCCGTCCTGCAGGGCGAGGAAGCTCCGGAGGTCCGCCCCGCAGCGCCGTGCCCGAGGCTGGTGCTCACACATTTGTTCCGAGTGTCGGTCTCAGGTCGAGGGTTCTTACCTCGATGCTGAGACAATCACGAAGGGCAGGAGGGAACCTTCAGAGGTGGGGACACGTTGGTTACCTTGAGGGAGGCTGTGGATTTAAGGGTGTGACTGTGTGTCAGGACTCACTGAATGGTGCACGTGAGGTGTGGGGCGTTCTGCTGTGCCCGTTACACCTCAGTGACACCACTGAAATGAGGACGTCTTCCCGCAGAGAGGCGGCCGGCTGGCAGGACTCTTGCTTCGCTCTGTCTCAGCGCGTCACTCATCTCCCCCAGCTGCGGGTCCCCTCTCGCCGGTCCAAGCAGAGGTCCGGGGCTTCCCCACGCCAGCCCTGGTCACCCTGGGGACCTGGAGCGAGGCGTCCTCACAGGGCAGCGGCTGTGAGCGCCGGGCGGCCACAGTCCCCGGCGCGAGTCTGGGCTCCATCTGAAGGCCATGGTCCCCAGGCCTCGCCCTGGAGGGAGCTGCGATTCTCTCAGGAGAGGACACGCGGCAGACACAGGGTAAATGTTGAGATTCAGCGCTCCGCGTGCTTCTTACTGCCGTCGCCCGGAAACCGATGGAAGAAGCGAGCGAGGCGGGCGTGGAAAAGCTGCAGAGGAAACCGGCGGTGTGCCTCGTTGACTGAACCCGGCGCACGGTGCATTCGCAGGGGGCCTCTTGACAGGCAGCGGAGGTGAGCATCGCCGAATTAGCAAGTGGGCCCACTCTGTATTAACCAGTTCTGTTCTGTTTTAAAAGGTGGTTCTGGCTTGCCGAGCCCCAAACCCAGAGGTCTGTCCCGGTCGCTTGTCTCAGCCGCCCACGGCGGAGCGACAGATGGGGATGCGCCGCCTCTCCTGCGGCGGCGAAGCCGCTCCCACTCCGCGTGCTCAGCAGGGAGCGTGGAGAGACCATCGGCACTTTCCGGGCGAGATGACATTGTCGGTGCGTGAAGGAACGGGAGGTAATTTATGTCCCTTCTTTCCCGTCTCTGCTGAAGCAGAATGTGGACTCCCAGGGGACACTTTCCAACGTTACTCATTGCCTCTAACGGATTTGTGCAGAACCGCTCGCGTGCCGGCAGGCCCTGCAGCCGCACAGCCTCGTCCATCACCGGCGACGAGGTGCCGAGTGACACCGTTCTGTTATCCACTGCGTGAGGATGCGTGGATGAGGCAGGACCTCAGAGAAAAGTCCACCGTGTGGGGGTGGGGGTGGGAGGGAAACTCTTTGAATTAGTGGCAGAGACAATAAGATGGGACTTCTAAAAATGCAAGCGCATTTCTGGCATCACGGTACTGAAAGCTTCCAAATGCTAATACGTTTCGATACTCTCTAGAGTGTGCTGCTGTGAGGACACCGCGTGGACCTGGTGTGGGGTGCGGGCGACGCCGCTCCTCACTGGTGTCTTAGCAACGAGACTCCCTCATCATTGGCTTGGGAGAAGAAACCTAGAATAATTGGGGAAAGAGTAATTTTGTTTTCTTCAAATTAGAGGTTGGGAGGACAGGTTAGCACCCCTAACACAGGTGGATAGCGTGCATCCAGCTCGAGGAAACACCGTTTACTAAGCAGCCAGACGGGGGCTCCGCCTGGTACACGTCATCCCCAGAATGAGAACAGACCCACGAGGTGCGCAGGTGTGTGCTGGCCTCTCATGGTGGAGCTCAGAGGGGCAGCAAGAGTGAGAGGCGGAATCAACCTCTTACACCTTCAGGAACGTACTGAGTGACACAGCCTAGCTGTGGGGTTTCAGAGAGACCGCCAAAGACAGACTCTTCCAGAATGTGCTCGGGGAAAACAGCACGGTTGCTCGTGAGTGGTTTGTGCGTGAATAGCAGCGCTCCCCACGGGCATGCCGGGATGCCCGGGTTTTGGAGGGGCGCTGTTACAAGGGAATGGTGGTGGCCGTGTCCGTCCCTTTTGGAAAATGATCGCGCTGGCGACTCAGCAAAGGCCAGTGCATGCACAGGCGGATTTCCCCAGAGAGAAACAGGTACAAGTGAACGCATAGAAAGTGAGATGATTCTGAGCAGGAGAAAGCAAGCTTATTAAAAAGGAACTTGAAATTTTCCCATACAAAAGATGGTGATCAAAAACAGAAAGGAAATATTCTGGGAACACGATAGCCAACATAAAACGTACCTCTCATTTTTGAGACGTTCCTGGCTGTTCCCATCTGTTGAGGAGTGAGGCAGATCTGAACTCTGTTTTCCGGGTTACGCTGGATGAACTCGTCCCATCTGCAGAGAGGAGAGAAGTTTTGTCTGAGTCCGAAGATGACAGGTGAGGGGGCCAGTGGGCCGAAGGCTTGGGAAGGCTCCACCCCCGGGCTGCCCAGCCCTCCTCACCCCCACACCCTGGGCAGGAGCGGCAGGGACAACAGTGCGTGGTACCCACGGAGAAGGGGTCAGGGGGCGCTTGTCTTCCTCTGCTGGGCTTCTTTCGCTGAACGTCGTGCCCTCCACGTCCATCCAAGCTGCCGCAAAAGGTAAGTTTTCGTTCTTTTTCATGGCCAAACAGAGTTCCATT
The DNA here is from genome assembly GCA_028533065.1 of Trachops cirrhosus. Taxonomy (NCBI): domain Eukaryota; kingdom Metazoa; phylum Chordata; class Mammalia; order Chiroptera; family Phyllostomidae; genus Trachops; species Trachops cirrhosus. Next base: position 192,106,200 of record CM052539.1, read on the forward strand.
GTGTGAATGCACCCCGGCTTTTCAATCTGCTTGTCTACTGATGGGCACTTGGGCTGCTTCCCGATCTCACTGATGTGTGGAGTCTAAAGAGCAAAATAAACAAACAAGATGGAAACAGACGCATGGACACAGAGAACAGGCTGATGGTTGTGAGGGGGCCGGCCTGGGAGCTGGTGGAAGAGGCCAAGGGATCGAGGAACGCAGACTGGCGGGCACAGAGCAGTCTCGGGTGTGAAGCCCGGCATCGGGAATACGCTCAGTGGTGCCGCAGTGCCTGTGGACGGGGTCAGCTGGGTGCTACACTGTTGGGGGATCACTCAGTAAATCGTGCAAATGTCCAACCACTACACTGTGCACTGGAACTGGGGTGAAGTAAGGTTGTGTGCCAACTCTGATGGGAAAATAAGTAAAAGCAAGGGAGAAACATAAAAAAACAACAGCGCGTGGTGTCAGCAGAAACCCCGGTTTCTGCCTGCTCAGTCCACACCCCACCACCTGCAGGAGGGGTCCCCACGCCACCGTAGTGGCCATGGCGGCGTGGCCTCACGCTGCAGACGGAGCTGAGGAATGGAACTTCACCGAACGCTTGTTTCAGTGAGTGAGGACCGGTCCCTACAGAAAATATCATCACTATGTTGCCTGGAATCCAGTAAGTGTGTCACACGTACTTAATCGGAGATTCTTCTTATATTTCGGAGATATTCTCATCTGTGTTTTGTTATTAACATCCACACTCCAGTTTCTTGAAACATCAATATTCAAGCCCTTGGACCCAATTTTCTTTCTTTTGCTACAATAATAATTTCCGTTGACTATTCGGATGTGCAGTCGGGAAACTGAGAGAATGTCAGCTCGAGTGAGGAGGTGGTGGAAGTGCGGAGACACCTGAGGTCAAACCCCTTCTACCTTACGTGACTCCTGTCCTTTGGGAAGGCAGCTCTTCGTGCCAAACAACACCTCCCCCGGGTGGCTGGCACCCGAATGACTGCCGTCGCACGAGAATGCTAACACACAGTGGCCTGTTTTTCCATCTTGAGTTTGTCTATTTGTTAAGTACCACTTTGGTGCTTTCTGTATGCACTCACCATCAGTGTGCAATCCGGCATTGCTTCAGAAATCCGAATGCTGCTGTTAGGGCTCCTTCCAAATCTTGCCTCTTGGGTTTCCATGTGATTGCCTTGGTTTTAAGCGTGCCCTTCAATTTCTCCAGAATGTTCTTGTGGAGAGAGCGCTGGGCGAAAGGCGCATGCGGGCTTCTCGTATCTGCTTCTGCGTCTGACCTGTTGCATTGCCTTCCTCACGGGTGTGGAAAATGCACTGCATGGTCACGAGCTCGTAAGAGTGAACAGGCGTGTCACACAGACGGTTCTGCCCTCGGGGGCCCTTTGAAAGGCCTTTGGCTCCCACGGTGAGCAGACCGCACTCTGAAAGCCCTGGTCTACGGCCCGGGTCTTCGGACTGTTGGGTTGGAAACCGCCCAGTGCGTGTTTGCACCCGCACCCCAATTTGTCTTAACAATTTATTTACAACTTGTATGAATGAGTTACTAATAATCATTAAATATAAAACACATAAGATTGTTTGTAATAGTAAGAACTTACAATATGATATTATGCTTTAATATGATAAAATTTTATTTAAGAACTTTTTAATACACAGATCTGAAGTTTGGGTTTAAAATTAATTTTATTTTAATTATTAAAAAGATATATTTGCTCCATTAAACTAAGATAATAATTTTCACTCCCATTACCTAGTTATGTGTAATTTATTTTTGAATTTAGCTAGTACATACACATCTTAATTTTTTACTTAACTTTACTGGGGTGACATTGGTTAATTATACATCTATAGTTTGTCTTTACAAATTAATTGAGAGTCTTTGTTTTTATACAATGGGGTCAAAACTCACACTCTTCATCTGAAAACTATTTAAAACCTATTAGAACATTCTATTTTCAAGTTTTAATACTCACATATTTCAAAATTGTATAAATAGCTGTATAAAATTTAGAAACACTACAATGGAAGCCGTCTCAATGCTGATTTATCAAATGCCCCTCCCAGCACAGCAGCCTGCCGGCACCCACCCTCCAGGAGCTGAGTGCTGACTGAACGAACAGAGCGATGGATGAGTGAGTGGGTGCGTGCAATGGACTGCGTAGTAACAACAGTCGGTCATGAAGAGATTTCCTAAAAGGACCGTGGGGATCACTCCCATGCAGTCTGGCCATGAGGTCTGCATCAGTGACGTCAGGCGAAGCTTCCGGAAGGAAGTCACAGAGCTGACCCCCGGAGAAGCATACCTTTGACAGCGGGTGCGTCCCTCTGCGCCCTGGGAATGCGGGCAGTCAGCCCTGGGCAGCTACGTGATGTCAGGTGTGCTGGGGCTGTTCTGTCAGTGAATGACAGAGGAGAAGCCAAATTTATGGGAAGAGGACTCAGTCACCTATGCCCTGTGGACGCTGAGCTTATTTAAAGTATGAGAAGTATGTAGGGGGACAAAAGATAGAAAAAAGGGTGAAGAAAACTGGGTCCACCCCTTGGAGTGGTCACCACGAGCTGGTCTCCGTCGTATAAACCTCCCAGGCAAAAGCGACCACGGAAATACGTAAGTGCCCAAGCAGCGCCCAGCATTTGCAAAGAGACTGAATTTATTGAAGGGAGCACTCAGATCAAAGAGAAGGCGTTCTTTACGATCTCGCCCAATGGGACCAGAGGAAGATGGCATGTGAGCTTCTTCCTGGACAGCTGAGCTTGCGACTTCTGCTACTTGGAACGCACAGGATGAGGGGAGCAAGGCCGGGGCAGAACCCGTGTCTCCCAGGAGGACAAGCATGGTGGGTTTAGTGGCCCTTTCAGTAGAATCCATGTGACCAAACCTCCCACAGCGAGGGGGGCAGCAGCCATATGCGGGGCCGCAGCCCCAGTGCAGACGCCGCAGTGCCTCGTGGCATCGGCGGTGGGCGGTTCAGGTGTGCCGGAGGAGGAAGGTGGTTTCCCGGGTGGGGACGTCACCATCTTTACGAGGTCTTCCACGCTCCCCAGTACAGGTGTGGCAAGTCCTGGGCGGCGTTGCTGTCGGTACAAGTGACTGTGCACCGACCACAAACAGCCGCAGAGTGCTCGCAAATCTCTCACTTCGCGAGGCACGCGGAGGCCTCCCTACACAAGATTACAGATGGTGCGTCCACATTTGCACGGTCCAATCACAGGCTTGGAACGAATGCTTTTTGACTTGGTGGGAAAGCCCATCTCAGCAGGGGCTCAAATTAAGATTCTGTAATGAGATCCCATGAAATCGCAAAAAGTGCAAAGTGCACTGGCTGTTTCCTCTGCGTTTATCGGTCCCTCCGGTCCACCTTCCTGCGGCAGCTGCAGCGGCCACCCGGTGAGCTTGGGGGCCATAGAGATGCTCTGGGCAGGGTTCTCCTGAATCGTGCCATTTATTTCTTCCTTGGTAAAACAACTTTATTTCAATACGAATTCAGGTAACATTTTTATAAGACACAACTTTACAAGTGCACAAATCTACTTTAATTTTTTTATATTTCACCAAATTCTACCTTGAGTCACTATGTCCAACAGCCAGAAAAACATGTGTTCTAGTCGCTTCCAGGTAAACTCAACAAAATCCATTTTATCCTAAACAAAGTATTACTGAATCCTGAAATTTGACTAGTCAGGATTACGACTTAGGTGTGGTAAAGGCTCCCCCTCTCCTCCTGCTCCTGCTGAGGCGGGTGGTGAGGCGCAGCACACGGCACTGGTTGGGAGATGCACCGTCCATGTCCAGGCTGACGTCTGCGGCGAGGATAGTGCGCTGGTCATTTTCCGTGGCTATAAGCAAAACCTCCTCTGGTCAATCTGTCACCCCGTGGCTCTCTGCCAGGAGAGACTTTGGTGTTGCTAGGAAATCAATGAGTCTGCACTCAGACCCATCTGCATGGAAATCAAATGTGTTCTCTGTCACCTTGCGTTCTGTTTATCTGGTAACTCGTCGGACTGGCTCCTTCTGAGGAAAAAACTCAGTGCGCCTGTCTCTACTTGCCAACACCCAGCCTGAATGCAGGATTTGACACGAGGGCCCTACATGAGGACCTGGCCCTGCCTGAATTCTGTTGTGCCACTCATCAGCTCTCCACTAAAACAGTGAGCAGAAGGAACAGCTAATAAGAACAAACAATGTCCTAGTATGTGCTATGGCAGACACTGTCCCAAGTGCTTGACACGTGTTAACTAATTTGACCCTCAAAATCACGTTGTGCGTAGGTATTATTATCACCCATTTACAGATGAGGCAACCGAGGCTCACAGTTACAGTGGCCACAGCCATGGGTGATAGAGGTAACATTTGAAGCCAGAGAGCCGATTCTAGAACTGTTTCTTATATCTACTATGCTCTTCTGACCTATGAAGCCATCTCAGAACATACATTTAGAGGGCTACTTGACTGTACCATTGAATTTAACTGTGAGCTTCGTAACATCAACCACAAATGGTCCTTAGGATGGTTCTCGTAGACTGGGACAGTTTACCAAGGATTACTTGTTGGTTAGTGAAATCTACTAGTGCCGTGACAGGTCTCTTTGCCAGTATCATTCATATGTACCTTTGAACCTGAACACAAATGTTACAAACATGTTGAAATTTAAATTCACTTATTAGGTCGAGTAATTTTTGGGTGGAGTCCATAGAATTTTCTGTGTACACTTTGATGTCATCTGCAAAGAATGACAGTTTTGCATCCTCCTTTCCAGTTTGGATGCCTTTTATTTCTTCTTGTCTGATTGCTGTGGCTAGCACATCCAGTACTATGTTGAATAGAAGTGGTGAAAGCAGACATCCTTGTCTTGTTCCTGATCTCAGTGGGAAAGCTCTAGGTTTTTGCCCACTGAGTATGATGTTGGCTGTAGGTCTCTTGTATTTGGCCTTTATTATGTTGAGGAATGCTCCCTATATTCCCGCTTTGCTGAATGTTTTTATCATAAATGGGTGCTGTACCTTATCGAATGCTTTTCCCCGCATCTATTGTTACGATCATGGGATTTTTGTCTTTCCTTTTGTTCATGTGAAGTATTATGTTTATTGATTTGCAAATATTGTACCATCCTTGCATCCCTGGGATGAATCCCACTTGGTCATGGTGTATGATCTTTTTAACGTATTGCTGGATGCAGTTTGCCAACATTTTGTTGAGGATTTTAGTGTCTATGCTCATCAGCAATATTGGCCTGTGGTTTTCTTTCTTTGTTGTGTCTTTATCTGGTTTTGGGACTAGGATGATGCTGGCCTCATAAAAAGAGTTTGGGAGTCTTCTCTCTTCTTGGCTTTTTTTGGAATAGTCTGTGAAGGATAGGGGTTAGCTCTTCCTTAAATGCTTTGTAAAGTTCTCCTGTGAAACTGTCTGGTCCAGGGCTTTTCTGTGCCAGGAGTTTTTTGATTACTGCTTCAATTTTGTCAGCTGCTGTTGGTCCATTCAGGCTTTCTGTTTCTTCTTCTTCATTCAGTTTTGGAAGATTATATTTTTCTAGAAATTTATCCATTTCACCTAGGTTTTCAAATTTCCTGGCATATAGTTCTTTGTAGTAGTTTCTTATAATCCTTTGTATTTCTGTGGTATCAGTTGTAATCTCTCTTCTTTGATTTCTGATTGTGTTTATTTGGGTCCTCTCACTTTTTTTCTTGATGAGTCTGCTTAAAGGTTTGTCAAATTTGTTTATCTTTTCAAAGAACTAGCTCCTGGATTTATTGATTGTGCTTTTAGTCTCTATGTCATTTAATTCTGCTCTGTTATTGGTTATTTCCTTCCTTCTACTTGCTCTGGGCTGTGTTTGTTGTTGGAACCCTGAAACGCCAATCTAAAGAACCTATGCACCCCAATGTTCACAGCAGCACAATTTACAATAGCCAAGTGCTGGAAGCAACCTAAGTGTCCATCAGTAAATGAGTGGATCAAAAACTGTGGTACATTTACACAGTGGAATACTATGCAGCAGAAAGAAAGAAGGAGCTCCTACCCTTTGTGACAGCATGGATGGACCCGGAGAGCATAATGCTCAGTGAAATAAGCCAGGTGGTGAAAGACAAATCCCATATGATCTCACCTGTAAGTGGAACCTAATCAACAAAACAAACCAGCAAGCAAAATATAACCAGAGACATTGAAATAAAGAACAAACTGACAGTAAACAGAGGGGAGGTGGGAGGGGATAGCGGGGGGAAAGGGAGAAGGGTGTTTAGGAACATGTATAAAGGACACGTGTACAAAACCAAGGGGGGTGGCATCAGGGGAGGGAGGTGAGGAGGGCTGTGCTGGGGGGAGATAAGGCAGACAATTGCACTTGAACAACAATAAAAAAATTAAAAAAGAAATGGAAAGAAAACTCTTTCATGAAAATGCAATTTTGTGAATGAAATCCCCGCATTTCTATTTTCTGGCTATGGGTTGAAGAAATAAACATGAAGCCACTGGGAAAATATTTGGTGCTTTAAGAATGGAGACACAAGAAGAAGTGTGAGCGAGCACGAAATCCAGCCCCAGCAGGCCTGGTCTTCAGTGTTCAAACTCGGGGCTGCTGGCCGAAGGCTCGTGAAGCTGAGCGGCGACTTCAGGCTTTTCCCAGTAAACCAGCTCTCATGGAAAAGTGAAGATGATTCCTGAAACAGAAAGGTTTGGAGCCGTAGGGAAGAGATGGACTACTCTACCTAAACTCGGGGTTAAGGTGGATTATTACGGCTTGCTGAACATCAGCCAAAAGAAGGTGAAGTTATTGGCTGTCTGGAGCAGGTCAAAGTGTCTTCTGAAATTGCTGTTTCATGGTGAAGTCTGGTTACAAACGGATAATTGACGAGAGTGTGCGAGGAGGTTTTTGAACTTGAGACAATTGAGTCTTATTAATGACTCACCGATGATGCAGCTCTGGTTGAACAAGAGCGCAGCTCTTCACGTCCCCCAAGGCCATGTGGGAGAGTCACAAGCCTACGAATTAGCCTCATTGGTCCTGCAAATTAGCCAATGGCGTGAGCGCGTGCGGTGGGCCCCGCCCACACCGGGGCACATAAAAGGCCCCTGCAGGGAGCAGCCTGCAGACTGCAGTCACCCACAACCCTTCTCTGCACAAGGACATCCTCACCGCCAGCACCATGTGTGGCTACTACGGAAACTACTACGGCAACTACTACGGGGGCCGCGGCTACGGCTGCTGCGGCTACGGAGGCCTGGGCTGGGGCTATGGAGGCCTGGGCTGCGGCTACGGAGGCCTGGGCTACGGCTGTGGCTTCCGCAGGCTGGGCTGTGGCTACGGCTGCGGCTATGGCTCTGGCTGGGGCTACTACTACTGAGGACACGTGGGAGACCCACCCTCCACGCCCGGACTCCGGGGTTCCCAGTCTGGAAGCCACGCGCTCTGAGCCTCGCTGCGGACATGCGCTCCAGGCCCCTCCGCGTGCGACACACCGACCGACCTCCTCCTCTCCTCACTTTGATCACGAGAAGGGGCTGGTGGGAAACCCGCGCTGAGGACTGCTGGGAGGTCTCTGGTGGGGTGAGGCTGTCACGGTCCGGCCTTCCGACCTTCACGCGGGACTCGTTTCTCCATTTTCCTAATAAACCTGTTCAGTCCGCAGTAACAAGCCTGGCTTACTTGTATTTAAAGTCCTGTACTGGCATTTTTTTTCTCCTGACCGAATTAAGGACACAATGGCCTTATTCAGGGGATATGTTCTGAGTATTTCTGTAACAGGGTGGGTCAGGACAGGTCTCTGGGGCACAGAGGGGGGACCCCAGAGGCGGCGCCAGAGCTGGCGCTTCCCTGAAGGGTGGGGAGAAACGCGGATGGAGCCGCGGGCAACCGCAAACCCACCTCGGAGTCACTGCAGCCCCAGCGGGAGGGAGCTCGGACTGAGG
>CM052539.1:192130598-192187220 GCA_028533065.1 Trachops cirrhosus
CGCGTGTTACGCAACGTGCTTGCCCAGGGAGAATGCACGCAGTCTGGCATGTCCGGGCTTTGAAGATGAGGCGAGTTCTTCTCATGAAAGAGATGCCACACGTTTGAGGGCCCCGGCGCACGCCGAAGCGCGTTAATGGGAATGAAGACGTCATCCTCAGATGCTGGGATTGCGTCAGCTGGGGTAGCACGGGACGACGCAGCAGAGGAGGCTGAGCTCCACAGGCTGCTGGCACAGGGTATATAAACGCCCTGCACACTCGCTGACACACGCACTCAGTATCTTGTCTTGAACAGCAGACAAAGTCACTCTCCTGAGAGCATGAGCTACTACGGCAGCTACTACGGAGGCCTGGGCTATGGCTATGGCGGCTTCGGTGGCCTGGGCTATGGCTCTGGACGTGGCTATGGAGGCTACAGACACGGTTGCTGGCGTCCGTGGTTCTATGGGGGATACGGAGTGTCTGGTATCTACTAAAAATTTGCCGAAAGTAGACGCAGGTGGGGAATCTCCAAAAGTGTTTGGTCCCACCTTGTGGTTTCATCCCTGAAATACCCACCCCACCTCCCGCTGGGAGCTGTGTATCGGTCGTCCGTCTCCGTCTGTGGACACCTGGAGCCTTCCGCCCAGAAAGTCGTCACCCTGGTGCATGATCCACACAAGTGACCATTGTGTTCGGACACATTTCGGTTTATGCTTCTCGGCACCACGACTGCGATCTTATCTGTCTAGCCAGATGCCAGAGAGCGCTTGTGTCTGGCATTTGTCTAATAAATCGATTACTTCAAATATAAATACATTGACTCGTTGTGACGTTTCTGTCCGTGGTATTCGGTGTGGTGTGATGAAGATGTTTCTAGTTCGCCGCATTACTCCAGCGTGAGAATGCGCAGGGGTCGCGTTAAGATTGAGTGAAAATAACTTGCCCCGTCCGCTCACTCAGGGCATCGGCCTCCGCACGTGTCCCTCAGGGTTCCCCAGAATTACCAGGATGAGTCGTTGCCGCGTCACGTCCTTCTGTGCCACTTTGCTGTGAGGTAAAGGTGTCCTTTGTATGACTCTGTGTGAAGGGCAGTTTCGGGGCCCCAGGGACCTGCAGAGCAGGTGAGGGGTGTCCCGCACACCTGTGCCCCACAGGCGCCCCTGCCCCATCACTCAGGTCCCCCGCCAGATGGCACATGTGTTCGGACAGATGGAGAAGCACTGAGTTACTCGCTCACCTTCAGTTCCCTCTCGGTGGTGCGCCCGTGGGTTGGACAAGCAGATGACGACAGGCACCCACCATTGTAACACACAGCGTGTTTTCTCCGCGGTGCATCGCCTCTGTGCTTCTGCTGTGTGTCCCCCGCCCCCGCCCCCGCCCCCGCTGAATATCTGGCCGGGACCCTCGCATGGCCGAGGGGCCTTCCCTCATTCACCACCCGTGTCCTGAAGCGGAGGAGGGGCGGTCAGGACGCGCCGCTAACTCCCTGGGCAGGGACGGCCCCGCTGTAGCCGGGTCTGTGAGGTCCCCAGGCTGGTCCACGGGGCTGGGTCACCGGGCGCCGGACCCTGGGGGAGGGGCTGTGGGGACGACAGCAGCGGGGTGGCCCCCTGTCCTTCCACACCCCCTTGGAGGGCTCTTCCCAGTGCACGGACGTTCTCACGAGCGGACGCAGGCAGGAAGCCCACCCTCGTGAGCACTCGGGACGTCTCCCCACGGTCAGCGCCTCTCTCGGCCGCCAGCCCGGTGTCCCGAGCCCGGCCCCTTTCCTTCCGTGTCCGTGGTCGCCCAGAAAAGTCATCGTGTGCCCAAAGGGACTGGCGCTCAGGCTCCTCCCACCGGGTCGCCGTGTGAGCGGCTACTCCGAACGCGACTGCGCAGCAGTTGGGACGATCCGGGGCCCTCGCCGACTGATCAGTCCCGGGCGGCCTGTTCCGCGGTGGTGTGTCCCATGTGGCCAGATGCGTCTGGACCCTGCACTGGTCGCCTGGAAAACCCTGTGCGCCCGTCTGTGCGCGGCGGGAGGGACGTTCCCGTGTGGGAACAGCCCCACAGAGGAACGGTTCGAGGCTTTCCTGCGCCTGCGTTTAGATTTCAAATTGGAAAGCCGCAGGCGGGGAGCGGGAGAACAAAGCAAAGTGGGAGAGCTCAGGGGCCAGCGGGTCGCTCCCCTGGCTGGGGGCTGGGTGAGAGCCGGCTTGAGCGTGTGTCCCGGGTGGTTAGACCCGGGGCTTCGCTCCAGAGGACCCGCCGACCCTGCCCGGGACGTCGCCTGCCAGCGAGGCAACAACACGGGCCGGTCCCAAACCCTGGGATGAACAGGAGATTCTTCCCATTATTGGTTGGTGCTTTATCTGGAAGGTGCCGTGGAGTGGCCCGCGGTTAGCTGTGATTGCTCTGTGCGTGATTCACGGCTCTGATTTTTCATCTTTCGTTGTGTAAAGTCTAACACCATGCGAACCAGTTTGATCCCCGAGGGCCGTAAGCACCCAGAAAGCCGAGGGCATCTGAAGCTTGCCCGGATAAACGCAAACGGTCCGGCCTTTCACAGAACTGTCACTCCGACTACGTGACCTGTCTCTCCAGACCGGCCGTGCACCCCGCCTGTTCCGGCGAAATCCGGTCTTACTGGAAGGCCTTTTTCGATTTTTGATCTGAACAGTCCAGACGCTTTTCCATTTCATTTGTGCCCAAACACAATTAGCAATTCTCCTGAATGTTGCGGCTTTTAGAAGCTTATCACAAAGGCTACATGTATGTTCTTGCTTTGATTGTTGAAAGATTGGGGGTCGGAAACATATTTTTCTGAATTGCAATCACTGAGAAGTGGTTCTGTTGGGAGAACTTTGTTTATGTCTATTATAGCAGCACCGCGTTTGGTCACGTGGTTCTTCTTGATGAGCGTGGAGGGAAAACTCCTGATGAAAAACACAGGTCTTCATTTGGGAGAGGGCACGGGAGCACTCGGTGTGCCCCCTGTGTGCTAGTCAAGAGCGCGCATCATTTAGGATCCGGTATAAATGGCAAAGGGTAAAATCGGAGGGAGAATAATCGCTTGAAACATGGACGCAAAAGGAAAAATTCTTGCCTCCCCGGGAGAGGGTTTTAGAGACACAGTCACCGTGATCGCCTCTCAGCACTGATCTCTGTCGGTCACGAGAAATCTAATGATGAAAATCAATGTAAAAGCCCTTTAATCAATGAAAAACATTCTCTTACTTAGCAAAGGCAGTTTAGGGAATTTATTATCATACACGTACAAAGAATAAAAATTCAGGCTCCCTTGTCCGTTTCTCGAGTTTGACTAAAATGTGTGTATATGGGCACATACAGGGTCTGGCACAAACACGCCCCCTTTTTTTTGTTACAAAATCTTTTGTTACAAAACTTCAGCATGTCCTTCTGTAACATAACAGTCTCACACTCAAGCACACGGTGTGGCATTTTAGGTGAAGTGTTTAAAGGAAAACTGTGGGTTACTACACCCATCTCGTCACCCTTCCGACCACACTGAAGCCGATGCCACTTCTGCCGGACCCGTACCTGCGCACACAGGCCTCCCACAGGTGTCATTGAGGGCCGCCCAGGTCGGAGGACCAGGGGGCGCTGTGGCTCTGTCTACGGCTCCGGCGATGAACTTGGGGACTCCGAGCTTCCTGTCGGTGCGTTTTCAGTTGTGCTGCTGCCAGGCGCCTGCTGAGGGCTTGGCCAACCGTGTGGATTCGTGGTCCAGGTGGTGGCCGGTGGCACCGGAACCCACACAGCCACGCAGGCGGGAACTGGGCGGGGCCTCCGGCGTCTCCTCTCTGACGTCCACACCCGGTGACCTTTCCAAAAGCGCACCTGTTTTGTGCTACCTCCTTAGATGCATACATTCACCCATTTTCCAGTGTCCCTTGTCACCATCGGTCACTGGCACTGGGACTGTCCCTCTGCTCTGTTCTTGTCCGGTTTCCAGGACTCACGGCCGCCCTCACCCTTTAACTCCTTTGTTCGGATGGCTCTTCACATGCCTTCCTGGCCTGGTTCGAGACGTGGTTTGCGATGCTGCTGTTACCAGCAAGACAAGGCTGGCACGGAACAACAGAAGCTAGTTCAGTTAGAAGTCGGCTTGCAACAGAGCGGGGACCGTGAAGCTGGGCCCAGCAGCTGTGAAGCTCCGTAAAATTGACCGGAGGAAGCTGCGTGATTCCCCAAATGGCCCACAGTCTTCCTCCCACGGTGGAGACTTCCTTCCGCCTTTTTGTGCTGAGATCGAATCAGCTTTAAGACACACCACCTCTCATCCCTGCAGGACGCCCCCCCCACAGGTCCCTGACCACGTCTCGGACGCAGGCCCCTGCCTGAGCGCCCCGGGGGCCTCGGCCCCTCCCATGGCTTGGCGTTCTCCTCGCGCTGGCCTGTTCCCCGTGGGTGCTGTGTGTGTGGCTGTGTACTCACACAGACCCCGCGTGGGCGGGCACTCAGTCCGCTTCACTCGCCCACGGACCCTCGTGCCCGGAGCGCTGCCTGGCCCACAGGAAGTGCTTCACGGAACACGGGCTGAGTAAATCCGTGCCAGAAGCCATCTGTCAGTTTTTATTCCTGTGCCAGATTCTCCATTAAATTAAGAGTTCTGTTAATTATGATATAATCTTTGTTTTTACTGTCGTTCAAGTACAGTTGTCTCCATTCCCCCCACCACTCTCCCCCGCACCACCCCCTCCCACCCTTAGTCCCACCCTCCTTCGGCTTTGTGGGCAGACACACAGATCAATGGGACAGAACGGAGAGCCCAGAAACAAACCCAAGTCTCTACAGTCCATTAATATTCAACAACGGGGGAGAAGTATAACATGGAGGAAAAATAGCCTCTTCTGCAAATGATGTTGGGAGATCTGGACAGCTACATGCAAAAAAATGAAACTCCACCACTGACTTACACCAGACACAAAAATAAACTCAAGGTGGATAAAAGACTTAAATATAAGTTGTGACTCCATGGAAGTCCTAGAAAACAACATAGGCAGGAAAGTCTCAGACATTCCCTGCAGCAACATCTTCACTGACACGTCCCCCAGAGCAAAGGCCATAAAGGAAAGAATAAACAAATGGGATCTCATCAAATTAAAAAGCTTCTGCATGGATAAAGAAAGCACCAACAAAATGAAAAAAGAACCAGCTGTAGGGGAAAATGTATTTGTCAATGATTCCTCAGACAAGGGTTTAATCTCCAAAATACATGAAGAACTTACACTACCACACACCAGGGAGACAAACAATCCAATTAAAAAATGGGCAAAGGACCTGGACAGACACTTCTCCAAGGAGGACACACAGAGGGCCACAGGCATAGGAAACAATGCTCAGCATCACTGGCCAGCAGACAGATGCAGATGAAGACCACAGTGAGACAGCACCCCACACTGGCCAGAATGGCCATCATTAACAAACCAACAAACAAGTGCTGGTGAGGACGTGGAGAAAGGGGACCCTCGTGCACTGTCGGAGGGAATGCAGACTGGGGCAGCCACTGTGGAAAGCAGTGTGGAGTTTCCTCAGAAAACTACAAATGGAATTATGATTCCATTAATGAAAAATAAGCATTTGTTTTCATTTTAAGCATCTTTCATGTCAACTCTGCTCGGCCGGACAGGCCTGACACTCCCGAGCTTCAGACTGGGAGAGACAGGCATGGCTACTGCAGTGAGTACGTGCCAACAGGGCACTTGGGGAGCTGGGGTCGCCGCTGCGGGTCCTGAAATTGTGAGCTGTGGGAGCACAGAGGCAAGTTCAAAGGTAGAGCGTTTTCAGCCTGAGCCCCAGTCCCTGCACCTGAGAACACGTGACAAGGTGGTTGGGAGAGAGCCTCGTGAATGCCGCTGTAACTTCTCCGCCTAAGGAGCAACCGGAAACCCTGAGTGTACACGGGAATAAGAGCGACGCGTATCCACCCGGGGGCTGAGGGCGAGGGGCTGCGTGGGATTCACTAACGCGCCCCGGGGTGGCTGCAGGTCGGCTTAGGCAAGGGGGTGAGAGGCCCATCCCACCCGCCTCCCCTCCTCCCCTGGGCTAGAGCAGGTGCCCTCTCGTGGCGACTTGGGGTGTGACAGCAAGAGGACACCGGCGAGAACACCAGACACCCATGCCCAGGACTGGGGCGCCCCTAGTTCTGTCTCCCTTTTTTGGCCAAAGCTCGACGAGGCACGGCTGAGCTGGAGTCGGCGGGGAGGACACGACAGAGCATCGGCCACGGGCCAACCCTGCCTCCTGCCCCGGACCCCCGGTCCAGGGTTCTCCTCGGGGGGTGGGGGGTTCGGGGGCCGGGCTCGCAGGGTCGCCTCTGGTGTCCCCGGGGAAGCCAGACCCAGTGCAGCGCAACCTGAGACATGTGAATCTCAGATCGACAAAAACTTGACTTAAAAATAAGAATGAGCAAAGCACCGCATGGAATACATGTATGCCTCGGTTTTTCATTTATCTGAAATGCACGTTTAACTGGAACTCCGTATTTTTATTTGCACAGCGCAGCACCCCTCCCAATCTGGCCGTTCTCCTGGTATTTTCCTGTCCGAAGCATGTTTCCTGATGTGCCTGTAGAGGCACCCGGAACTCCGAGGTTCCGACCCGCAGACTCCGCCGCCCGGGCCCGCGCCGCTTCCCGACCTCCGTCCTGGCCCTTCCGTCCCCGCGGCACTCCAGCGCTGGGCAGCCAGTCCCGAAAATAGCTCTTCAGTCCTCTCCTCTGCTCGTTAACCGACGACCAGTGAGCCTCCACTCTGCCATCGACACCGTCCTCGACGAGAGGCCATCTCTTCGTCCCCGAGTCTGCTGCTCTTCGCGTCTCTTCACCTCGTCCTCAGACCGGTTTCTGGGTCGGTGTCTCGCTCGGCGGCCGCTCCAATCACGTCTTCGGCGCTTCCCTCTGTGGTTAGAGACCCGGAAACCCAGGCCACCGGGGCGGCGACACCAACTCCACTGTTGGTCACATCCATGACTCGGCGCCATTCATTCGACCTCGTTAACTCTCATTCCTGTTATCCGCAAATGGAGACGATGCCATTGTTCTTCCTGTGACGTGGTGAGGATTCAGTGCGCTGATGGCGCAAAGCACAGAAGACTGAGCAGACGTGGAACAGACAATAGGTGTTCCTTTAACTGTGATTATTGCCTTTCTACTTGTATCTCCTTGTCATAACTTTTTCTCTCTGTTTCATTCCATAGAAACACTTCCTCGCCCTTCGAGGTCTGGCGTATAAAAACTACTCTTATATCACGGTTCAGAAGGAAGAAAGCCAGTCTGGGACCACCAATATTCTTCCCACGTGTTTTGTTTTTTCTACGACTGCCCCTGTCACACACGGCGACGCTGGCCTGTCTGTCCAGCTCAGCAGCGAGCGGCTCCGGTGAAGTCTGTGCTCACCCAGCCCAACGCGCCTGCACCGCCACATCTGCCCCCGGCTCGCACCGCACGGCGTCTTACTTTCCCCTTTCGCTCGTGGCTGGACGACTCGATGGCTCTTAAACTTGGTGTGTTCCCGTTGTGAGCTGCGTTGGTTCTATGCTACGCTTCCACGGTAAAATTATAACTAAGATAATTTGCTAAATTCTTCTAAACGGCTCACATGGAACACCAGGCTGCTCCCTAGGCACACCGTGAGTGCACAACGCAAGGACACAGATTCTCGAACCCCGTCCCAGGGGCTGAACTCTCTCCACTGGTCTCCTCCAAGGCTCAGTTCAGAGTCTCAGGAGAGCGAAGCTGTGAAAGGAAATTTCTAAGCCATCGCCACTGTCTTTATGGCATATGATGTATAATAGCATAGTAGTTGAATAGTGGTACACACTATGAGAGAGACAGAGAGTCTGCGTGTACACCACTGCTTTATTTACCTGGAGAACCCCGCTGGGTACACCCGCCAAACAGTCTCTCCGGTTTTCTGCAGACCGGTGATTTTCGCTGCGCCGCAAGAATTTGTAAAACATGCCACACCTGACTACTTCTTCAGGGGCAACGACCGCTTCTTCCCTTAGATTGTCAGATAAAAAGAGTGACAACAGCCAGCACAACAATAGCCACCTGGGGTGACTGAATCAAAATCATGCCTGTTCTTTTAAATCAAGTTGGCAAAAATACGTTTCTGGGTGTTAGTACCAGGATGTGAGTGATCAGTCCGCGTGCGCCCTGAGGTGACAAGGGTTGGAAACCACAGCTCCAGAGGATGGGCAGTCCCCCAAATCCAGCCAGATCCCCACGTAACACTCGGGGCCGTGACGGGCGATGCGGTGAGAACAGTCTGGGTGTTTCTGGGGCTCGGAGGAGGGCAGGCTGCAGGTCACTCCTAACCCCTCCCCGGCACGGCGTGCGCCCATGCACACACACGCACACACACACGCACGCATTGGGAGGAAGTGAAGGGACAGATCTGGACTAGACGTTGGTGTCGAGAGGACAGGCTCGCGTGCGGTGACAGTGACAGACTGGGAGCCCACGTGAGTGCGTGCCTAGGAGCGGACGTGGCGGGGGAAGTGGATGGGGAGTCAGCAAAGGCCCAAACCTCTGCAAAGTGACGCCCCAGCTTTCCGTCGGCCTGAGCGTGTCGTGGGGAACCTGGCAGAGAAGGGTCTACCCTATCCCCCCCGAAAGCTCCCTGAGTCGGCCGTGCAGCCACGCAGGGATCACTCACGTCTGCTCTCCTGAGTTCCAGCCCAGCCCCGCACTCAGCGGCTGCGGTGCCCCGGCCGTGCTGACCCTTGGGCTCGCTGAGCGCTCTGGGGACCGAGGGCCACCGTAGTGCCTCCCTCCAGGAAGATCGCGTCCAATGAGCGCGCGCATCTGAAGTTCCCGCTGCACAGTGAGTGTGAATAAACACTCTTCTCCCCACCACCATCGCCAGGGCGAGACGCATGTGCCCACGGGTCGGCGCGGTGGTGAGCCCTTTCCCAGAGGTCGGCTGTGAGTCCCGACCTTGCGCAGACTGTCACAAGCACTCCCGTGGGCCGAGCGGGCCCCAGCGCTCCCCTGAAACTCGGCTGCGCTGCCCCTCACGTCGGGGAATGAGCTTACGGGCACCCGGCCAGGGGCAGGTGGAAGTGAGGGCTTTGAGGACCGAGCTCCCCCGAAAAGGCACCCGCCGACTGAAGGAACCTGAAGTTAACACGCGCCAACACGTGCCAACATGGGCCAACACGCAGCAGGTCCCCGTGCTGGCATCGAGGGGACAGGGAAGGGCTTGGGGGACCCGGGGCCGTTTGGCGTATGAAGGCTGCCGGCTTTACTGTGCCCGCTTTGGAAGGTTTGTAAGGCTGCTGCGCAGCGAGACTCGAAGCTCAGTTGTCCTGGCCTTTGCCACCCCCATGTACCCATCCCCGACACCCCCGGGTGCTCATCCCATTGCAGAGACTGAGCTCGGGGCGCTGAGGGCCCCGGGGCACCGTGGTGTGGCCCGGGCATCGCAGAGGCGGTGGGTCAACCCCCTGTCTGTGCCCTGGCCGCGGTGATGAGGACTGGGGACGGCAAGCTGAGGGCCATATTCTGGCTTCTGTCTGGTGGGAAGGAAATCCGCCCTCAGTGATCAGTCCGGCACCCACGATCGAGCTGCGAACGCCTGTGCTCACTGAGTTGGTGCCACCTTTGTCCCACAGTTGGGGACTATTTCGACATTTGTCGACCGGGATCTTTAAAGCTAGACATCCCCCCACCAAGTGGTGGCAGTGTGACTGACTTGGTATTTGGTTGCAGAACACACTTCGCCTTCGACGCCTTACAGATCGCAGTGCAGTGCTCCAGGCTGCGGGCCCCCACCTCGGACGGGCCGGCGGGAGGACGTCTTCAGGGGAAGGAGGGGCAGCCTCCGCCCGAGGGGGCCGAGTTGCATCGGGAGGAAGCCTCACCGTGATCCTCTCCCTAATGATGGTGTTCTGTTGCCATAGGCAGCGTTTTTTGTCCTGGTGTTTAAAACGAGAAACAGCACACAAGTGACGGGCTTTGGGAGCGGCTCAGGACGCCGGTGAGAGACGAAGGGTCCGGCAACGAAAGCCAGTCCGTCCGAGCGCACGTTCAAAGAAGCTGATGAGCGACGTGTACAGCAACGCTGCTGTTTAGTTTTCATTTCTTCCCTGGTATTTTTGATGCGCTGAAGATCCAGGGTCTGGGCTGAGAAGATCTGTGTTTATGGTAAAAGGCAGATGAACACAGAAGAGATAGTGAGCTCATCTCGATAGAGACCTAACAGCGAAGAAACGCCAGGGTCACGGCGCCTCGGACCCCCGTCCGGCCCGGCTGATTGTGTCCATTCTTCGGTTTAGAAAGTCGGTTTAGAATGTCAGTTTCACCGCAGCTCCCTCGGCTTGTGGCCACGCCTGCACTGCGACGCTTTAACGTTTGCTCGACCTTGACCCCCACGCTCAGTGCTTGTCCTTCACACTGACGGTGTGAGGCGTGGCTTTCTCTGTACTTTCACATGGAATCCACACATCGCTGCAAAAAGCAATGATTTCTGAGTGCCATGCTTCTTTTGTGTTGAATGCGGGGGGCGGGGCGGGGGAGTCCGTCTAAACGAGCCGCGATTCCTTGTTTTTGGTGACGGTAGGGCCGTTCCCATGGTCACCGATCCTCCTGCCCGGGAGACGGTGGATTTTCCCAGCCCGTTAAACGCTGCAGCGGACACGCCAGTCCTTCAGCTCCGCGCAGACATGGCTTCCAGCCCCTGGCGACACAGCAGCTGACCGCCTGTGGCGACGCCAGCTGTGATTCCTCCGTGCAGTCACCGCGTCCGACTTCCACTGCACAGACCGACGCCGGGCCGGCCTCACGCAGCGCCCCCGCACCGTGCTTGCGTCCGCGCGCCGCCTTTACAGCGGCTGCCCCTCGCTCGCCGCGTCTGCACAATAAGGGGGTGACCGAGGCGTTTTTACACACTGTGACCCTGTGTCTGCCATCACTGCGAAGCAGAGTTTCTTTAGAAAATAAAACCTTAAAGTATATTTTTGGATTAAGACAAATGGCTAAGAATTCTCATTACTGTTACAGATTATTACCGAATATATATGCTTTCATAATTTTTATTTTATCATAAAACATGTCTTAAATGTTGATTATCCACCTCTCTGTTGTCTGATCACCTGATAGGGAACCTATAAAATCTGTAAGGAAAACGCTGCAACTTTCAAGTGAAACACATTTCTCCAGCTTTGCTGGAAGTACAAAGCCATAAAAAAATGCTGCGCTCCAGTGTCTGCTGAGGAACCCAGCGAGCATTTAAATTCATGACTCGCAATAGCTTGGATTAACCAACTTTTATTTTCAAGACAGTTTCTTTCCCTTTATGAATTGACATTTGTTGCTAAAAATAAAAAGGAGAACATACGCTTTTTGATGAGTTTGAGTTATACAGTGCTTAGCAGTTAAGCTGGCTGGCCTCAGATTTAATCACCTGGGATCCATTTATTTGAATTTAAATTAAAAAATCTACCATTTAAGGCTGAATAGTTTGCAACAATATGGAGAAACATTATGTTAAGTGAAATAAGCCAGACACAAAGAGAAATACTTTATAACATCACTTACATGCGAAATCCAAAATCTTCACACCCATGGCGAGAGAGACAGATAGGGCTCAGGGGTGGGGGGCGGAGTCACACGGGAAGGGGTCGGGCGAAGGGCTAAGCCGCTCGTTACAGGACGAGTGAGTCCCGGAGGCTCCATGGACAGCACGAGGATTGCGGTTAATAATAATGTGCACTTGAGATTTGTTAGGAGGGCAAATCTCCCGTGTTCTGACCGTAAACAGTGAGGTAGGAGATGACTGTATTAGTTAGCTTGATTATGATAATCACTTTACTATATATGCATATTAAAATATCACGTTGTACACCTCGAAGATATGTAATGTTTATGATTTGCCAATCATGTCTCAATAAAGCTGAGAAACATTCAGCGCTTCAGCGTGCAATTTCACACGACAGCCCCTCCCCCCCGTGTCATGTGCGCATGTGTGGGGAGGAGGCCAGAGGCCTCTCGTTCTACAGAGTCCACCCAAGGTGCTGTCCTGTGGTCACAGGCGGTAGTGGCCAAGATCCCTCTCAGTCTCACCAGCTTTCTTTTTTTATTTGTCTCGTTCCTTTCTTTTTTTTTAAAAAAATAATTATTTATTTTTAGAGAGAGGGGAAGGGAGGGAGAGAGAGAGGGAGAGAAACATCAGTGTGTGAGAGATACATCCATCAGTTGCTTCTTGAACACCCCCCACTGGGGACCTGGCGTGCAATCCAGGCATGTGCCCTGGCCAGGAATCGAACCGGCGACCTTTAGGTTCGCAGATGGGCGCTCAATCCACTGAGCCCCTTCCTTCCCTTATCATATCTGCCTTAGGTCACTTTGTCTTATCCCCTTCACTCCTGTGTCTTATTCTTCCCTCTGACATTTCAATTAAACATGTCCTTTACCAAAAGAGACAAAAAAGAATCCCTTTGCAACATGTTTGCTTCCTTAAGCTCTTCCTACGGCATGCTGTATCTCTAAATCAATGACAGAAAGAACACAGAACCAAGTCAAATATTCTTTGACAAACCGAAACTACAAGTGTCTAAAAGAGCTCCATGTTTTGTAACTATTATGTGTCTGCATTGGAACAAATGCACAGGTACGTTTGTATTTGATTCTGAATTACGGGAACAACATCCCTTGCAAGCAATTTACCTGCAAAATTTGTATTAATCTTCATCAGTATAATATCAGGAGGAGTATATTCAACCTTAGAGAGCTGAAAGGTTTTTGAGAACCAAACCTCAAAGCAGAGGAAAGGAGAAAAAGGAGGGTATTTCTTCCATAAGTTGATAAAGTATTAAAGTCGAATGTTTCAGCTTGCGTGTTTATCTGCCAGTGTCACTGAAATTATGAAGACATTATTTTTTAACTACATTTCTTCTTTGAGTCCTGAAGGAAGAGGATGGAGTCCTCAGAAATCAAAATGAGAAGTGCAGAGAAAATAGAAGAACGCTTTGCTAAATTGCTTTCACTCCTTTATGCGAATGTTGGGAAATCGTCCCGAAGGAGGGGCGAGCTGGTTTCTCATAAGCACCTGCTTGCTCACCGGGGATGCAGCTCGACATCCATCTCTCATCTCCCGTTTCAAACCAGCTTCTGGTAAGTTCAATAAACTCCTGTTTACAGGAGCAATGTTCCGATAACACTGAGAGTGCCCTTTCTCAGATTGACATTTGTATTAATTTCTAAACCTAAGAGAAATCTCCTAGCTCTGTTAGTCCTTGTTTGGTGCGATTCCTCCCTGCTTTGCTCTTGCTTTTATTTTTACAGACCGCCCTATTGAAGTACCACCGAGACACAGAAAGCCGTCCACACTTCCCGTCTGCCACTCGGTGACTTTGGAGTTGAGTGCACCTCCGTGAAACCATCACCACGCCCTGTGCCGTGAGCATGCCCATCACTGGGGAGGCTTCCTCCACCCTTGGGGTGAGGATGGTGATGGTGATGAGGATGAGGACTCCCAACAGGATCTACCCTCTTAGCGGATTGTAAGGAAACAATGCAGTGTTGTTAACGGCAGCACTGTGCCATACGGATCTCTAGGGTTCAGTCACATTTCGTGGCTAACACTAGTCACCCGCTGACGGATACCCCTGCTCCCCCTTCGGTCTCGACCCTACAACCAGCACGCTGTGAGTTTGAGTCTGACAGACTCCTCATTTAAGTGGGTCGTGTGGTGTTTGTCCTTCCGGGTCTGTTCGATTAGCATAATGTCCTCCCGGTTCGTCCACGTGGTCACAGGTGGCGAGGTTTCCTTCCGTTTAAAGGCTGACTAACATTCTTTGTGTGTGCATGCCGCCTTTGCTTCGTCCGTTCATCCACAGATGGGCATGCAGGTCACTTCAGCGTCGTGGGCGTGGCTAATAGTGCCCAGTGGACATGGAGGGCAGAGGTGGCTGCTCCCACTTTGAGTGGAGGGTTCTGTGCCGCGTGCATCCCCACCAACAGTGCGCGGGGCTCCCCTTCTCCGTCCTCGCCAACACTCGTGTGTTGGTTCATTGATGACAGCGGTTCCGACAGGTGTGAGGTGATGCCCCATCGATTTCTCCTCAACTGTGTTTCAGTGCAAGGTGTGCAAGTTCATCTTGTAAGAAGTTCCCAGGAGTCTGAGATTGCCTCTGTGGACATCCGGTGACCCACAGCTGACCTGAGGTTGAATGAGAATTTTGCTTCGCTTACTGGGAGGGGGAGAGAGAGAGTCCGTGGGCTGTCACACAAGGGAGCGGGAACCTGAGGACCGGTCCAGCCGGGGACAGGAGAGTAGCCGCCGGGATGCGGCACCTCCCCTGCGGGCCGTGTCTGTCGCAGGGGCGTCCGGCGTGCGCGTCTGGCATCAAGGGTGGGCCGCCACGTCCATGCACTGATGACTATTTCAGGCTTCTTTTATTGGGAAATGATAGAATAGAATGAAATTGGATGGGACAGAAATTGCACAGTCATCTCATACATTTGTTTGGAAAGTTGGTTCTAGAGAGAGGGACAGGGAGAGGACCAGGCTCAGAAGGGAAATGTGGGTGTAGCAGGGGTCGGGGCCCCATGCATGGAAAGCCCCTGGTCCCCAAGACCTGTCCCTGTCACCCCTGAGCCGACTGCCTGGGAAGCGCTGTGCCGGGTGCTCTGGGCCGTTCCGAGGCCCCGACGACGAAGGAGAGGTGAGAAAATGCCTGTGCAGAGGGTCCGTTCTAACCTCACAGCCCTGGAAAACGCGTGGCTTCCCCGGCAAGCCTACTGTGTCAAATGCACTGAGTCTGCCGGGGTCTCCCGCCTTCCTCCGACTTCGTCCTAACCCCCGTGGCAGTTGTTTGAGAGCGACGCCGCCTTTTCACCTCTGTAAACCCGCGGCTGCCACGGTGCCCGCGTCCACAGTGACATTCAGCCCGTGTTGGTTAGCTCTGCACCCCGGAGAGCCCCGTGTTTTAGGACAAGTACGTTAAAGCGAGTGAAAACGACAGTGGGAAGGACGTAACACTGGCCAGCTGCCTTCCTCTGGGTAATAAATGGTTTTTAAAAAATATAATACCTCCTTTAATCCCTAGACTAATCCTGCCAAATACATGGATTTTATCCATGATTTACGGTCATTATGGAAATGAAGAGGCTGAGCCTGGGAGTAAAGTCACCGAAGTTCACTAGCTCATGTCACAGAAAATCACCCCATGTAAGAAAATTTATAACAAAAATAGTTAAGTAGATTTCTCAGGAATAAGGTATAGAGACTGAGAGACAAAACTGTAAGTCATCCTTCCCCAAGAACCTGCTCAGTGGACACTCGGAATCTTGGGCTCTCCATAAAAATTTTTTTTCTTTTTTTTCTTTTCTTTTCTTTTCTTTTCTTTTCTTTTCTTTTCTTTCCTTTCCTTTCCTTTTCTTTCTTTTCCTTCCTCCCTTCCTTCTTTCCTTCCTTTTTCTTTCTTTCCCTCACTCCCTCTCCTTCTTTCCCTCTTTCTTTCCTTTCTTTTTGTCTTATCAGTTTAAGAAAACACTTTTAAAAAAGAAAACATTTCTTTGTTTACTAGAGCTCATGATAAGTTTTACTCTTAATAGAGCTCATTTAGTATATCAAATATAAAATAGTCTCACGTGTAAAATGGTTGTGTGTGCATCATATTCAAAAATATAAATATTGAATAGTTATGCGTTCACGTGGAAATGCAGGGTATCTTTGGGGACTGAGGGGGACAACGAATAAACTAAATATGTTCTAATTCCTTATAATAGAGTTTGTACAAAATTGGCAGATTTCCTGGTTTTTAAGGGATTAGAATAAATTTGCAATCGATGGGCCACAGCTTCACGGCAGGCAGCCCGGTTCTGTGAGCTTGAGTAATTTGGGATTTATCACTACGGACTTTCATTACTCTTCCAGTATGCAGCAAAAATATTCGGAGCATGACATTTGAAAGGCCAAAATTAAAAAGCCCCATATTCTTAATTTTCTTTCTGGTTCTTAGTGTGCTCCCTCTGGAATTATGTAAAACCCAGCGACTGAAGTCACTGTGACGATAGTTAGACACCTTTGCAGAGCGTGTGGTGGCCAGGGGCTCACCGGGGTGCACCGTGTCCCACGCGGAAAGCCTGCTCTTGCTGTATGCCCCCTGCACGGCCTGCTGGACTCTGCTCAGACAGGACCCCTCCTTGCAGTGGACGCTGCCGAGTTCTCCACGCCATTTCCCTCGGTCCGCCTCCCTCAGCCCGCGTCCACGCGCTCAGACCAGGAGTCTGAGATGCTTCCTCCTGCCCTGCTCTCTCCACCGAGAATATCTTCCAGCGTTGATTTTACTGGTTGCTGGGATTTGCAACATAAATTTGTGAAAATGCAATTTGTTAGCTGTGCATGCCCTTGTATTTATTTATTTTTACTCCCTGCCTAAAGTAATATGTTTTTTAAAAGTTTTAAAAGGGAACTGAGTTTTCAGTAGACTACTAAGTAGTGGTGTGATCTTGGGCAAATTAGCTTCTCTGTACCTCAGATGTCTTATTTAAATAAAAAAATAGGAAAAAAAAATGACTGAATCCATACCCAACCCACTCTTTATGTTGTTTTATGAATTATAAGAGTATACATATTCCTATAACATGTGTTGTTAAAAATGAGAGCTCACAAAATCTGACTACTGTTTTTTTAAAATAATATAAAAGTGAATAGACTAATGACTTCCATTTTCATAAATTATTTTTATTTTTGTCTACAGTAAAACTTTGTAAATGTTGTGATCTTGTTTTCAGCCAGCAACAAAATCAGACCAATATAACTGGTATTAAATGTGATGCAGGCTTCAGAATATTTTCATCCCTTTATACGCAAACATGCTCGCAATTGTCATTAGTAAAAATATCTGCTGTTCCTGAGATGGACATTCGTGCCCTTGGCAGGGTGGCGTCCTCTCCAGCAGGACGCCCCTGCCCAGCGGGAGGCGTGAGGTACATTGGACAGAATGAGCCACAGGCCCGGACCGCCAGCGAGTGGTGACAGGCGCTTTGTTGGTTACAGCGCCGTCTGAGAGATGGACGGTAGCAGGTTTGTTTTCTACGTTGAATAGTTACTTGGTATCTAGTTTGCTGTGCTCTCCTGACTGGAGAATGAGTCACGTTGTTGGCACAAGAATGTGAACATTGTATCAAAACAGTTCGCTGGAAGTAACAGCTCCTGTCCCGGGAGCTTCCTCCAGGTGAGTCGGCAGCAGCTGGGAAACAGGATCTAGTCCATGAACTACGACATACTTCCAGCACCTTTCTGTCCGAAGGGATTCCAAATGCTAAACATGGGAAAGGGTGAATTGCAGCTGTGATTGCAAATGAAACATTGACTAAAAGAAATCAAAGTTCTTATTTAAAAAATCTGCCTCCACAAGGCGTATTAAATTTGGGTGAAAGAATAAATCCCTAAAACGACTACTCAGAAATGTCCATCGACCTGTAGTTCTTGTGTAATATGCTTCAAGTTTGTTAG
The DNA here is from genome assembly GCA_028533065.1 of Trachops cirrhosus. NCBI lineage: Eukaryota > Metazoa > Chordata > Mammalia > Chiroptera > Phyllostomidae > Trachops > Trachops cirrhosus. The sequence continues at coordinate 192,148,056 of CM052539.1, forward strand.
CATGATACCCGTGGCCACATAAATGTCCCAGGTCAAGGTCAAGCTCTTCTTCCCACGAAGAAGACAAGGGAGAGTCCGTGGGCTCCGCACGTGTCCCCCCCACTTTCCTGTCCTGGGAGTGTGTGCTGTCCGGCCGAAGGTGGTGTCCTCTGGGTCCTGCCGAGCCTTACTGTTTCTGGGAAGAGTCCTTTTTTTCATGAGATCATACCAGTCTGACTGTAGTTACAGTCGGTTTGTAATGCTTTGGTAGCTGTGTGTCAATTCTATTACATTATCACTTCGATATACAGCCTCCGGAACCTGACATAAACCCTGGCAACAGAGACCACTAGATGCCTGTTTAAGTGAACTTGTTTTCGTGCATTGGCAATAGAAACCTCTCTGAGTAGAGGTTTGTTACCAGAAACGTTTGGTAGACGTGGCTGAAGAAGGTCCCGGTCAATAAAGCCTCTTCTGATCAGTTGAATTTAGGTGCCCAGATGCTCAGAGAGTCACACCTGTGGTGCCAGCTGCAAAGCTTCACCGTGAAGAAAATGTAGTTTAGGGTCAACTCTTCCACTGCCACCGGGCACTAAAAGAGCATCAGTCTCCTTTTCGTGCGAGACACAGAACGAGCCAGGCACATTGGAGAGCCCTCAGAATGCCCACAATGAGTTGAAGCAGGGTCTACAAGCCAGCAGCTGGTCTCCGCTGGTCTTGTTCCAAGCTTAGCAGGACAATGACCCAGGTCTCCCTGTCCTTCCCGGTCTAGGATGATCGAAGGGTGGGCGTGATCCCAAGGGACCCCTGAGAAATTCTAGATCTGCGAAGCTTGTCACAGAATGTCCTCATTTTCCCTCTAGTTGTAGTTGAACAGGTCATTATAATTGTAAACACAATTACAATGTAATTGTAAACACAGTATTACAATTACAAACATAATAATTACAATGGTAAGCAAAATCACGACTACTACATTCATGGCGCTGGTGAACTGTATTTATCAAGTCGGTAGCTCGACGTCAGTTTAGATTTATGATGCATAAACACAGTTATTAAACGCAGCCCTCTTCCACAGCCCCTCCTTCACGCATGGAGTAGTCTAGCATTGAACCTCACTGTCCTGCCCGCACCCCAGACAAGGGATAGGTCCAGCGTTCGCACTGTAGAACGGCCCGAACAGGTCACAGCCAGGATAGTCATATAAACTAACGGTTATAAACGGGGGATAAATTTGTCTCTAGAGGATGTTTGGCAATGTTTGGGGACACATTTCATCGTCACAACTGGTGGTGGTGCCACCGGCGTCTAGTGGGAAGGGGCCAGGGATACTGCCGACTAGCTCAGAGCGCACAGGACAGCCTGATCGTGACAAAGAATGCCCAGCCCAACGACGAGAGTGCTGTGGGGCGTGGAAACGGTGAAGAGAGGGGCCGTCTGGTGAGCGGGCAGGCCCTTGCAAGGTGATAAAGGTGACAGAGAAGAGCGTGTTGGAAAAAGGGGGCCATGACGGACATGAACGAGGGAAGGAAAGGGGAGCAACGTGATGGCCTGAACCGGCCAGTTATTCTCAGCGGCTGCTCACCTTCAGGTTCAGGGTTAGAAGTGCACTCGATGACTTCCGCCCAACAGGGCGCGCTGTGGGAATTAATGTTTCGATCAAAGTAAGTATAAAAGGACATATTGAACTTAACCCCTGAAAATCCCAAGGGCTCATCGATCATTGCCCCGTACCGTAATTACTGCTTCGGCTGATGTAAAACCAGAACAGCTCGCGGACACGGAAGCTCGGCGGTGGTCAGGCCCCCGCTGCCAGGCGCAGGACTGACGGAGAGCTCCAGCTGCCGCCTCGGCACCTGCTCTGGCGTGTAGGCCAAGGTCGGGCAGAGCCCTGTCACCAGGAGCTGGGCTGGGGCACGAAGGAAGGCCCGTCTCTGTGACACAGGGAGTTCCTTCAAGGAGCGGTGTGCCGAAACTTGCTTGGAATTACCCTCGAGAGTATTATTCTAACCCAGTTTTCTCCCCTCCCCTCCTCTCTCCTCTCCTCCCCTCCCCTCCCCTCCTCTCCCCTCTTCTCTCCTCTCCTTTCCCCCCTTCCTTCCTTCTTTTCCTTGCTCCCTCCCCCCTTGCTCCTTCCCTGAGTTCAGACCTGCTTCGGGCTCCGACTGCTCTCCTGGAGTCCCCCTGCTACCTCCCACTTTCCCTGACGAGTGTTCTCACGACACGCCTACTTCACGCCGGGCCCCGTGGGGCAGGCCTCTCTCTGAGGGCCCACTGGCGCGGCAGACCGGCAGGCCGACTTGCTGTGAGGGGCGCCGCCTCACCTTTCCCGTTGCCAGCGACGGTTTTGCCTGATTTCCGCCTGCTGTTTCGAAGCCCTTGCTGTCCGTGTCCCCACTGAAACATTGGTCTTTGTCCCCACGGGTGCCCTGGCTCTGCGACGGCGGGTGAGCGTGGCGCGTACGTGACCCTGTGAAGGGGGAGGCCCTGCCCTGCTCAGCACCGGGCTGCTCTGCAGTCGGAGCTCAAGGCTCATTTTCCATGAACGCCTGACTGCGAACAGCGTTTCTGAAGCAATCAGATGAGCAAACGCAACTACGAGGGGGTATGAGTCCTTAAGATGCAAGAAATGCCATGTAGTTAAATTCTCCTCTGGATTCCCATTTTCTACCCAGCAAAACGGTAATAAAACACACAAAATGCAGACAACGGAGAAAGGCCCTCCTAGTGACGCAGGCGAGGGCACGGCGCCCACTCCCCAGTGTGCCAGACACAGGACAAACGCAATGCCACAGCTCATCTCGGAGAAGTGAGTTTATTTTGGTGCCCTGCTTATCTGAAATACAGTTTTGTGAACAAATGCTAGGAGAGAAGTAAGAGAAGAGGCTTAGAAAGTAGCGGACGCGAATCTGAGCTTTGGCGCAAGAATGCAGATCAGCTCTATCTCACGTGTCTGGTTCAGAGAAGGTCACAGATAAGGTCACAGATAAGGTCGCTTTGTCCACATAAGTCACAGGCTTCCAGGAGCTGGGACGGGAGTCCCGGCCAGGCCGGGAGTCAGCAGTCGTGGCTTTCGGGCCGGAGGCCTGTTCTGGCTTCAGAGATCACAGGCACCACCGTGAGATGCCCCAGGGTGCTCAGTAAGTTGGTCCAAAACAGCGAGAGCTGAAGGCTGGCTGGACATAGGCTGACTGGCAACTCCTGGAAGAAAAGCAAGTGGGGCGGTAGAAGCTGGGCCTGCAGCCCAGAGACTGGACGTGGGGGCTGCCGTAGCCAAAGGGCCCGAGGCCTGTGTGGCCACATCCTAAGGATCCCGAGTAGCTGGACGGGCAGGGGCTGCAGAAGACGGAGGTCCTCGGACGGAAGCAGGACGTCTGGCAGCTGGTGGGTGCGCAGTAGGCATCCTGGCAGCCGCCGTAGAGAGAGGGGCCCGGCTGGTAGGTGCCCGGCTGGTAGGTGCCCGGCTGGCAGGTGCCTGGCTGGTAGATGCCCGACTGGCAGGTGCCCGGAGAGTAGACAGTGTTGCCATGGAAGACAGACTCACAGGAGGAGCCGGGGCCGCACAGGGACCGCCGGTAGGAGCGGGTGGAGCGGTTTCCGGAGCTGCGGCTGCAGGACATGCTGAGGGCGCTGAGTCTGGCGGAGTGGCAGCGAGGAGTCGGTGGTGGGTGCCACTGTCCGTGCCGGATGCTTTTATGCGCCGGCCGTGGGCGTGGCAGCAGAGGCCCTGTCCTAAGGACGCTTAATTAGGCCACAGGCAACATGAGGTGCACGGACCTTCAAAGAACTCTTTTGCGAATGCAGGCTTTTAAAGAAGAATTTCATTAGTTTTCCGAAGCAATTATTCATGAAGCACAGATGCCGTTTCTCATTCATCCTGCTTGGGCCGATGAATTAATGGTGCTGTAATTGTACCTGTAACGTTGGTGTTTCATTCATCCCAGCCTTGGGTATGTCATACTGGGTGGGTAACGCCGCGGCGATTGGGTTGTGTTGAAAGCCCTAAAACTAGTTTTTAGTCTGGAGGCGGCACTTACTTTGCTCCATTTTAGGAGCCCAGTCGAGAACAGAAAAATACTCAACATCTGACTCATCTCCCAGATCTGCGGGCCTTGTAGAAAAATCACTCAGTAGCAGCTCTTACGGGTAGAAATACTAGATGAGTGTCTGGCACATTGAATTTCAGTTTCCTTACAGTACAAGCACCCCTGGCATTCTTGGGGACACGGAGTTATTTATTGACTTATGTGTACTTAAGTTTACGTTTATTATAACGTTGCATTGGGTTCCGGTGAGCAGCACTGTGGATGGACGATCACACACTTCCCAAAGGCCCCCCCACCCCCGCCGGCATCACCAGCACCGCCCACCCCCGCCCGGTCAGCGCAATAGTACTGACTGTGTTCTCTGCGCTGCGCTTCCCGCCCTGTGGCTGTTTGTGTACCGTCCCCCCCTTTGCCCCCCCACCTCCGCACAGCTCCGCCCCTTCCACCCCGCTCCCTCACACCACACCCCCTCTGGTGACCGCCAGCCTGTTTTCTGTGTCTGTGAGTCTGTTTCCGTTCTTCTTGTTCACTCATTCTGTTCTTTAGATTCTACATACAAGTAAAATCGTTCGGTGTTTATCTTTCTCAGACTGACTTATCTCAGCCTAATACCCTCTGGGTCAGGGGTGGCAAACTCATTTTCACCGGGGGCCACATCAGCCTCGCGGCTGCCTTCAAAGGGCGGAGTATAATGTCAGGACCGTGTAAACGTAACTGCTCCTTAACAGTGAAGCGAGAGCTCGGTGCTGCCTCGGGTAGAAACAAGATAGAACCAGGTGGGGGGCCGGATTCAGCCCCCGGGCCTTGCGTGTGCCCCCTGTGCTCCAGGCAAAGCCACGCCGGCACGAATGGTAAGATCTCATTCCTTTTTACAGCTGAGTGCTGCCCCACTGCGCGCACGCACCACCGCTTCCTCCCGCCCTCGTTGACTGACACACACATGAGCAGCTCCCCTGTCCCCACCACTGTAATTGACGCCGTGAGGAACACGAGGCTCACGCAGTTTTTCACATCGGTGTTTCAGATTTCTGCTCGTGTGCCCCCAGGGGTGGGGGTCCCGGGCAGAGACAGTTCCCCGTGTGATGGCGGAGCTGGCACTAAGGTCCAGCGTTCGCAGGAGGGCCTCAGAAATCCCGCTGCAAAGACTCGGGAGTGGAGGGCTCTTCGCTCTGAGGCTGGCTGGCTTCTCACGAGAGGCCGTTGGGAAGTGAATGGTCAGAAATCCCCCATCCCCACGCATTTTAAGTAATTTTTGGTCGTGGTGATGCTGTTGAGAACAAAACAGTCAGTACTACACTGAAAAATAGGCCTTTACTCCCTTAGTTTCCTCGCCCAGGGCGGGACCTTTACTGCGGAAGGTGAAGAGAATCAAGAGATCAGAAAGTGTGTCCTCCACGGGGGCTTGGCAGGAAGGTGAAGAATTTGAGGAATGTACGGCTGCAGAAGAATGAGCTTTATAAACTGACTTGGGGGCAGGGCATCAGCGCGCGCACTCGCAGGAAGCCCAGAGCGCCTGCCACTGGGGCCCGCTCGGGGTCCGGGGTCCGGGAATCGAGATGCGAGTGCTCTGCCCGGGGGACGAGGACCCCCGGCTGCTTTCCAGACTCTCTCGTGAGGTGCCCCCGGTGGGCTCTGCACCGGGGACGGCAGGGCTAACAGCAGCCTGCAGGAACGGGCGGCCCCTTGAGACACCCACCTGCCAGCACTGATTCCTGTTCAGTGCAAAAGAGCTGAGACTCCTTCTACGCAGAACGGAGATTTCTGGGTGGGGGTGACAGGGGGAGAGTGGGCCAAAAAGATAAAAGGAGGGACTGGAGATAAAGGGATTTCACCTCCCGGGGCCCTGGGGAGATCAGTCCCGGTGTGGCTGGGACGGATTCCAACCTGGAGAGGGCTAGAGATCATCGCTAAGTGCAGCAAATGCTTGTAGTGAGTGTGTGGTACGCTCACACTCTGGTAAGCGTACCAAGTGTAGCCCCGATAGTTCGAACACGTTTGAATAGGCATGTGCATCTCACTCATACTCCATTGATTAGTTAGCATAGTTTGTGCTATCTTTACAAAATGAATGATTCTTATTTATCAGTCTTCTTAATCATGAATAACAAGACGCATTCTAGTAAACTCCAAACCTTCCTGTTTTATTTGTCCATAGAAGAGTGAACATGAAAAATCCACACAAATATCGCAGCCGCCGAAATTGAATTTGCCTCCTCGCTTCAGTGCTGTCCTCTCTTGGAGACGCTATTTCTGAGGAAGAATACTGTGAGATCTGCTATTAAGTGATATCGAACATTCTTTTCTCAACCAAATGGAGGTCTTTGTCCCCAGACACTTTTGCCGGGGAGTGCACGGGAGATGATTTCCTGTGAAATGAATCCCTCGGAGCCACGGAGCCACGGAGCCACAGGGGGCGGAGGTCCCCCCGCAGCCGGCCCTCCGCCCAAGCCATCCGTCTGCGTCCCCTGCCGCTGGCTGCAGAGCAGTCGCCGGCAGGAGAAACAGGACTGCCGTGCTCCAGGTTCTGTGATACTTGTCAGGAACGCCAGGACACAGCTTCGTTCACAGTGCGGCCTGGCCCTCTAGGGAGCAGAGGAAGAACCTCCCTGAGAGGGTTCCTTCGGTCCAACGCTCCGAGGTCATTGCCTTATAAACTTCCTGCAGAACAAGAATGTTTTCCCGAGTCTGGGCCTCTTTCTGGTGGTCAAGACGGCCTCCGGTTAGCGATCAGAGCCCACGGGGCATTCGTGCCCTTGTTCGGTGCTCCTGTTCACGGCCGCTTCCCGCATCTCAGACGAAAGAGCACTCACATCCCGACAGGACAGAAAGCAAGTCGTGACCGCTGACTCCTAGCGAGCGCAGTGAGTGCCAAGGAGCAGAGCTCAGAGGGACTAGACAAGAGTGCAGACGGCCCTGAGTGGGAGCTCGGGGAGGGAGGGGGCGCCTCCGCTCCTGTGTCCCCGAGGCAGTTCCCGCCGAGACCTGACCGGAAAGCCCCCCTGTGGCTAGCACGGCACCCAGCTGCTGCATCTGTAGAGCAGTCCTGTCCCTTCCTGGACACCGCCACCACCACCGTCACCACCTGCTGCAGCTGCTGGGCGGCAGTGATGGACACGGGGTCCCCGGGCACCTTGCTGTCCAGATGGCGGCAGTGTTGAGACGGCTGTGAAAGGCGTACCGACTACTTCTGATTTCGCCGGCGTCCCTCAGCCCAGCCCCTGCCCGCCTCTAAAGATGCTCTCGGAGTGATCTTCCCGGTGAGCTTCGGGAGGCCGGAGGCCAGGAGGCCTGGCGGCTTTGAAGATCCGAGGGGACTGCCCGCCTTCGGGGCACAGACGCACCATTCGTGGTCGTAAACCCACGAACACCACACCAGGCAGGAATGACTGGGACGGTCTTTTCAACTCTGTGAGAAGCAGAAGGTGACCTGTTTTTATGCGCTTTGCAGCTGGCACACCCAGTGACCAGGGAATATAAATGTCCCAGACCAAGAAGTGACTCTCAAACTCAGAATCTTCTTGTGATAAGTCACATCCTTCAACATGTCCCCCGCTGCTGCCCTGGAAACTGCCCACCGGCTCCCTTGGGGGTCCCTGCGCTGCCCAGGCTCCTCCTGGGGCTCCTCCCGCCCCGGCACCTTGGTCCCCAGCAGGGACTCCTGCTCCCCCAGCCACTGCCCGCAGGGCCCCTCTCTCCACAGTGGCTGCCGGGTCACCTACTGGGAGCCCAGCAGCTGCCGGCCGTCCTGCTGCGGCCCAAGGGCCCCCGCACTGGGCAGCTCCTTCCAGGCCCCTGCTCCTGGGCGCCTGGGCTGTGGGTCTCATTGTTTCCAACCAGTGGGGTGTGGTCCCAACGCGGCCTCATCTCCAGGTGGCAGGCCTGGCTTTTCCCGTCCCGCCTGCTTCTCCACTGGGAGCTATGAGTCAGCGTGCCGCCACCAGCCTGTGGGCCTGGCTTGCACCGGTCTTAGTTTGAACAGAACACCTGCTCTTTCTAGAAATGAGCACAGTGCCCACCACAACAAGACCCATATTGTCTGTTGATCTCGTGTCCTACTTTTAGCTGACAACTATGACTGTCACTGTCACCCACCGTGGGTTCACAGAAAGATGCCCAGGCTGCCTCCTTGTTGCCACGCAGACACACGCATCGGAGCCCTCTCTGCTGTTTGCGTCCCTAGTGCACTTGTTCTTGGTCTTACCACGTGGGAGAGTGTTCTAAGTTTAAATGCACATGCTATGTGACATTCACGTATTTGCTTTAATAGTAGTATTTGTTTACTGTCTTTGAAGCTACTTGTAAGTTATCTGGATGGATATTTCTGTATCTTGTATTTATCATTTAAGACAATTTCCTTTAAAAAGGAAAACTGTCCAACGTCCTTTTGGTTTGGAAGAAATTATTTTTTCTTTAATGTTCATCCATTAACAATTTCGTAAGTCAAAATCTTGAATCACATTTTTAAGACTACAGACAGACTAATAACCATGGCCTTGTTCTGTAGGGAGTTAGAAACTTCATTCCTTTTATATAAAGTCATTACAAAGTGCAAGGTATATGAAACTGACCTCATCCCACACTTTTGGGAGAAAAATCACCCATCAAACACATCCTGAAATGTTCACACAGCTGGAGCGAGGACGCCCAGGGAGAAAGAAGGCGGAGTTGGGTCCGGGGAGGCTGCGGGGGCCGCGCTTCCCGGGGCCGCGCTTCCCGGGGCAGCAGAAGCCACGCATCTCGGTGAGGTCCCTGACGCGGCCCAGTGCTTGTCGGCAAGGACACCGGCGCGCGCCTCCGCCCAGCCCTGCGAACTTGAAGTGCTGACTTGCCCTGCGTTTTCCCTTGTTCAGCTCACAGCCCGTACATGGGGGAAAAGCACCTTGGGACCAAGGCAAACAGTCTCTTGTGACAGAGGTCAGCCAAGTAGCCATCAGCTGAGGGCCCCTGACCGGCGGCCACGCCCTGAACGAGTGTCCCCTGAGTGGAGGACGAGGTGATGGAAGGCACAGGTGACACAATTCTGCCCCAGGGCAACCACAGGTCTCCATTTACGGGGTTCACCTCAGCATCCCGCCCCGTTTGGTAATTGTCTTAGATCTTTCACTTTTCACTCACGATGACTGGCCATCGAACTAACCCAGGGGACTGGCTGGTTATCGTTCTGGCCTGGCTGCTGGCTCCCTTGTCTGCAGGACTCGCAGCCCCTGCACGGCTGGTGCGGTGACCGGTGGGGGTGGTCTTCAACCTCCTGAAACCTGAGCACAAGGGGTCACTGCCCATGAAATGTGGCATAAAATATGGGCATGAAATTGAGGTTGCCCATATTTTAAACAAGAATTAAATGCTCGAAGTGGAAGTACAGTTTAGAGTATCAGGGAGATATCACAGGAGTTTGGCAATGTTACCTTTTTAAAATTTTTTCAGAGAGAAGCTTCCAGAAGTGACTCAGTATTTATGTTGCAGAATTTAGAGGGGTGATGAGAATTCTGCTATGTTATATGAGAATCCTTTTAATATTATTTATTTTATTTTTAAATTTGTAACAAGAAGCTGATCAGTTTTGGCTGCTGGTGTTGAATATGTATTTTTTAACTTCTCTTGTTGAGCGTGTTAGACATTGACAGAGAAAGCAGATGCTACACTGATGATGATAGTTAACGCGAATGACACAAGGTTGTCCTAGCTCCCAAGACTCCCCGCGGTATCTTCCTGAGAGGCTATCAGATACTTCCCTCCCCACCCAGTATTAGTATTACGGTCAATGCAGCTCTTTTCAAAAGGACATATGGACAAAAACTAGGGGGGCTGGAAATGGGAGGGAGGAGGGGAGGGATGGGTGGGTTGGCTGGAATGGGAGTAAAGGATAGAAACTGTACTTGAATAATGATTAAAAAATAAATTAAAAAAATAAACTGGTGATCTCCTCCTACACTTTAAATCCACTTCCATTTCTACTCTTTGTCATGAATACAATCACGAGGCTACAACACCAGGCCCCGGGGGAGCCGACTCTATTCCGATACAGCGATTTCTGTAGAACTGGAGGCCCCAGGGCTCCCTGGTTAAACAGGAGTTCCACGTAATAACAGTAGCTGAGGAAAGAACAGCCGAAGTCGACTCTACAAGATCTTTGATCTGTGAACTTCGGCAAGCCCCTGCTCCTTTGGGGCCGTTCAGTCCCTGGCGCCTGGAACAGTCTGTAGGATGCAATGCTGGTCTGTCTCACAGAGATGCTGCAGGCTGAACCGAGAGGGCTGTGCTGAAGCTTGGACTTCGCAGCGCCCCGGGCGCCGCCCAAGGCCCCGCCCCGAGCCCCGCCCAAGGCCCCTGCCCGGGGCCCCACCTGGGCCCCTGGCCCCGCCCACGACACGAGGCGCAGCTCTGGTGAGCGGAGACAGGCTGGTCCCAACCCCTCCGCACAGACAGCTCTGCCCTCAGGCTCCCACACCACTCCCTCCCCGTTCTGCCCCGGCTTCTCCGAGGTCACAGCCAGGACACCAGAGGAGCCCACTGGCGATCCTCCGCACGGCGATGAAGTCCCGGGGCGGCATTCGCCCCACGGGAGACAGAGCCACTGGATACATGCTTCTCCTACTAATCTCATCTTGGGGTGGGCAATTCCAAGAGTCATTCTGCAATTCCTGAAATGCCCTGAAGGATAGACTCTGGATTGTCCACTTTAAAATCAAATGAGATTTTCCTGTTTGATCGATATAGGGCCCATGGCCTTGTGTGCCTGCTTCCTGGAATCTTGTGGCAAACAGACTGTTCGCACGGAGCTCTGGGCCTCAGTTCTGCAGGAGGGAGGGCCCAGGCTAGGACTAAGAAGTAATTCTGAAACGCGGCTCAGGCGTGGTGCTCTTCGTTTGCTTCGTCTGAGCCTGGAGAAGCGTCGGGAGGGTCCCAGAGGGTCCCAGAGGGTCCCACCCCACCCTCTTTCCTCAGCCCCCCGCCCCGCTGCGATCGCGGTGACTCCTACCCTCGGGTACAGACGCGGCCCTGCAGCGCCAGACCTGCGGGAGGCAGGCACTGGGGCGCCGAGGTGAGCCGGCGCGGAGCCAAGCCGCTGTCCCAGGAAAACCTACGCTCAGATACGAGACGGGAAGTTTTCCTCTGCGTGTGAGCTCGCCTTATACACTGTGTCTCGTTCCTGTGGTCCGCGTTTCTGGTCTGTGCACCGACCTCCTGCTTCCCCCTATCGGCGGGGACGCAGGTCTCCTGTTCTGGGGAAATGCCTCCCACGCTGAGAGATGCGAACACCGGCGGGAGGACCACCCTGTGTGATGGCACATGCGCGGTGGCAGCAGGAGCCGCTCGGCTCTGCCAGACGGCGCTGTGCCCAAATTCAGCTTCCGAGGCTGATCGCGCTTCACTTCCCCCTCCAAACCCTCGAACACGGAAACGGCAGGCGAGCCCGGAGAGCAGGGGATGGTACTACCATGAACACCACGCCGGGAGGCCGGGGTATACGGATTTATTAGGCTGAAACTCATTCTCACTTGCTCTTCCATGGAAATGCAGGAGCAGGAGGACTGAATTTCGGGTCACTCATCAATTTCAGGGTCTGTCCAAGTTGGTGAGGTTTACCGATAAAATAACCGTGGCAGCTGGTGACAGAATGATGGTGGCCCTGAGTGGACTCGGTCCTCAATACTTGAAAGAATTGGGACCGTCCACAAGCTGGTCAGTAGCAGCCAGACCCACAGGACGGTCGGCGGCAGGAGGACTGGCAGCTCCTGGAGGTCCTGGGGGTCCCGCAGGTCGGGCGGCAGGATCCGGATCCAGGGCTCAGGACAGGGGCCCCACAGACGCCGTAACCCAGGGGTCTCAGGCCACTGGACCCAGAGCCCAGGGAGCAGCTGCTGCTGGACCCCCAGCCCAGAGCCCCAGGGGACGGGGCCTGGCAGGGGCTGCTCAGCATGGGGACCCTCGGGCCGCAGCAGGACGGCCGGCAGCTGCTGGGTGCCCAGCAGATGACCTGGTAGCTACTGTGGGGAGGGGGGCCCTGCGGGCAGAGGCCAGAGGAGCAGGGGTCCCTGCTGGGGACCAGGGTGCTGGGGCGGGAGGAGCCGCAGGGGGAGCCGCAGGGGGAGCCACAGGAGGAGCCTGGGAAGCGCAGGGAGCTGCCTGGGCAGCGGGAGGAGAAGTTTCCAGAGCAGCAGCTGGTGGACATGCTGGCGGAGGTCAAGTTCAGCCGAGTGACAGCAAGCGGAGTCTGAGTTCAATGCCATGGTCTGGACTGGGGTGCTTTATACTCTCAGCACCGGGTGTGGCCTCCTGCCGGGTCACCTTTTCCACGCTTGGAACCTCTCATTCCCCCCTGTGTAATTCCACCTGTTCTCTGTAATTGAGGATGAATAATTCCTTCCGTCTCCCATTGCTGGGTGAGTGCATCTTGCTGTCACAGCGCTAGGCCGATGAGCTATTTCAGTGTCAGAAGTGATGTGACTATAGCCATTAATGCCTTCTAACCAGGACCGGAAGTGCCTCCCTCTTCTCCGCCAAGACCCAGGGTGCATCCCAGGCAGACGGGCTGGGGGGCTTCTAAGGGCGGGATCAAGTGAAGTCACTCTTTCTAAGTCAGTGGAATGAGGACACCTGTTTCTCAGCCTGGATTCCCTTCCCCTAAATTGACTTCATTCCCAGCAGTTATTTTCCACCTATTTCCTTACATAATATATCGCTTCCTAAATTCATTGGGAAGAGGAAACAGAGAAGACAAATTGAGAAAGAAACTCGGTGGGTCCCAGCGGGAAGCAGGTAACTAGCGCCTTCCAGGGTTTTCCATCTGTGCGACTCAAATGAAAAGTTTGATTTCGATAGAGCGTAGGCTTCTCGTTGGGACTCCGTCTGCTTCGTCATTTCCACCCCCGTGTGTCTGGAGTCCCCTCTCTCTAGACAAGCCCGGCACGCAGGGCCTTCTGGACAGTTTTATTTTCAAGTCCTTCACACAATTTTCTCCTTCATTGTAAAACACACCCTACTTATTTAAGATTATTTTTCCACTGTAAAATATCTAAATATCTTTTCACAGAGCTCTCTATTCCAGCAAACCTGAGCTACCATGAATCCTGAAGAGTTTTCCCCAGTCAGAAAGGCAGTAATCGCCGAGGTAATTCGGAATGGCAGGAGGGAGAACAGCGGGCCGGCACAGGGGGCTCGCGGCTCTGGGCTCACCGCGCACGGCACCGCCGCCTAGGTGTGTGGTCCTGGGTGTGCAGGCGGGAGTAAACGCCCACGCTGCGGATGGCCGAGAAAATCTCTTACGCTGCTTAAAAACTGAAAACTTAGGAAACAGTGAATTACAAGGGCAATTTTGTAGCATAAGCTGTTTTAGCACCCCTCCCAAAGCATGAGGGAAGGTAAGAAGGAACAAGGGTGATGAATCAAACGGCGACAAAGGAGTGAATGTGAGGCAGAAATCTGAACGTACCAAACCTCATAGGCCAAATTTCAGAGAATATCAGACTGTGCTAAAGACACTATTTTATTTTACTTAAAATAGGTTTTCTTAAATATCAGAAAACTGAAAAGGGAAAAATAAAAGGATATATCAGGCAAAAGAAACAAACCACAAATGCTAGCCCTGCTTTACTAATCTCAAAGTTTGCTACGTGAGAAGAAGTTCATCAGTGTTTCCCAGAAACCGATCCATCCGCCTGGCGGGCGGTCCCCGTCATCTCATTATTCATTCAGAGGGGATGATGCTGGAGCCACGCCCTTCAGCAGAGTAGCCATTACCCACGCGTGTCCGGTTCGAGGCACGCTAATTAAATTAAGCTAGAATTCAGCTCCTCAATCATATTTGCCACATTTCAAGTGCAAAAACAGATACGTGTGGCCAATGGATACCACATTGTGGAAAGTGAAGACAGAAATGTTCTCGGCATCACACAAAGTTCTATTAGATGGTGTGCTTCCTTAGACAGACGGCGTGCGTTAGAGCATGGCTTGCTAATATAAATTAATACCTTCCCTATTTCCTCTAGAATGCGAGAATGTCAGAAATTACAAGGCCACTTCATTTACACCAATTCATGTACTACTGGGTTTGAGGAATTTCTGCATTTTAGTTTCACGTGTGCTTAAGTGTATTTACACGCATCTGTCCCCATGTTTTTATGGGCAGTATTTTCTTAAATTTACCCAATGTATATCTCCTTTCTTTACTGATAATTCCTTCATACATTTTCATGCTATATTCTGGGATCATTTTGCTTTTGACATTTACTGTGTTTTAGTGCTGGAAGGCTGGTGACAAATTCAGTATTTGATTGTCTAAAAATGTTTCTTATCTACCCTTCATTTTTGAAACAGACACTCACTAGTCAAGTACTGTAATGTCTCCTTTCTGCAGAAATCGAGGATATTTAATTTTTTCCTACCTTCATTTTTTTTGTTCAGAATACAGTCGTCAATCTTATTATTGCTTTTTAAAACATAACTTATATCCCCCCCGGTTGCTTTAAATTGTTCTTTTCCTTTCTTGCTCATCAGGTTGAGTTTATGTGCTCAGGGCTGGGCCTCCTTTCTCATTCATCAGACACGGGGTTTGTGACAGTTCCCGAATTTGTGAATTGATGTTGTTCTTCTGTTCGGAACAGTCGCTCTGGGTCTGTTAGGTACATGCCGATCCTCGTGGACTTATTAATATCGTGACTTGTCAGTAGCTGTTAAATTTTCATGGACTATCACTGTATCTGTACACACACACACACACACAGTCTCGTTCTAGGACCTCAACTGCAATTACATTAGACCTGTCCATGTTCTCTGAAGCTGCACTCAATATTTTTACAGTATTTTTAATTTTTTATTTGAAATATATTCTAGTGAACAACTGCTAATTATGCCTCTAGCTCTGTCTAAAAATCTATCCCTTTATTTTCAAGTACATCAATTACTGTTACTTTAACATCTAAGTCTAATATTTTCATTTACCGAATCGCTTGTAAGTGTATTTGTGCTACATGAAATATATTTGGGATTTAGTCATTTCTTAACTTCTTGAAGTCTGGTAAAGTTTTCTTGGGAATCAGACTACCTCTATACCGATATCATCTTCATATTCATCTGTACCTGTAGCTCTGTATCCAGCTATACTTGTATAGCCATATGTATAACTCTATCTCTATTCATAAGTCCACATACGCGTCCACATGTATATCGTATCTACCTGTGTGAGGATGTGACATAAGGCTCATGTGTCGTAACTCAGTCTCTCTTTCGTGTGTGACATAACCATTCAAATTGAGCGTCACTGTTGTTCCCTGCATTTCTTACACAACTGTCACCTCTTGGCACACACAGGGGACCCACATCTTATGAGAGAATCATTCTAACTCCTGGTTTTGAGATTTTAATTTGTAAAAATCAACATATTCAAACAAGAGTCTTAAAATACCTATGGTTTGAGTAAGAAAAATATCTGAGGTTCTTCCAAATTAGTTCACACCCCCAACTTACTGGGATTTCACAACCTATTTCCGCACGCATATTAATCCTTTTCTCATCTGTTTTATATCACAGTCAAAACCCCAGGAAATAAGCAGCTGGCACCAGTAGACAAAGCTGGGTATCAGAACCGAGTGATTTATTAGATTGTAAAGATTTGACATTTCATACAATTTTGGGGGGAAAAAAAACAATAACACTTATCCCGTCTCCAGTGGAGAGCAGATACATTAATCATTGAATTCTTTAGACGCATTTGGGGCCTGAAGGGAGGGGAGGCGTTGGTACTCGGAGAACAAGGGAGCAGCTCATCCTGTAGACAATGCAGACAAAGGAGGTTATGAGCACAGGCGTGGACAGCGGGGACAACAGGGTTAGAGATGCAGTAAGATGGTCAGTGGCAGCTGGACCCGCAGGCTGGTCTGTAACAGGAGGACTGGCAGCTCCTGGAGGTCCTGGAGGTCCCGCAGGTCGGGCGGCAGGATCCGGATCCAGGGCTCAGAGCAGGGGCCCCACAGATGCCGTGACCCAGGGGTCTGAGGCCGCTGGACCCAGAGCCCCGGGAGCAGCTGCTGCTGGACCCCCAGCCCAGAGCCCCAGGGGACAGGGCCTGGCAGGGGCTGCTCAGCATGGGGACCCTCGGGCCGCAGCAGGACGGCCGGCAGCTGCTGGGTGCCCAGCAGATGACCTGGTAGCCACTGTGGGGAGGGGGGCCCTGCGGGCAGAGGCCAGAGGAGCAGGGGTCCCTGCTGGGGACCAGGGTGCTGGGGCGGGAGGAGCCGCAGGGGGAGCCGCAGGGGGAGCCTGGGCAGCGCAGGGAGCTGCCCAGGGAGCGGGAGGAGAAGTTTCCAGAGCAGCAGCTGGTGGACATGCTGGCGGAGGTCAAGTTCAGCCGAGGGACAGCGAGCGGAGTCTGAGTTTGGGTGTCACTCCTGGACCGGGGTGTTTATATGCCCCCAGCACTGGGTGTGGCCCCTTCCGGAATCATCTTTTCCACAGTTGAAGTCCCTCATTTGAATACACGTGACTCAGTAATTCTCCTCGTAATGGCTGTTCCCTTGCTCGCTTCACTTGCACTCGTGGGTGAGCTCACTGTGGTTTTATGGCTGGGTGGCAGTAGGGTGCGTCGGTGACACACGCTGTGTCGGGTGTACTCACCCCGCACCCCGGCCAGGAGAGCCCCTCCTGGTTTACCGTCCGCAGTTCCCCGTGCGCCTGCTCCCGCTGTGGCTGCAGACTCTGCTTCCCGGGTGGGGACCGAGATACGGTCGCCCCCCTCTGTGTCCTCGGCCCAGAGGCAGACTGCCGGTGCTGAGAGACCTGGCAGGGACCGGCCCCGCTGAGACCCTCCATCCCAGCGCCCAGCAGAGGGCTCCGCTTTCGACCCTCCATTAGCCGCGCTTCCTCGTCCAGTCTAGAGGGTCCGCGGAGCCGTTCGCCGGAGGGTTGAAAAGGAAGAATGGCAACGCGCAGCCCGAACCAGCTGCCTTTCCAACTCGGTGTTTTCAGAAGGAAACCGTCCTCGGAGCAAGCGGAGCCCACTCCGGACACGCGGGAGGGAGGACGAGGTGGAGGGTCAGGGGAAGAACGAGGGACAGTGCCGGCTGCAGGGACGGGAGGCTCAGGAGGCCCTCCGACCCGGCCGGACAGCCTGCGGCTGCTGCAGGACACGTTTCTATCGGTGAAATGCCCAGGGCTCCCCTCTCCCAGAACGTCTCCGAACCCCCACCCCGAAATTCTGACCGTCCGAGGATCGTGCCCAAGGGCGCAAAAGAGGCTGGTTTCTCCCTGCTTCCGCTACATGACTGTCCCAACTTTCTGACCGGATGTGGACCCAGGTGTTGTGAGTCTTGAGTTTATAATTTTGGAGTCCTCTTTAAGGAAAAAAAAACAACATTATGAATCTAATAGCAGATATAAGTGTGAATGGCAACTTAGAATGAAAGTAATATTAACAAAGAAAACTTACAGGTTGACCACACCCCCATAAATACCAGAAAATCAGAACAGTAAGATATCATCACAATTGTTACAGCTTCTGTAGCCTTTAGCCTACATTTTTGCTGCAGTCCGATCATTTCTACGTAACGGTGACTTTGTCAACACCATTCACGTGATTTTCTGTAGAAAGAGTAGAAACAGAGTTCTCTTTTTCCTTCAGAACTGTGCACAAAGCCACGTGAGTTGTTCTTGACGACACGGAGGAGTTCCAGAGTCATCGTGGTGTCAGTAACGCCACCTCCTCTGGCTTCAGTCAGGGCTTCAGGCCTGGCGTCAGGGCTACCTCAGCCAGGGTCCCCGTTTCACGTCCCGTCCAGTCTGCTGCCCTGCGGGGTGGGACTTGGGTGAGGGTCGGCTGTGGGCCGGTTTTTGTGGCCTCCTGGCAGATAGCGGAGCAGTGTCTCGGTTTGCATCCTCCTCCTGAGGTCCCAGCTCCCTGAGCTGTGGGGTCACGAGGCTGACCTCTGGGGCTGGAGGCGGGCACCGGCAGGCAGCTCTGCGGACCCACCCACAGCCCCAGGACGGCTGCACCCACGTGCCAGCGGCCCCCTGGCTGCCACAGCCCCTCGGGGGTGACGGGGTCCTCTGAGCCTGCCTGGCCCGTGCCGACGGAGCCTTGGAAAGGCTGGGTGGAAGGACCTTCAGGACCGAAGCTTCGTAGGTTCACTCTCTCTCTCTCTGCCTCAGATGCCCCGGCCAGGAGTCTGCACGTGTGCGGTGGCATCCTGGCTGAGAGCTCAGGACCTGCAGGGTCCCCGGTCGCTCTCCGAGACACCTTCCCGGCAATGGCTCCTTCCAGAGCTTTGACCTGACTCCCAATGGTTGCACTGCTGTATTTTTTGTTGCTTTTATTGTCTTTCATCCTCTTTCAATCCAAATAAAAATTAGGGACGTGTCTGACAGATTTATCACACTCTTCTAATGCGTTGCCTCGCTTCCGGACAACTTCAAGACAAAGGCTCCAGCGGAACCCACACCGACTGCCCAACGTGGGCGTCGGCGACTCAGGAGTGTGGTGTCCAGCTCCTGGCGCCGAGCGGAGACAGCCTTCGAAGGCCTACACGATGCATGCTTACAGTGCAAGCTCTTTCCCGACCTGAAGCATGCTCGATGGAGATTTCACAGACAGGAAGCATCGCAGAGGCTTTATAAGTCAGGGGAGTGACGAGGCGGCCACACTCGCAGCCAACAGCCCCTTTGAACACTCACCTGCTGAGCTTTCAGTTTTCTAAAGTTTCCCCGCGGGCTCCTCGCCACCGGTAAAAAGTTCTAGTCCCTGCAGTGAGGTGAGCGTCAGGCCTCGCTCGAGGCTCTGTTTTCCAAAGAATTTCTTGAAAATGGTTGTCTTCTTGTAAGAGTGATTTTTTTACTGGCTGGAGGCAGGAACAGTGTTAATCAAAATAAGTCAGTAAAGAACTCATCCAACTCAACAACAAAAAAACACGAGCAACCCGATGAGAAAACGGGTCAGGGGCCTGAACGGACAATTCTTCCGAGAAGACCTACAAACGGCCCACGGGCATAGGAAAAGGTGCTCAGCTTCACTAGCCGTTGGGGAAATGCAAATGAAACTACAGTGAGACACCACCTCCGACGGGTTAGGACGGCTCCAGCACCAAGGCAGGCGATCACAAGGGTGGGAGAGCTTGGGGGAGAGAGGGGCCCTGGTTCACTGCGGGTGGGAATGTGAGCTGGTGCAGCCCCCGTGCAAAACAGTCTGGACGCCTCAAAAAATTAAGAATACAGGTTTCACATGACCCAGCAACCCCTCTGCTGGGCATCTACCCCCCTAATTTGAAACATGTATTTGCAAAGACATGTGCGCCCCTGTGTTCCCTGCAGCACCATTCATGGCGGACGAGACACGGAAGCGGCCGGGGTGTCCTTCCGAGAGGACTGGGCAGCGGGCACGCGGAGCGTCTGCACGGCGGACACTGCGCAGGCGCGAGAGAAGGGGGCGCACTGCCGTTTGCGACAATGTGATGGGCCCGGAGAGTATCGTGCGGAGTGAGACAAGTCGGAAAGAGCTAAGGACCCTGTGACCTCACTCACATGTGGGACGTAAAACGGAAAGTAACAAAGAAATTCATACGCAAGGACAACAGTTTGGCGGTTACCGTACGGGAAGGGGCGGGGGAGCTTGAAGAGGGTACAGGGGTCAAATACGTGGTGACGGAAGGAGCCTGGACTCTGGGTGACAAGCACAATGTGCAACATACAGACGATGTGTCAGAGAGATGTGCACTCGATCTAGAGAAGCTTCTTATGCAGGGTCACCCCAATGCATTTAATTTTTAAAAGTTGAGTTAAGAACGTTTGTCCGCAAACTGCCTGTCCTTTCTGCCCTCTGGCTGCCCCTCTCTTCCTTGCGCCTCCCCAGCCCCCTCGCTCTGGTGCGGCGGCAAAGGGACGCATTGGAACAACGGGTCAACTCCCTCTGGTCCCCCATCGAACCGGGCCCGCACAGCTTGTTCCTCGAACAAGTGTGGGCCCCTGTGGGCTATCTACGAAATTCCAACTCAGTTGCCAGTATTTAGATATCAAAAGAATTCACACAAAATACGGTCTTCTGACTTCTCTTAAAAATTCTGGGTACCTGTGCCACCAGGGTCCAAGCCACCCGACTCCTGCGGGCACGCTCCCTGCAATTCCCCACAAGTCCGGCCACCACCCTTCCCACCCAGCTGAGGCCACATTTCAGTTGCCATTAGTTACCAAGCCTGCACCATTCTCGTGTTGTGTTAGTTAAGGCCTCTCATGAGGGGGAGATGGAGAGAGAAGCTGAGAGGCTTTGGTGCTAAGACAATCTGTGAAAACAAGCTTCCTTACGGCCTGGAAAGATATTCCTCCACTTCTGATAGAAACATGCTGTGTCTGTGTCGATGTGTTAGAATATGAAATGTCAAGCCGGAAACAGATCGCAGGGCGATGAGACCACCTTATTGATGTGCACGGTCCCCCGACTTAAAATACCTCGGACAGCCACAGGATCTGAGTGGGTTTTGGTACGGTGGGCGAAGGCTTACATCAGTGGTCCCCTACCTCCAAACCGACAGGAGCACACGCCGACCAACCAGAAAATAAATAAACGTGGAGAAAAACAGACAACTGAACACTCGGGCCGCTGCCCCACGTGTGACAGCGATGTGTCACCTGCCCCTGCTGGAAACCACTCCCTTCGACATCGGAGCCACTCAGAGCCCTGGGAGGTCATACTGCATTCCTGACGGCTGTGACCGCTTCTGCACAGTGAGGGTCTCTGCACGAATATAAAGGACAACATTCAAAATAGAGGAACGGAAGTCTATTTTCCGTGTACGACATCATAATTCCATGGCAATGGGCAGCCTTGCTTATAACATGCTGCTGCCCCTCTTCACGCCAGCGCGATGCCCTCGCCGTGGGGAGGCTGCTGTTTGAGAGCGAGAAAGACGGATTTCGTAGCATCGCTATCCATCCCTCGAGATGCCGCATCTTAGGGTTTGAACAAAGGCTGCGTGTCGCTACCCAGTGACACTGTGCAGATGGCCTCGTGGTGACGAGCAGTGACTCACCGGGGATTCTGGCGAGAAGAATAGCAATGGTGATAGCTGAAATCGGGAGGCAGCGTGAAAACAAAGCTTCTAGTTAGAAATCAGAGGCCTGCGCGCTGACGGCGTGAGCGGCGCCGTGGCGGTCGGTAGGCGCTCCTTGACAAACGCTGATTGGAGAGAGGGGAAGTGCCATAGCAGAGGGCTTGGGTGACAGGAGCCATGTGAGAAGGGGTCCATATCAACGACTGTTCTGCCCGTCCTTTCTTTGGTTGCTGAGCTGAGGGAGGGTCACTGCACCTATGAACAGATGTGGAAGCTTTTCTGCCCTGAAGCGACAGCCAGATAAGACGCAGGCGGGGCCTACACGTCCCCGCTGGGGTCCAGTCGAGGTCTGGGGGACGGCAGCAAGGGGAGGGGAAAGAGCCCAAACCTGAAGCTGTCTGGGTGACATCTGTGTGCGTGGGCCTGTCCTGTCCTGAGCGTCACCAGTGCCTCCTCCTTTCCTTTTTTCCCAAGTCTCTGCTGAGCGAAGGCGCAAGTGGCTTGCGGCAGGTAACGCCCGCTCCTGTGACCTCTACAGCGTGGCGCAGGGCTGGGCGAGCCTCCTGCCCGGGAACTCCATCTCCGGGGCAGGACTGGGGTGTCAGTGAGACCCAGGAGGGGGTGGCGTGGAGAGCAGATGTGACTGATCCACGGTGCTCTGGGCTGGCTTTGTGCCGGAGGCTTGTGCACGCCTGTGGTCAGGCAGCAGCCCGAGACAGGGGTCCGGCCCGGCTTTCCGGAGTGCAGCGGGCCTGGTGAAGTGTCACCCACTGGGCTGAGTGCGGCACGGGGGGAAGCGGGGACACACAGGCAGCAGAGGCCACGGTACCCCTGCGTCTGTAGGAGACGACCGGGTGGAGCCTCAGCTCCAGGAAACCTCTGACTGGGGGACACTCTCCCGATTTTCTCGCTCACCAGCCCTGTGAGCTCAGTTCGCTCATTCTGCCACTTTGATGTTCAGATTCTACAGCGCTGAAACTGGTTCTGGCACGCGCTTGGTGCCCCGAGATGAACTCCCTTGCATGTCTGGCCCCAGTCAGAGCAGACCAAGCCTTTGCTGAGTGTGGCCGTAGAGCTGGGAGATGGAGGTGAGGCCGCTCGCTCCCGGGGAGGGTTGAGCACAGGGTTCTGTTTTCTTGTCACCTTCCTTGACACTGACTTTTTAACGTATCCTAGGACCAGGATTTATTTTTACAGACTTGGAATTTAACAAACAAGCAAACAAACGAGGTAATCTCAGGGCATCGTGGAAAGAAGTGTTTGATCGCTCAGGATCTGAAACTCTGGTGGTTTTACGGGATGCCTGTTAGCACATGGATGTCGGCATCCCACCAGCCCAGGGGCTGGTTCGGGGGTGGGGACATGCCCTTGTGATTGGGGGACGATGTGACAGAAGGCGAAAAGCTTGTCTCCGTTGCCAGAACTCCTGGGAGGCAAACCCTGAGCTGCCCTTTGCAGCACTGCGAGCTTGTGCAGTGACTGGAGCCTGTCATGCCCCAGTCTTCTCATCTGTGGCGTGGGGGTGACAATGGTACCCCTCTCACCAGGTAATTATGAAAATTAATGCGGCAATATATGGGAAATACCCAGAGTACTGTCTGGCAATTAGTAAGGAACACATGTAACTCTTCGCCTACAACAGGCAAAGAAAACAGTTCCCAAGTGATTCTAACTCAGCAGGGGTGTCCAACCTTTGGTGCCTCCAGGCCACACTGGAAGAAGACTTGTCTTGGGTCACCCATTAAATACGCAAACACTAGTGAAAACTGAGGAGCAAAAAAAAGAAAGAAAGAAAAAGGTTCTAAGTAAATTCACGATTTTGTGTTGGGCCGCATTCATAGCCACCCTGGGCCGCACACGGGCCGCAGGCCGTGGGTTGGACACCCTTGCGGGGCGTCGTTTTCAAAAATCACTGCTCTACGCATCTTAACTACATTTTTATGGTGTGAGTCATTCTTTGGTAAAAGAGCAAAATGTTTATAATTAAATAGGAAACTTGGGATTTAAAAAATACACTTTAAAAAAATAAGAGTAGCTGCAGCCCCACATGGAAAGCACCATTTCAGACTTTATGGGACCAGATTGCGTTTGGAAACCCATGATGAGTGGCCTCGCTCAGCGACAGGGCAGGGTGCGGACTGCTGACTGGCCCCCCTCATGTCCCTCTCCGTCTCCCAGCCCTTACATTCATGTCTTCGTCGCTTAGCTTTAGGAACTGATAATGCTCTCAAAGCAAGGAAGCCTTTCTGTGTGTTTTATTGATGGAATAAAGCTGACTTTCCTCTGGGCTTATTTTCAAGAGTAGCTAAGCATTTCTGTTTTCTCTTAAAATGCTCTAAATGTTATTGGTTTAATTGGTATTTTAGATCAGAAATTATGTAATGAAGAGTTTCCACGGCCCGTTTTAAGTGTTGAACCTTCCGTGTTATAATGCCTTTTTAATAGACTCTTCCCCCAAAGGCAAACAATTTCAAAGTGATTTGCCCGGCGGCGCTGATGAGACTCTGCTCACCGCTGCGCGTGTCTGGCCCCGTCGCCCTCGGCTGGTCTGTCCCTACAGAGGAAGCCCCCCGCAGACCCCCTCAGCCCCGCAGCGACAGCACCGGGTGGCAGCTGTGACGTCATTACTCGGTTTCCAGCACATAAGGACGTTCCGTGATGTTTATTAAAAGGATGAGTCCAGGCATTCGCGGTGTAGACTTTATCACTTTTACTTGTTGACAGTGGCAAGTGTGTGATTATTGCTTCTTGAGCTGAGATTTTGCTGTATGGGTCCTTAGGGAACAGGTGTAAGGAAACCGGCGTCTGGTCCGTGTGTGGGGTGTGCTGGCCCTGCTGTGCTGCCCCGTGATTGGCAGAGGGGGCGGGGCCTGCTGTGCCGCACGGTGATTGGCAGAGAGGGAGCTAGTCCTGCTGTGCTGCACGGTGATTGGCAGAGAGGGGCTAGTCCTGCTGTGCTGCACAGTGATTGGCAGATAGGGGGCTGGTCCTGCTGTGCTGCACGGTGATTGGCAGAGAGGGAGCTAGTCCTGCTGTGCTGCACGGTGATTGGCAGAGAGGAGGCGGGGCCTGCTGTGCTGCACAGTGATTGGCAGAGACCCCCCCCCCCCGCGTGGTGACTCCCTGATTACTGGCCCTGAAAATAGCCACCTTCCTCCCATAAATGAGAAAGGAATGATCTGTCTCTTAAGTAAATGAATAAAACATACTCAGCCACGTCTGTGCGGGGGAAAATCAATTTCGTTTTAATGAGCGAAGTGATGAGCGAGCCCCAGAGGCCTCCAGCCGGAAGGGCTCTCCCGTGGCGCAGACAGCGGAGGGTTTACAAGGGTCTTCGGGAGAAAATCCACCCCGCGGTCTCATTATGACGCCCAAGGAAAATGGAAATCGGGAATCGCATTCCATCAGCCTCCTAAAGCGCCTCCTGCTCAGCTCTGCTCTCAGTAGGGACGACAGGCCGAGAGAACCGCCCCACGCCTGCACCGGCACCTGGGCTTAGCCTGCGCCGCGGCGCACGCCGGTCCTTCGTGCCCCCGGCCCGCGGCGCTTCGTCACGGCAGCCCCAGCCGACTAACACAGCCCCGTCGCAGGAGGGGATGGCCACAGTGGCTCCCTTTGCCCAGACCAGCCATGTTCCTTTGAGCCTCCAGGGACCAACCCCCCGCGCCGAGCGGCCCCGTGGCCCTTCCCCATCAGTTTGTCCTGTGTCCCCATTCCTTACAACACACTTACATTCCTACCTGGACCATCTCTTCCCAGCATGTCGCAAAGGAATGGAGACACACCAGCCGATTCTGCAATAATTTGCTTAACTTAACATAGTAATCAGGTCCGTGGTTTTGCTTATTTATTTCAGTGTGTTCTGTGCTTTTACTCAGTTTTCTTTGGCATGAAAATGCATCATTTCTGCTTTCCCTGCAGAACACCGTTTAACTGGGAGGTGCAGAGCTTCTGGAGAACGCACCCAAACCGGGTGCCCCAGATATCGGAATTGCGGCTGGAGGCAGAGTCAATTATCTCTCTCTGTCCCTTTTCTTCTCTTGGCTCCATCTAAGCTTGGAGCCTCACACAAGATATTTCTGCAAAGCCCAACAATGATTGGCTTCTCCCCACCTCCTGTGAGATAAAGCAAAGCAGAGAACTTAAGAAATGTGCTGAGAAAAGATATTTCTTTCATGCTAGCTGTTTCATTCAAGATCTGAGTGTTATCTCCCAGAAGCAGAATCCAAACTGAACCCAAGATCAGAATATAGTTCTTGTCATCCAGAAATATATTTCAGGCTCCTAACAGTCAGAGTGGAAGAGAATCGGGAATGGGTTTGGTGCTAATAACTCAGACTGCTGTGACCTCAGAGACTCTTCACTGGCTCAGTCACTTGGATATCCCTGCGTTAACTCATCTGTTCAAGTTTAACAAATACCTATTCTGGGAAAGAAACTCATGAGGACAAATGAAATCACAGAATGAATGAATGAATGAAAAGAATGAAATTTGAAGACAAATCTGAACTTAAATCTTAGTTCTGTTACTTATAAGAAATGACCTCACACAAATTACTAAATTTTGTTCGTGCATTGTACAAAGTCTGTCCAGAAAAAGTCCAGCCACTGTTAACATAATGGGAATGGTTTGCGTGACATCAGTGTGACCTGGCAGCCAAGGAGAGTGGTTGGAATGCACATGTGTGAACAATGACGACTTTACTGCACTAGTCAGTGGGGTGGTAGACGCCACTGAGTGAGCGTGTGTGCTGTGTGGCCGTCACAGTCAAAACGACTGAGTAAGGAAAACAACAAATCTGCACCCAATTTCGCGTTAAGCTTGAACATTCCTCTATGGAAACTATTCGGATGATTCAGAAGGCCGCAGCTGTGGGCCGCTGGTGACTGGTAGCTTCATCACGACAACATGCCCGCTCATTGTCTGCTCACTGTCACAGAGATTTTTAGTGAAACATCAAGTCACCCAGGTGACTCAGCCCCGATACAGCCCAGGTTTGGCGCCCTGTGACTTGTGGCTTTTCCCAAAACTAAAATCACCTTTGAAAGGTAAGAGATTTCAGACCATTGATAAGATTCAGGAAAACACAGCAGGGCAGGTGATGGTGGCTGGGAGAACTGTGAGGTCCCAAGGGGCCTGCTTTGAAGGGGACATCCCTGAGGTGTCATCGTCCTATGTGCAATGTTTCTTGTGTCTTCTTCAATAAATGTCTCTACGTTTTACACTACCTGGCTGGATACCTTCCAGACAGACTATGTATAGATGCATAGATATACCTGTATATATCCATTGGTTTTGTTTCTCCAGAAAACTCTACCACACTCTCCAAGAAACAGGTAAGTGTCTAGAGGCCTGCTACCTGCATCCTCTCTAACCAGATACACAGTGTGCTCCTAGAGTCTGGCTTGTGTTTCTGGGGAGGGGATGGAGCTCTTCCTTCACGACCAGCCGCAGAGCAAACGCTCAGCAAGGAACGGTCGTCACGCGGGAGCTCATTGCAGAGACGGAAAGGTCAGACATGTTTCTGACTTGGAGTCTCAGAATGTCGCACGGTCGGGGTCCTCAGCGGCCGCGGCATCTCACCCGATACACGTAGCGGCGGAGCGTAGACCGCTGTCCTCCGCGTGGTCTCTGTCAGGACGACCCGAACCCGCCAGTGCAGGGAGTCGGACGCTGCGACCCTGGCTCCGCACCAGCCTTTCCCGCCTGGGTTCAGTGCCGTTCAGCTCTGTGGCGGTGCCGGTGCTTCGCGCCGCGCCTGTGCCGTTTCTGTTCCTGACTTGTCTACGGTGCTGATGCAAACACGTTGAACGGCAAGGGACCACGAGCTGAACGTGACTCTGGACTCCCTCTCTGGCCCCCTGAGACTTCCCCCCATATGATGCACATCTTCAAAACGGTCAAGATGAAGACGGGGGAACTAAGCTTTGGAAGCAGGGGAGGGGCTGGCTCTTTCCCAGGCCTCCCCAAAGAGCCGGCGGCGTTTGTCTGCTGACAGGTGAACTGCACACAGAGGACCTCCTCTGGCCCCCCCCCAGGTAAATGACCCGCCAGCACCCAAGGCGCGGCCCTCACTCCCAACGCCAGGTGGAAAGCCGCCACCGCGGGCTGCAAACGAGGCGCCGGGAACAGGCGAGGTCCAGTGACGGCAGAAGGCACTGGGGCGTCTGCAGCGGGTCCCATGGGGAGGCGGTCGAGTTGAGTAGGATTCAAAAGGCGTCAGGTTTCTCTACAATAATTTTAATAAATCTAAGTAATGAAATTTGATTCCAGTGAACATTTGCGAGAAGATGGGTACATTAGGGCCATGGCAAAAACGATGAAAATGAAGACAAAGCCAAACAGGCAGGATGGTGAGTGTGACAGTGTCGATTTCATCTGTTCTGGGTTCGGTTTCTGCGCCAGCCAAGCCATAGAGTCGCACTTCCCCTGCTTCCTGGCCTGACCCCTGGAGGGGGGGTCGGCAGGTCCGAGGACCCCCAGTCCGACTGCACGGTGTCCACGACGCTGAAGTACTTAGGGCGCCACGGCGCGGGCGCGTGCCTGAACTGAACGGAAGAGGGAGTCCTGAAATGGGTGGACACAACGGTGGGGTGGTGATGCCGTGGGTGAGGGCAGTCTTTCCAACTAATGGCACTGGGATAAGTGGGCGTCTGCGCGCACACACACACACACACACACACACACACACACACACAGCTTGACTTGAGCTTTGCACCATATCCCGTTGCCCCTTCCGTGAGGGTTTGGCCTGCACAGGCCCACCTACCTACAGGTTTTTCCTCTGACCTGCGCAGTTCAAATCCTCCTTGTTCAAGGGTCCGCTGGCTGCCGAGAATCGGTGTTTGTGGAGGGCTGACTTGAGTACGTGTGGATTTCGGACTTTGTGGGCAGTGGGCACCCCTAACCCCACGTTATTTGTGGGTCAACCGTAGCAAACTATTTTTTGGTAAATTAGACTTAATTGAAATTTGGAAGCTTCTGCTATTAAAACATGTTGGTAAGAAAATAAAACGATAAGCCCAAGCCACAAGCTTGGAGAGAAAATCTGAAAAGCACATATTTGATGAAGGACTTGGACCCAGGACACATGTGGGACTCTTACAACTTAATTATAAGAGACATAACTCCAAAGATTTGAACAGACCCCACGGAAGCAGAGGCATGGAGGGCGAGGGGCTCATGCAAAGACAGTTCATCCCATTAATCGTGAGGGAGACGGAAATGAAATCACACAGGACACTGCTCCGTGCCTGCCAGTGTGGGCAAATAGTAACAGCAATAACGAGGCTGCTAGTAACGAGCAGGTGCTGACGAGGACGTGGAGCCACCACGTTGCGGTGTGTCTCTGCGGGGAACGCGACACGGCCACTGCCCACTGCGGAGAACCGCCCGGCGGTTTCACACAGAGCCGGACCTGCCGTCCCCAGCAACGCCACTCCCGGGCTCCTCCAGGGAGAACGAGGAGCCGTGTCCGCAGCGGGGCCCGCGCCTGGCTGTGGGGTAGCTTTGCCCAGACCGGAAGGCGCTCGGGGGTTCCACGCCCGGCCAGCGCATGACCACGCTGTGTCACGTACTCACGGAGGAACACCGGTCAGCAGTGACAGTGACCGCACCACCGAGATGCACGTATACGTGGGGGGACCTCAGAAGCCTCACGCTCTGGGAAGGAGCCTGGACGCAGAGATCTGTACAGGACACAGTTCCTTCCACGGTGCCTTCAGAAAGTAGGAGATTATCGGGACAGAAATTCACATTTGAGGGGGAGGAATTTGACACGAGGGGGCCGAGGGAACTGGGAGATAATGGACACGTTTTTTTCTCAGTCCTGTCGGGGGTCACATGACTGCCCGCGTGTGTCAGACTCGAGGAACTGCACCCCTCGACGGTGGGTTTCCTTGTGTGCGCGCTGCACCTCGGTAGCACCAACCAAAACAATAGTGATAACAGCAGTCAAACGACTGACGGGAGGAGCGTATCTGCAGGAAAAGGCAAGCATGTGGAATAAAGAATACACAAGGAGCGCCCTAAAAGTAACTTGAAAAGAAGAAGTGACTAGAAAGGAATCGGTAAAAGAAAATCACGACGAAGAGAACCGCAGGCTTCTCGGTGGTACAGCCTGTCGGTGCCGCAGCCAGGACTCCCCCCCCCAAGTCCGAGGGCGCTGAGCCTGGAGGCTGGGCAACCCTGAACGCCTCGGCCCGGCCATCCCACCTCCGAATGCGCGCTCGGCAGAAGCCCTGGGCTCAGTGCGAAGTTTTAAGTGCACACATGTCACCTGTCCCGGGATTTGCGACACTGAGCGACGACCAGCGTGAGGAAAACAACGAGTGACACGCAGCCCTCACTGGGCAGAGAGCTCTGCGAAGCGCCGCAGCCAGCGGGTGGATGGACCAACCCTGGCAGCAGTGCGGCAAATCCGTCGTCACGGTGACTGCAGGGGGGCCTCGGGCAGGGGGCGCCTGGCCTGCCTCTCAGCTCCGCCAGGTGTAGGAGATGATGGCAAAGCGTGTGCTGAACGGGGTCCCTGTGAAGACCGGCGCGCTGACATCTGTGACCAAGGGCTTGGAACGGTGCGTGCACGTTGAAGTCCCACCGAAGTGGTGATGAAAACACACACAGCAGTGTCAGCACGGATACACTTAAAATAGCTTTAATGTGAAATTGCAAATATAGGTACAGTGCAATGGCATTCTTGTAACTGAAAATAACAGTGGGACAATGAGCTGTGCGAACTCACAATGTGTGCATGTGTGGAAAACCCCCTGGAACGCCCCTGGAAACCGAATGTGTTACTGGGACGACTCTGAAAAGACAGGAGGAGACTCAGACGGGGGTGGCCCGGGAAGGGCTCCTATCTGCGGAGTTTTATTTGAGAGAGAGAGAGAGAGAGAGAGAGAGAGAGAGAGAGAAGAAACACGATAGAATGGTAACAGTTGCGAGGTGAGGCGTTCCAGAAAACTGCTCTGGAGTTTGCGTCTTCCTCGCCTGTTCTTCCTTGTTGCCGCGGGTGGGCTAAACAACAGTCTGAACAGGTCCGGGAGGTCTGCGTGGAAGCAGAGGGCTCCGGAGACCTGGGCACCGACCTCTCCGCGGAACCGTGCGGAGGGTCCGTCTCGGAGACGCACTTGGTCAGCCTGCTGCGGGGCCACCCCTGGGAGCAGCGGCCCCCCCACTGCCCGGTGCCTGGAGAGGGGCCAGAGGCTCTCCAAACCCGGTCCCAGGCCCAGACCCAGCAGAGACGGTGAGCCGGCGGATGGCCACCTGGGCCAGAGGGTGTGGACAGTCGCACCCTGGGGGAGGGGCAGGGGGTGCCCCGCAGGCCCAGAGACGGCGGGTTCCAGGAACTCGGGGACGGGCGAACGGGGAACAAAGCGGTGGACGGAATGCACGATCTCCGCTCTTTCTTCCAGGGCCCCACGTCTGCCCCACGAAGGGCGTCCCCACACCCAGTGGAAGGAACTTTGCCCGCGGAGAGCGCCTGCTTGCAGACGGCTCGGTTCTCGGGGAGACTTGGAGAAGCAGTCACCGCTGGGCCAAGCAGGCCAGCCTGTGGTGCCCCCGAGTTGGTCTTCTTCAGGTAGTGGTGGTGTGCCCCCATTCATAAAAGGAAAAAAGGCTGTTCCCATCCCCGCCCTTTTCCTCGGACACACCACGCGGTGATTCTGTCCTCAAACGCTCAGCCGCGCCGGAGGGCACGGAGAGCCTCCACCGTCAGGGACAGGACCCGCTGGGAGCCGCTCAAGCCCCTCTCCCTCCTCGGCTTGTTCTTCCTCCCGGGGGACAGGTTTACGAGCATCGGCCAGTTATTCATCAGCATCTGTAAGAAGGCTCTGAGGAAGCATTGACCTAATTAGGAGTGGGTGGGGGTGCTAATTAGAATTGACTTATTCCCGAGTTGTTTTCAGGTTAACTCCCAGAGGTGGGAGCTGGCCTGGAAAAGCAAGAACTCCTGGATCTTAAAAGCCTTTTTTTTTTTTTTTGTAGCAGAATCAACTTGAACAGGGTGAGAGACAATGAGAGAACTGTCACCCGTGTACACGGAGTCAAACGCTGGCAGGCCCCGGCCCCTGCGCCGGGCAGTGGAGAGCGGCAGGGGGAGTGGCGCCCGGGCGGCTGTGGGGGGCGAGCCGCACTCGGTGTGGGGGGAGTGGCAGGCAGAGGCCCTCGGGGCTCCGGGCAGCAGGGCGGTTTGCAGCTGGTTAGAGAAGGACCTCTCCCTGCACAGACCGCCCTGCATTCCAGCCCCTCAGTGAAACCCAACACAGTGCCAGCAGGGCGGTTTGCAGCTGGTTAGAGAAGGACCTCTCCCTGCACGGACCGCCCTGCATTCCAGCCCCTCAGTGAAACCCAACACAGTGCCAGGTTCGACAGAAGGCCTAGGAGCCCGCACAAGATACTCCCCTTCTCCTCCTCCTGCTCTCTTTTCCCCATTCATCCAAGAATTGGCTTCTCTTTCTTGGGCTAGAAAGTAAAACATACTCCACGTGTATAAAGTTCGGTGATGTATGCAATGCTCCTAGTGAATGCCCTTCGGTGCAAATATTCTTAAGAAAGGTAAATAAGGCCGTATCAGGCTCCTATATCTTATATAAATAAACTTAATAGATTCGGGCTGAGATGAAGTAAAGTCGAATTTGCTTCCATCTTTGCAG
The DNA here is from genome assembly GCA_028533065.1 of Trachops cirrhosus. Lineage (NCBI taxonomy): Eukaryota > Metazoa > Chordata > Mammalia > Chiroptera > Phyllostomidae > Trachops > Trachops cirrhosus. The sequence goes on from CM052539.1 coordinate 192,179,767, forward strand.
AGTGCTGGAATCTTGACTCTGCATAAGGAGCCCGTGGTTCCAGTCTTAATTGTGCCTCTATCTCACTGAGCAATTTACTGAACGTTTCTGAGACGATTTCCCTAGCACGGATTGACCCGAGGATGTTAGAGCTGCGCATAGCTCTAACGCTTCAAGTTCATTGCTTCGGAGAATGGTGACCATCCCTGAAATACTGGTTAGGAGCAAATCAACGATCGCAGCTGTGACCATATACGCCCTCCGTCAGAAGTCTAACAAGGCAGAATCTGTGAGCCGGCCTGCACCGTGGCCGAGGTGGACGTCTCCGAGGACACAGGCTCTGGGAAAGCCCACGGGAAGCACGGCTCTAGTGAACCCTTCCACCCGAAGCCTCACCACCAGGGTCGCGAGGAGCCCTTCTAGGCCCCCTGCCCTTGAAGCCCGTCGCGTGAACGCCGGGGACGGGGTCTGTGCCCCTTAACGCCGACCTCCAGCTGCAGACGTGGGGCAGGCGAGCGTGTCACGGAGAAGGCGGCCGAGTGCTGGGCCACGGGACCCACGGTCGGGTTAGGCTCAGCCGGGGACCGCCGGGATCACACGGGTCAGTTCAGCCAGAGGGCGAGCGGCAGGCGGCCCTGGCTGCTGAGGCTACTACCGCGTGTGGTGCTCGGAGAAAGCCGTTGTAGCGCGCGGTGAAGAGAAAGACCAACTGTCTGCAGGGCGGCCATCGGCGCTCCGGACGCCCTGGTGGGAGGGAAGGGAGGTTTACTCGACGGCGTGTGGGGAGAGGAAGGCTCACCGGCCTGCAGACAAACGGGGCGGGGGGCACGTGGGCCAATGAGGCCTTGAAGGTCAGGCCGAGGGACATTCCTGGGGAAGAAACTGAGCAGCTCCTTCCGAAGCGCATCAGAGTGATTAAAGTCCAATTATGTGTGTGAAGATGCGATGAATTCCACTTAAGCAATAACCTAAAGGGCCCTCCTTCCGTAAAGTGGCGAGCAGAGAGCAGGAAGTGGCCGGCCAGGGACACACCCAGGTCTGTGAGGGTATATAACGTGCAGCCCAGACCATGGCATTGAACTCAGACTCCGCTCACTGTCCCTCGGCTGAACTTGACCTCCGCCAGCATGTCCACCAGCTGCTGCTCTCGAAACTGCTCCTCCCGCTCTCCGGGCAGCTCCCTGAGCTGCCCAGGCTCCCCCTGCGGCTCCCCCTGCGGCTCCTCCTGCCCCAGCACCCTGGTCCCCAGCAGGGACCCCTGCTCCTCCGGCCTCTGCCTGCAGGGCCCCCCTCCCCAAAGTAGCTACCAGGTCATCTGCTGGGCACCCAGCAGCTGCCGGCCGTCCTGCTGCAGCCCGAGGGTCCCCATGCTGAGCAGCCCCTGCCAGGCCCCGTCCCCTGGGGCTCTGGGCAGCTGCTCCCTGGGCTCTGGGTCCAGTGGCGTCTGTGGGGCCCCTGTCCTGAGCCCTGGATCCGGATCCTGCCGCCCGGCCTGCGGGACCTCCAGGACCTCCAGGAGCTGCCAGTCCTCCTGCCGCCGACCGTCCTGCGGGTCGTCTGCCTGTTAGCTGAGCTCGCCGAGCTTCCCAACCTTCCGACACAACGTTCCCCTCTCCGCTTAGAGCTGCTCCCGGGGGGCCGGGGGCGCTCTCCCCACCAGCTCTCCCCCTCGCTGGCGTTAACCGGGGTCTTTCCAACGGTGACACCAATGATGATCTAAATATGGAGTCCAGTGTCTGTAATTCTGAAACAATTGTTGCAGATTGACATAAGTTCTCCTCGTGCAATGCGTGGAAGTCCATGTTCGTTTGACCTAATAAACTCACTCCTGCATCTGATGTGTTCTCTTCGGTTTTTTATTGGTTTCAAAGCTCGGTGACGTGTCTCTGGGCCCCAGACCTTCAGAGCACCCCACTTCCCTGGGAAACGGCAGGGGGCCTAGCCTCGGGGACACCCCTGGTCTCCCCGCTGCCTGACCTGTGACGCGTCTGCGTGTTCTCCGCGGCCAAGCCGGGAGGGTCCGGCCCCTGAGAGTCGGCCCACCGTGGGGTCCGCAGGCCGACTGTGTTCGCTGCGAGGACGCCTCCCAAGGGCGGTTACTTCGGTTCTGATCGTGCATTCTCAGACCAACATGGAGTCAGCGCTCACCCCAAATACGTCCGCGAGGTGATGAAATATTTACAGTGTTACAGAAAATATTTGCGTGAATCTAATATAATGGCATGAAAAAAGAGAGAATGTGAAACGCCAGGGGTTGGAAGGCATTATGGTTCTCTCTGAATGTACGGGCAACGGGTTTTTCAGTGTGAATGAGTGTGTGCGTGTGTGTGTGTGTGTGTGAGAGAGAGAGAGAGAGAGAGAGAATGAGGGAGACAGAGCCGGAGACAAAGTTTTAAAGATGAGAACCATGAGGGAGTTATAGGGAGCGAGATACCGTTTGTTGTGAAAAATATATACGTATGAATTATAAGCTTACAGAACTATTAACCTGGGTAATTTTCATCGAACTTCCCCAAGTAGTGGAAGCGGGAGACCACGCCCCTCGGTGGGGGCTTTCCCACCGAACTGGAGGCTCGATCGGATGAGTCTAATGTTCTAAATCGCATCACCTGCCTGCGTGAGTATCTTTGGGCCCCAGCTCCGCTGTGATAGTCTAACAAAAACAGATGCTTATGAGATGGTATTCGGATCTGAGACAGGACAGTCTGTGTTTATTTTTTATTTCCGTCAGTTATTTGTCTCTGAGGCTAAATGCAGGGGCAGCATTCAGTTAAAACTTCTCCATGCCCGGTTTACCGGTAAGTCTCCGTGGGCGGGAGAGCAGCCATCACCGACGACCGCTCACTCCAGATGCGTGCTCCGAGTGCTGACCCCTCTGTCCCCCCGACTCCTTTCTCAGCCTTTCTCTCCTGGAATCTGAGAAAAGTAGGCCTCTTCCCTCGTGCCCTCGAGGCGATCAAGGCCTCAGCGTGGTGTGTGGGGCCCGGGCTCTGGGCCCGGCAACCAACCCAGACACAGGAATGGGAAGCGAGGCGGGAGACCGAGAGGGCCTGGTGCCCCGGTTCTCACCGTCCCTCGAACCAGTTTCTCTGGTCCTCAATGCACTTTGCTTTCCTAGGCCCATAAAATCTTCTTTTGGTTTAAACGAATTAAAATAATTAAAATGGAATAAGGTTTCTGTCACTCACATCCGAAGAGCAATAATTATTAAGAATGTGTCATCGAGTGTGGAGTTATTTACTGACGTCGGTGCAAATAAGCGGTTAACATTTTTATTAGCAAGACCGAGTCTGGGAGCCTGAACTATTACCACAAGCAGGGAAGGCAGATGCGATTCTCTGCAAACCTGCCGAACTCGGACCTTCTCCCCCGAGCCAGAGGCCGGGCCTCCAAGGAGGGATGCACACAGAGGGTGCTCAGCTCTGACAACAGCCCCAAGGCGGAAGGACCGGGTCTCCGGGGACAGAGAGGGTCTCCTTCTGGAACCACCCGGCAACTTCTCCGTCTGCTGCAGCCTGGGAGGGGAGGGGCCGAGCAGCACCGCAGGGACGGCAAGGTCGGGAGAGGGAGTGCCCAGATTTGGACAGTTCGGTGTTCAGACCTTCCGAAGGGTCGAGTGAAGACTTGGGTTTCAGGAACCAGCCTAGACGGGTAAGTACCTTTTGCATCCTTTCTTCCCTATCATGTTTTCTTAGAGTCTCATCACCTCGAATTTCCAACTGTTTTCCCATTTATCTTGACTTCTTCTGTTTTCTCTCTGTCTCCCTGATTTCTTGCCTCTTCTGCCTGCCCAGCCCCCACCTCACCCCAGTCACTACGACCCTACCCCGTCACACTGCTTTCAGAGAGAACGCGCCACACTCTTCTCTAAAAGCCCGGACGTACTTCGACAACACGATGTACATACAAAATGACAAAGTGGATGTTTTGTGGTTCTGATTCATTTTCCACCCCTTTACGCTTCGAACAATGAAAGTCAGGGATCGATGGAGCAGTTCCCCGTGTGTCCCAGACACGGAGCACGTTTCCCCTGGACGTGGGGTGCGGGTCACACCCTCGCCGTGGGTGCCCCGGTGTCGGGGTGCTTTTATCACCGCGGAGGAGTGAGGAGCGAGGGGCAGGCCTGTGCCACTGAGACTGGCTCGGGGCATCGCGACGTCAAGCATTCGCAAAACAACGGTTAGTTTCTTAAATATGGAGAAAAAGATCTGGTGTCTTTCCAAGTTTACTTGTGACCTTCTAACGTGCTCCCTCGTACTGCTAACATCGCATCAGAGTAAAGAGGCAGAAACGGGCGAAGCCTCCCTCAAAGAGCCCGTCCCCCAGAGACCACCCTGCCTAGGAGAAGCTTCTGGAGATCACAGCTGCAGGCGCGTCAGGGGGACGTGACAAAGGAACCAAGGCCACGGTGCCACCCGCCACAGGCCCTGCTCTTGGGGCCACAGTGCCATCCCTCTCCCACGATTCTGGGGGGGACGCAGGACGGAAAGTGGCCCCTGGTGGTCTCAGACCTCAGAACGAGTGAGCGCCGAGAGGCGCCACCCTCGCTGTTGGCCTCCGAGGACTGCTGGGGACCACGGGAGAGGGAGGGGCCCCTCGCCTGCGAGCGACACGTCCCACATGGGTGCCGGCTCCCGAGCGGCGGGCCTCCTGGGAAGTCTGCACGTGGGTGTAGGCAGTAACTCCTGCTTCCTGAGATGCAGCTACGCCCGAGCTGGCTCCTTCTGGGGGAGGACAGAGCCGGCCAGTCGAGCCTGCGAGAGGGACAGAGGGCGAGGCCTGCCAGACCCGTGGAGCCGCAGGCGGCCCCGCCTGCCCCCGGGCGTCTGTCTGTCCTCCAGGTGACGGATGGCGTGAGCCTCGGATGCCACCTGGGGGTCCCCACCGGGAGGAGCTTCTGCGTCTCTCCCCTTCAAACCACTTCTCGGAACACTCAGCCCGTTTCCTCGTAGCTCCTGCGCTGGCCTGTCTGCTGGGGGAGCAGGCCGTCTAAACTGAGCACGTGACTTCTGACTCAACACCAGGCGTGCTCGGTCCCCAGCTCTGCCGCTCGCTGGCCGTTTGTCTGGGGCACACAGCGGACGCTCCCCAAAACTCAATCTCTTCTCACGTAAGAGAGAGATAACAGTGCCATCTGTACCGCAGAATCACAATGAGAGGTGACTGATACGCTGTATGCAGTGACGCGAAGGGTTCCTCGAACACAGAGAGCGCGCTATAAATGGTAGCCGCTACGAGACTATGAACACAGGCAGCTTGTGGCCAAGAAGTGAACGCACTCGGGCCCCTCGACCCAGCGCTGTCCTTGTGTGGCCGTTAACGTCCCGTTCTTCTACACGACCGGAGGCTGAACGTTCTCCTCCCGGTTTCTGAACACTCTAAATGCCAGGAAAGGACACAGCAGTGCCCCCCATTCCCTCCCGAAGGCATAAATACGTAAATAAGCATGTTCTAATCCTCTTCCTTTATCATTTTTATCCTAGGGATAACCTAATTCAGCACTTCCTTGTAATGCTTTTTTCTGTCTGTCTGTCTGTCTATCATCCATCCATCCGTCTCCACAAACACCCCCCCATGCACGGTGCTCCTTCGGGCCCTGCCGTCTCTCTGCCTCCCCCGCCCCGCCCCCAGCCGGGTCCGTCCGCCCCTCCAGCCACCACAGGCCTGCATGCGGGCGAACGGGCTCTGCAGGCACAGTGTCACCCTCACACAGCGGCGGGGGGCTCTCTGTGACATTGCTTTGGCACTTTGTATTTGTTCAGCAATTTTCACTGCTCTTGAAGAAAATAATTTGGTATTTATTTTACTGCTTATCAGCACAGCCCCTAAGGGGCCATTACAATTTCACACACTATAAATTTGATAGTAGATTACTTTTTTAATGTATTTGGGCTGAAATTTCCATCTCCTCAGCTGACATAATTGAAGTCCACTTACATGCGGCATCCCACATGCATCCAGCTGGTAAAGAAAGCCAAGCAGAATTATTTTTCCATAAAACCCTTCTGGGCCTTATAGCGCATCAGGATCACACAGTGATATCTGTCCTCTGATGCACCATCTATACGACGTGGATGCGTTGTTACTGGACACGCGTGCATGCTTTATGATGCCTCAGGCCACGAGAGGAACCTGGGGAGAGAGGCGCAGTAAAATGGCACACCGCCGGGCGGCCAGGGGACAGCTGGACCTCGGCCTCCTGCAAACGACCCGGGAGCTCCGAGGCAGAACGGCAGGCTGGCGTTCAGCCCCAGCACACAGGAGGCAGGTTGACGCAGACACCGACCTACTTGTGTGAAGTGAGACCACCCAGCGCGGAGATGCTCCCAGGCAAACTGCGGTGGCGGGGTGTCACGGTTGGGGGTCGCAAACGCCTCCCCTGCTCGGAGGGAGAGGAGAGCGCTCGGCCAGCAGGGACGGTCAGACACTCTGATGTGGACAACAGACAGGTAAGGGCCAGCGGTGACGTGCCACAGCTGCCGCTGGCAACTTCTCCGCCTGCTCCACACAGGTGTCTGGTCTACCCGCCTTACGCTGCGCCCCTTCCTCGCCTGCCTGCCTGCCTGCCTGCCTTCTCCCAGCCGAGTCGGGTGCTCTGTCGTGACGCCCAGGAACCAGCCCACCAGCAGCCACAACTGTCCTTTCTCTACACACCTGAGGCTCCCAAGCCAAAATCGTCACCCTAGCCCCTGCCACCCAGCCTACGCCCCTGCTAGGGCCCCCCTGTGAGTGGACTGCCGGCCTCCGCAAGCGAGCTTGACGCCTCCGCGCGCTCCTGCACGAAACGCGGCTGCTGCAGAGCCGCGCACCTCAGCCCGGCCCCAGGGCCGGCCGGCCGGCGGCGGCTCGGTTTCTCTCCGGCACACGGTCTGTCCTCGCAACACAATCACAGATGAGAAGCTGCCTCGGGGTGTTCTGTCCGATGCCGTAAGAAGTTACGTGGAAGAGAAACGGTGAGGCCATTTCTCGGGGTTTTTCTCCATAAAATAAAAGGCACATCTTTCATTTTCACCAGTAACTTTACTGATTTGGATATTTTGAGTATGTCAGCTCTCCCCCCATGGTGAAAGGTTGATCGTTCTCAATTCATGTCTCGATTCGATCGCTGTCACCTTCAACTGGTCCACCCGACCGTGGAGCATCGTCCAGCGAGAAATCCCCCACACAAAACCACTTCACAAACCACTTCTGACACGTTCCATCAGTCCCAGCACCTTCTCCATACCGTGCACAGATAATTTTTTTTGCATTTAGTTGCATTTTTACCTTTCTGAAGTTAATAAGGCATAACAGGCCAAAAATGTTGCGTATTTTCTTCCATCTTCAATATTAAAATGGCTGCACAAAAATTCACCAATTTTTTAAATGCACGCCGATAGGACAGCTGTCACAGCACAACCTAAAACCTGTTTTGGATGAAGTTAGAGACCGCTGAGCGCGACTAGAGCCGTCGGAAAGGAAACACCAAACGAACT
>CM052539.1:192187320-192200982 GCA_028533065.1 Trachops cirrhosus
GCGGCCACTGGCTGCTTCCCTGTTCCCTGTGCTTGGAGCGCACCTTCACCTGGACTTCGAGGCACAGCCAGCTCCCTTCCCCGCCCCGGGCACGCTCTGGCAGCCTTTTGTGGGGCCCTGTGACGGTGCCGCCTCCTTCAGTGGGAGGCTCTGCTCGGGGCGCCGCCCTAGCCCCTTTCTCGTCTGAGTCGACACAGGTTGTTCGGCTGTGATGACCGTTTTGTGGGCGGCAGCCGAGCCCGTGGGGAAAGGTACAGGCCGCGGAGCGATACGGCCGGGTCTCCCCCACCGCCCTTTCCCCTCTCGGGCCCTGCGCGGCGCTCGACCCAGCGCGGCAGGTCATCCCGTAGGAGGCGCCTTTGATCTCCTTCTGTCACCGCGATAACCTGTCCATGGCTCTGACTGCCGCAGATCCACCTGCTCGTGCCGAAGCCGGTGGAACAGGTCCGTTTCGGAGTCCAGAGCTTTCCCCGTTTTAGAAACACAGCAGACAGACAAACTGCGTGTTACGTGTCACCCCACCCTGGGGGGCACCCGGACACAACACCCCCGAAGCACACACGTTGACTTGTGTCTGAAACGCGCCGTCCGGACACCCACACCCGGAGGCAGAGAGACTGGCCACGGTTCCCATGAGCTGGAGGCTTGCGAGTCCCTCTGAAGAGCAGGCTGCTCGCGGTTCAGCACCGAACTAGCTCCAGAAAGAGGTCCTGATCGTCAGGGCCCGTTGGACCTCGGAGGGGGGTTCGGACCTGCACCACGGCTCACGGAGACTGTCCCCAGTCTCACCTCCGACCTCTGCTCCGCGGACCATCACGGCTCAGCCCGCGCTCCCCGAGACCAGACCCCTTCCCCGGACCCACTCCGCCCCTGCCGTCGGGTTGGCTGAGCCGGGCGATCTGGTACTTTTGCAAATAAAATGAGGACGCTGAGACACCAGGTGCAAAACAACAGATCATCACTTAACCGGCATAAAATACCCAGGAAGCCCGAGTCGGAAAAGGCCAACGGAGACTCTTGGGAAAACGTAAATGCGGAGAAAAGGGAGCTGACGTGGGAAGACTGGAGTCTCGGGAGGCAGCCTGGGGAGCACCTGCCCTCACGGCGACCAACAGCGGAGTTTGGGGGCATAGGGAGCCAAGGGCGCCGACGTGTCTGCAGACGGAAGTGCCCAGATACCCCACCCAGGGTCGGACGCGGGCAGCGAGGAAGAGGGAGGCGGCGGGCGTCTCCCGGACTCCGTCTGCAGGACCGCACAGGTAGTAACCACACTGCACAGGTAGAACTGCGCTGTAACCACGACGACGGAGTGCACGAGAGTGGGGGTGCCTGGGCGGGGCGCTGGTGAGGGCCGCTGAGCCCCCGCTGGGTTCCCTGCTCCTGTGAGACACCCACGAGCCCTGGGCGTCAGGCGAAAGTTGGCGTCTAGAGACAGGACGCGGTAGAAGATACGTAGGTGACCACAAAACCACCGATTTCCAGCCTGACCGGTGCGGCTCCGTTGGCTGCAGCGTCACCTTGTAAACCTAATGGCCGCAGGTCTGACCACCGGCCAGGGCACAAACCCGATTGTGGGTTAGGTCCCGGTCTGGGCGTGACCGACAGGCAGGTGACGCAGTTTCTCTCTCCCTCTCTCTCTCCCTCTCTCTCTCCCCTCCTCCTCTCTAGAGTCAATAAGCAGGTCCTCAGGTGAGGATTAAAAAAACAAAATCCATCAATTTCCTGATTTATCCTTGAACTGTTTACTACTGAGCCACAAGACGCCTCGGCCTGTTCTCAGCGGAGAATTCCACTCGGAATAAGAAAGGACTTCACTGCCCCCCTCCTCTTGGAGATCACCCCCAGCCAGCCCGAGGCCGGGGCCTGCCGTGGGGTGGCCGAGCCGTGAACTCGTTAGGCTGAATCTTTAATCGAGTGAGACTCCTTAACGAAGGCAGGGGCGCATCGATCTCCTGCCGATGCATTTACCTCCCGGCAGACGGGGACAAATTGGCATCGACTGGCTGCTGTACGTTTCGTTGCTCTGGGGTCGGGGACAGTCTAAAACAAACGTGTGACAACGTGATAGGATGAAGTGCAGGAGTAATAGATGTCGGAACCAGGGAACTTCATTTACCCTGGGAGCTGGCGGTTAGAAAGTGAGGAAAGGCTTAATTATCTTAATTACCCAGATGAAGAAAGAACACTGGGGGCAGAGGAAACGGCGTGTCTTTGCCGTAGGGCAGCGCCTGGGGAGTTTGCCTGGGGGGCAGAGAGCGGCGGGGAGGGGCGAGCACGGGCAGAAGAGGAGGCGGAGGACCTGGGTGGGCGCCCGCACAGCCCCCCCGTCCGGACGGGTTTGAGCTCCATCACAGGTGGGGTAGAAGGCAATGAGAGAGTTTCAACCAGCTTTTTGTTTTAAGAAGATCCCCAGGCAGGGAGAGAGAGGGGGACGATCAGGGGATGAGACAGCCCACCTTGGAACCTTCAGGAGTCCCGCCAGGAAAGGAGACCACCTGGGCCGGGAGCAGGGGTCCCCATCACACCTGCCCTGCCCCCATGAGATTTGGGGCTTTTTAATGGTCATAATGTGTGTATATGCGAGCAAAAGTTCCATTTCACCGCCACCCTCATGAAATCTTCAGATGGAAATGGCCAGTAAGTGACTGAGAGTCTGGGTCTGGGATTTTGACTGGGAGTGTGGGCTGGAAAGGCGCATTGGAGTGTCATGGACTGTGGTGGTGGTTTAAGTGCGAGGGGAGGTGCCTCCCTCCGGAGAAGACGCGTTTTCTGGGAGGGTGCGAACGCCCCCTGCCTCACTCCTTGGGGCCTCAGGGCCGAACTGACAGTGAAACTGACACAGGACCAGGTCAACGGGACGGAAAACCACGCAGTGGGTGTGTCCGCACCGGTCAGCTCTGCGTGCTTTTCAGGCAAAGGAGCCATACGCTTGGGTGAACCGAACACGTCCTGCCTGACGAACCGGAGACACACTGGGGCCCCCTGAGCACGCCCACTGTGCTTAGCGTCACGGGGCGGCCGCTGACCGTAGTGGTGACGTCTCAGACGTGTGTGGGACCGAGGAGAAGCAGCAGGGCCACTGACGAGGCGGTGAGAAGTGAGCCAGCTGATGGCCTGCTGCCCACTCTTCGGGAAGCTCCGCCTCTAAAAACGGAAAGAGCTGCACGATCTCGGGGGGAGTGGCGTGACCTAGGACGTTTGGGTCCAAGAGGGCTGGCCGCGTTTACAACGCAGGGAAACAGCCACTGACGCGGGTTGTGGGGAAGCTGCCGGCGAAGGAGTCACGACCGGCCGAGGCCCCGAAGGAGCTTTGCCTGGGGTGGGGGGCGGGGGACAGATATCTGCCCCCCCAGCACCGAACAGGTGGTCATGAGCTTGGGGATCATAGTTAATGATGAAAGATATTTATGTTCACTTCCTGTTTTATTAAAGGCAACCTTTAAGATAAACACCTCTTCGTCCACATGCATAGCTTTATTTCAGACGGCGTGAAGACAACGAGTTAATCACCTGCTCCCTCCCTTCAGTCCATAAACTCTTAGGGGTGCCCGCCGTGTGCCGGACGCCTGGGAGGGAGACCGGGCCCTGGGGCCGCCCCTGAGGGATTCCCAGCTTCCGGGCTGCGTCCACACCGGTGCCTTTCCTGGGGTTCAGAGCACTGGGATCTCAGCCTGCTCGACCCGTTTCTGAGGGTGCGTGTGCGTGGTGTGTGCAGGTGTGCATGTCCGTGTGTGTGTGCTGTACACACGTGTGTGTGCACGCTCACCCAGACGGGTAGCTTGTGGGACTCGGAGGTCCTTGTGGTGAAGGGTTGAAGCTGAGGCGAGAGGGGCCCCGGGGACGTGAGGGTTTGGTTTTGGCTTTGAGGTCTGGGAAGGACGTGGGCGTGGAAGCCAAGTGTCTGGTGGGGTTTCGTGACCACAGCGATGGGCAGACGGGTCAGCCGGGGCCGGACCAGCAAACATCACAAGGGCTCAGGAAACACAATCATCTTTGGAACAAACAGAAAAGATCGAATCTATAAGCAGCTCCTTGCTTCCCGATTTCCAGAAGATGCTTCCAGGCAGAATTCGGGTGTGATGATCAGTGAGACAAGGCGTCTGTCATTCCAGGGCTTTTCTTCCTACCCTTCAGTTTCCCACATCGATAAGGAGACTTTTAACTACTTGCTGTGGAGGTAAGTGTTAAGCTGCTTTGTTTCCAGAAGGACCAGCAAAAGGGAAACCCAGCAGGGAGAGAGAGGCGTCACTCCGAAGCGTCTCATTCTTGCTCCCAGCGGGGAGGGCGAAGTTTCGCGCACGACTGCAATTCCAGTTTTGTGTCGGCCGATGTATTTCATCGGTAGTCAGCTCACCCACGGTGTATTGGTTTTGGCCATTATTCTCAGGGACAGCCTCCGTGCTTGCCACAGAACCCTCTGCCGCACACGGAAAAGGCGTCCCATCACTCCAGGCTGGACCCAGCACGGCTTGCCTCAGGAGGGTCCGCTCGACAGAGGGCACGTGGGGTGGTTTGGAGTGACCCTCCCACAGCGACTCTGAGAGTGAGGACAGCCCACTAGAGGCGTGGAGACGCCGGCCTTCACGGCTGCCTGCGGGGCTTTCACGGAAGGGGTGTCACTGCACAGGCAGGCACGCTGGGGGGCGTGCAAAGGGTACTGCATCGAAATGTTCTGCTTTCGCCTGGCTGTTCGCTGTGCCCGTGAATCTGAGAGCAGAAGGGACCAGCTTCTCCAGCTGTCCACAGAGCGTCGTGGCTCCTGCTGGCTTTGCAGACGGACGCCTGGGCCACTGCACGGAGGTGGCGACTCCATCCTCACACGGCTGTTGGAAGAAGTAAAGGAGGCCGGGGTTTTCCGTGTTTTACGGTAGTAAATGCTCCACACAGCAAATGTAAGTATTGGGGAGGGTGGCACTGATGACTGGAAGGTGACGATTCTCACAAGCACGCTCCAAATGCACAGAGCCAGCTCAGATTGAGGCGGGGCGCTGTCTGCGTCCCACCGAGGACACAGAAGGCGAAGCGCACCCCGCCCCCCAGGGAGAGAGGGAAGCAGACCGGCGTCTGCTCACCGGTAATTAGGTCGCAGTTACGAGCAGGGCTGTGCTCAGTTACAATGCGTCGCCATTGACGCCTAGGTTAATTAGCTGTTTTCAGCACCAGACAGGCACCGGGCTGGGTGGGGGCGCATCCCCCCAGAGCTGGGAGAGGCCCGCAACTTCAGAGCACCTTCTCGCTGTCGCTCAGCTGAGCTCGGCCTCCGCCAGCCTGCCCACCCCCGCCACCGGCCCCTCCCCCCACAAGCCTGCTGGAAACTTCTCCTCCTGCTCCCTGGGCAGCTCCGGGCACTGCCCAGGCTCCTCCTGCAGCTCCTCTGGCCCCAGCACCCTGGTCCCCAGCAGGGACCCCTGCTCCTCCAGCCGCTGCCCACAGGGCCCCTCTCTCCACAGTGGCTGCCAGGTCACCTGCTGGGTGTCCTGCTGTGGCCGGAGGGTCCCTGCACTGGGCAGCCTCTGCAGGACCCCTCCCCCTGGGGCTCTGGGCTGGGGGTCCAGATGCTCCTACTCCCTGGGCTCTGGGTTCGGTGGCCTCAGACCCCTGGGTTACGGAGTCTGTGGGGTCCCTTCCCGAGCCCTGGAATCAGATTCTGCCTCCCGTCCTACAGGACCTCCAGGAGCTGCCAGTCCTCCCGTCACCGACCAGCCTGTGGGTCTGGCTGCTACTGCTCAGCTCGTGAAGGGTTCTGACCTGTAACTTCACAGTCGTCCCCCTCGAAGTCCATGTCAGCAATCACCTGGCAGGTGCGACCATCAAGTTAAAGTCGTGGGAGCACTCCACCATTCCCCCCAGAACCCCAGCTTTGTCTTTCTTCCGTTTCCACCCCCTTACTTCTCTCCTTAAAAATGCAGCAAGAAGTGTTTTTCTCTTCTCTTCAAACAAACGCACTTAATCCAAGATCAGATCACAAGGCTAATCGTTATAAAAAAGAAAACTGTCGATAACGCCAACTTGACTGCTGTCTGACTGAACATACGCATTTGATTTAAGGAGCCGTTTCCTGGCAGGCAGCGCTGTCCAGCCACACAGAGTCCGTTCCCTGGAGATTCTGGTAAACAGAACCTCAGCGTGGGCAGGAGGTCGCCCTAGACTGAGCGCGTGGGAGGGAAACACCACTCCCTCGCCACTCTTCCAGGTCCTTGGAGGAGAAATCCCTGGGCTAAAAAGGCAGACTTACGAGAGGAGAAAAGCAAAGTTTAATAACATGTACGAGGCCTGTGGACGTGGAGAGACCCAGGACAACCGAGCGAGTCCCCGAAATGGCCCCGCCATCCCCGTAAACAGCATCTCCAGCTAAGGCAGAAGCCGCCCGGGGGAGGTGCAGGGAGGGAGCCAGAGGGGGGCCCCAGGAGCAGCGCGGGAACGGAGGCTGCAGTCCTTCACAGACCCGGACCGAGCCCTGTCCCTCGCTGAGAGTCCCTGCAGGTCCGGCCGTCCCCCCCAACCCGGTGCAGGGAGGGAGACACTCTGACCGGTGAGTCGTCCCCCGAATGTAAATCGCTCCGACAAACAGGGCCTCCTACTCAGTTTTCAGAGCTCCTCTCTGTCTGCTGTTAATTAACAATAATCAGCCAGTAATAACCCTTCCGCCACAGCAGCTCGCTTTGGGGAGGTATATTCTGCCCCCCTCATTGCAGCCTAATCAGGGCATCTTACTTGGGTTAAATTACTAAGGGGTCGGATCTGGGAAGGAAAGTCCCAGGGACAGAAGCGAGACCTCAGCAGGTGCTGGCCTGGCGGTGTGAGACGAGGAGATTGTCACGGCCGGGTCCTGAGCCCCTTCCCGTCTGGGCAAGCCCTGATGGCATTCTGCGGTCGGGGTTGAACTGAGCACTGTGACTGCCAAAGTGAAACTAACACCTGGGGAAGATCGAAATCAAACACACGTTCCACTGTAAAAAGAAACAGTATCTCTAAGAGTCACTCCTCAGGGTGTTGCCTCTCGGCTCCTTCTGAAACTTTGTAACCGTGAGGCCACCTGTTTGCACGGCCATCCCCCGGGGGCCCCCTGGGCGTGTGGCAGCACCTCGGGAGGCCCTGGGAGCTGAGAGGGACGCTTTCCCTCTTCCGGCCTGGGGCTGGGACCCGGCTGTGAGGACGGACAGTCTGCTGAATCCTCTCATTCCAGCAGTGCCGACGTCTGCTCTGTAAATTATTATACGAGGGGGAGCAGGAGGCCCAGCGGCCGTGGGCCACGCACAGGGGTGTCCTGCTCCCCCTTCCGCCCTGGAACTGGATTTGTGGGAGTCCCCGCCTTCCTGCCCAGTCAGCCTTGTGCATGAACGTGGCTCCCTCCCAGGCTTCAGAGGCGACCCTGCCTAGTCTAGGGGCACCCTGGTCCTCGACCCAAGCAGTTGGTTCAGGACGGAGCCTGTGGCCTGAATTAAACCAATGAGAAGGTCGGACAAGAACCGGACGAGAACCCGTGTTTTGGTAAAGTTCCTCTTGTGGAGTTTCTGAAGCAACTCCTGTCTCTTCCCCGGTTCTCGGTTGCATCCTATGGAGATGCCGAATCCGTCTTGCCCACGGCCTGAAAGTCAAACCATTGCATGCACAAGGCCAGCGCCGGGACCCTGGCGGACAGTCCGAGCCTGCGCTGCCTGACTCGTGGGCGTCAGCCAGCGTGGGCCCTGAGCCCCCGTGTTCCCGAAGTCATCCTGGGCGCTCACTCCCGTTCTCCGTAGCTACTGCTTTCCCAAGCGAGACGCTCATTTTAAAGCTGAAACAGACCTCGTGCCCTGAACGGAACGTGAAAGGCTGTTCGCAGCCCACCACACCCCCCCACCACCGGCATGCCCCCGGCCGGCTGCCTGCTGCTGTGTGCTGAGCACACTGGGGAGGCCGAGCCCCACAGCCCAGCATCCCCGGGGCGAGTGCCATGTTCTTCACCCTCCGAAACCCAGAGGTGTCCTCTCCTCTCTCATTTCTCGTAAGGAGACCCCAGGATCAGCACAATGGGTCACTCGCCGCACAGCGCTAGCATCACACAGGCTTATGGCTTGTTCGTGGGAAAGTTTCTGGTTTAATATTGAAGTAGAAGCATTACTGTTTAAGCAGAGCTGCTTGGTGTGTTCCTTTACCCTGGTTCCATCCTCACGGAACTCAGAAGACTCTGGTCTCACGGGACCTGGCAGGTGGCAAATACCCAATAAAAGTTAACACAGAAATCGATGACAGAGGGCAGCCGTCTGCTGGGTGCTCTACGTCAGTGACAGCAAGCACACCTCTGTTCTGGCTGGTCGAACTTGACCCAGATAAGCCAGCAGTATCAATGTCACCCCTCCTCTGGTCACTGTCATCATCGTCGTCAAGAACGACCCAGCTCCCCCTCCGTGGCCCATTTTCCCACCTGCAGTGCCCGTGGACGGTGTCTGAGAGCTCGGAGACGAAGTCACACTTCTGGACCCCACGGACAGAAAGTGCCTTCCCGGAGCCACCAAGGATGAGAACAGAGGAGGGGCGTGATTGCTGACCTGACCCATGACCTGTGTGTGACCCCTGCTCCCCCAGGACACCCCGGAGCAAGGGGGTGGGGTGTGGGCTGCAATGAACCCGGGGACTGGGTTCATTCCTTTTTCTAACCCCTCATCGTTGAGGGCTACGCAGACCCTGCATAACCCTCTCAATCTTCTTCCGTCTTCCTTCGGTGGCTGTTTGAATTAAAGCCGGATACAATCGAATTGTAAATAACCGAGAAGCACAGTGACTTGGAGGAAGCTTCAGAAGCGCAGCGAGGTCGCAAAGTGAGTCCCTTCATCCCCATGTTCTCAGAGAATCTTTTCGTCTCCGAGACAGAGACAGCTGGCGGGAGGCCGTTTCCAGGGCCCGCCGAGGGGTCACGGTCAGTGTCCTGGTTCTGCTCCGGGCCCTAAAACACTTTTCCACGTGCACGACGGTGGCTGAGAAGGGCCACCTGCCCAATTCCACAAAATGCTCCGTCCACGGGGAGTCAGCCATTCCCCACGACACAGTCTTCAGAGACGGACCCGTGGGCTCCTGACCAGAGACGTGTTTCTGCTGTGCTCAGATGGGAGGGCCGTCCGCTTAAGGTTGGGCACCTCTGTCCGCACGGATGGTGGCCCACAGCCGGCCACGTGGTCTTTGGCCTGCCCTGTGGAACTCCTCGTGAGTGACCTCGACGAAGGTCAGCCGGCAGACAGAGTGCGGGTTCATTCGGCAGGTGGGTCTGACCGCAGTTCGCGTCCCCCGGAGCTCTGAGAGCGGCGGTTCTGACAGCAAGTCACAGACCGTGACCGGGAAGGACCTCAGCAGCCCTCTCGCCTGAAGTCACTGTTCTGGGAGCCTTCCCGGGGGCCAGAGTGACACAGCAAGTCCCCGCCGTGCGTGGATGGAGCAGCCGGGCGGGAGCCAGGCCCGTCCACCGCGGCCGAGGCCCCCCACCGCCCTGCCGTCTCTGGAAGGGGGCGTCCCAGTAGGAGAAACATGCAGGGATCCAGCTGGCGTAGGTCACGGGCGTGAGCTTGGCCGGCGAGAGAAAACGAAGGCACACAGAAGACACGGCCTCGGGAGAACCGAGCTGAATCACGGCACTTACGGGGGCCTCTGATTTTTCATTTTTTTTTTACCTTAATACAGCGGAACAAGTGATTCCCAGCCCAGAACAGCAACAAATACAAAAGCAGTGTGACCCATCCAACCTCACAGTCACGAAGTGCCAAGCTCCTGCGAGACGGAGACGGGCCGACTGGACCTTTAAGGGAATGACCAGTACAACCCAACCCTGGAACGGGCAGGGTGTGCGGCCCCCGGCGCCAGTGACGTCACCTCGGACAGAGGACACCGCCTGTTTTGCCCTGTAGCCTGCCCGACCGGTGTTGCCATAGGAACAGTGCCGTGCTCTGCGTGAACGGCCTTCCCCGGGGGGACAGCCGCTCCTTCTACTTGTCTGTCACTCAGTGGGGGCGGGCAGTCCCATCTAAGGCGGAAACCCACCCCAGGAGGTCCAGAGTCTTCCCACGCTCATTTTGAAAAGTAAGAAGCCAAGGCCCAGACATTTCAGGGAGTGTTTAAGGTGATAGTTGGTGACTGTAGGACTTGGCTTAGAGTCCTGGCGGTGTGAGTCCAGAATCCTTATACTGAACTGCTTATCATAAATCCACTACTGTCTTTAATTGTAGGTGAAGCCACAGCAGATGTTGACAGTCCTCCCCCTGGTGGTCGGGAGGTGTCACTGCAGCAGTAATCGCATAAAACCAGGAGAGACAGGAAATTGTTCCACCTTTTCCTGGCAAAGCCTCCAGTCCCCGTGGGCGGTCACGTGACAACTTCTACCCCTTTCTCAAGAGGCAGGAGGTAGGCTGCCTAATTACCACCATCCGAGCATCCGCAAAGCGAACACGTAGTTTTTAGTAGTTTCACGAAAACAATGGCTAGGTGGCCGGGCGCCTGGCCCACGCATTCCCCGATAACGAGCCGGGTAACTCCCTCCATAAACCCAGCACGAGCCGAGGTCGGCGTTTGCTCGCCGTCCGACACTCAGTTAAATGGAATGCGCACGGCACCGCCTCCCACCCAAGGGACAGGAGCCCGAACGGGGCCTTGTTCACCAGTGGTGGGCCTGACGCCGCTGCGGGGCCCTGAGGGTGTGGAACTGCTCGGGGTCCGCCCGTTCCATGTGTGTGGCGAGGCCCACCCGAAGGTGGTTGCCGGGGCAACGAGGGGGCCGGCCCAGGTGACGCCAGTCTCCGCCCTCCCCGCAGGACTCCGGTTTCCCGGGCACGGGTTGCAGTAACCGACTCGGCCTGCGCTGTGCTGCACGAGGCTTCTCTGCTCTCTACTCACCACCCGGCCCTGAGGGGCAGGCAAGGTCGGTTAGCGGGGTACTTGTCTCTGTCTGCACCCTGGCCGGGTTTTGGAAGTCCCTCTTGGGCACAGCGTGTACAGGGCTGTATGTGTTCCTGTCTCCACTATAATTTACACATATTTTTATTCGGTACTTTCTGCCCACTGACTTTCAACAACACGTTCACGGAGCTCTGACCGCGCACCAGGCAGGCACGGGGCTCGGTGTCCGGACACAGGCGTGAGGCAGACCCTGTCCAGAGTGCACCGTGCGGGGCAAAGGCAGAGGGGCGGAGGAGAACTGCTATAGACTCGGGCATGTCCCAGGAAGGACAAAGTCGGGCCCTGAGAACGGAACCTTCTTCCAGTGGGGGGGGGGGTGAGAGGGACCGAACTCTGAGGAGGAGACCCACAAGAGGGGCTGGAGAGCTGTGTGCAGAGAGGGGGCTGCGGAGAATGAAACAGGCAGGCAGACCGATAGACAGACAGACAGCACAAGCCCGGGAAAGGCCGCGCCCACTCAAAGAGCTGGCCGAGGCCTGTGGGGGAGGAGCCAGGTCTGGAGCCGGGAGAGGAGGCGGCAGCCGGGCCTCACCTGGAGCTGTGCCCAGGGTCTTGTCTGAGGCCAAGGAGACTCCACCTAATACTTTGAAGCAGGAAAGTCAGCAGCTACGGCAGCAGCCTCCGAGCAAACATGCCTACGTATTAGAGGGGAGGTGAAAGGGATAACGAGGTCTTTAATCACACGAGGGGGGCCGTCCAAAATTGAGAGTAACTTGAGAGGCAGGACACTCCACTTCTCGGGCTGACTGTGTTCCGACGTGGCCCTTGGAGCATATAATGTCCCCGGTCGGTCACACGGCCAGGAGGGGTTCGTGTACGAGCTGGTCAGGCTCCTGAATGTTCTCCGCTTTCTCCAGACGGGAGAAGGGGGCTGGAATCCACTTCCGTCGACCCATGGCCACGGCTGAGTGACATCCGCCACTGAGAGCGTGGCGGACACCGTGCCGGCAAGCCTTGTGCCGTGCGGGTGGAGCTGCTCCCAGTGCAGCGGCTCCTGTGACAGGTGCCAGAGCCGGCCACCACCCTGCGGTCAGATCACAATGCAGGAGCAGACGGAATGAGCGCGCCCGAGGCAGGCACAGGCGCGTTGCGAGGCGGCTCTTCAGCCTTCGAGGGGCACTGGCAGGGGAGACGCACTGCGTGGCGTGAAGCCGAGCATAGCGGCAAACGCTCGAACCCTCCGGTGATTCCGAGGAACCGGTCAGAGCTCCTAAGTGAAGGGCCAGCTTTTCAAGAGCAGCATCCAAACGGGGTCCTCCACGAGTCAGCTGGAGGGAGGGGATTTCTGGGGTGGGGCCACTCTCAGCGCGCCCTCCGGGAGAACAGCGGGGAGGAATTTCCCTGCCGGCTTCTCCGTGCTCAGTCGGCCCAGCAGGGCAGACAGGCCGAGGCTGGAGCGCAGCGGGGGCCGCTCTGAGAGGTCGATTCCAGGATGCCTCGGTGTCATATTGCGTCGCACCAAGTTGGTGCCTCTGAAAACGCCAGGTCTGAATACTAATCTTCAACTGGCTGTTCCCGAGTGCATTTCTTACTGTCCTCTCACTGACGTGGCGAGTCACAGTGACTAAGGAAAAAATCACTTAGCTTGGGTGACACGCTGGGACTCGCAGTGGACGAACCCTGCCCCGATGAGTCAGCTCCGGGGCTCCCAGGGAAGCCGCTGGGAAGGCTCAGGAGGGGCAGGCCTCTCTGCCCCCGAGTCATCTTCCTACGTAAGGACACGGTGCGCTAATGGGCTGGGGCCTCCATACCAGCTCGCGCACGAGGTGGGACGGAGCCCTCCCTCGGGAGGGGCCCACGCCCAGTTCCCGGGCATATAATCTCCCGAGCGAAGCGTCCAGGCTTCAGACCAGGCAGGCTGGGTCCCCACAGCCCACGTCCTTCGGGGCTTGGACACCATGCCCCCGAGCCACCACCCCCCGCTCAGGGGCCCCCGCAGAGGCCCACCCCTGTCTGCCATCGAGCACAGCTTGCACCCCGTGAGCTTCGACGACGGGTTGTTTCTGCCCAGCAGCTGCCACGGCAGGACCTGGCTGCTGGGCAGCGCAGAGGAACCCTGCAGCCTCCAGCCGGAGCCCGGCCCGCAGGACCGCGGTGTGCCGGGCACTGGCCCCCCCGGGGTTGTCCACGCGGCCAGCTGCCATGCCAGCACCTGTGAAAGGACCACGCGCCCATCAGGAGGCTCCTCGGCCGAGTGCAGGTGTGAGTCTCAGCCGAGCGCCTCGGCGAGCAGCCAGCCGGCGGGCTTTGCCATCCAGAGCTGCCCCCCCGGGAGCCACGGGGCAAAGCCCTGCCCCTCCCGGACTCACGTGTCTACGCAGTGCCCGGCGCCGGAGTGTGGACCCAGCCAGGGCCACCCTCAGGACCCCGGATCCAGGTCCTGCAGGCCTCTGGTCCCTGTCACGCCCGGCCCGCAGCTCCCGGGGCCTTCCTCTAACGCTGGTGAGCCCCCCTGCTGTGTGACCGGCGGTTGGTGATGGCCCAGTGAGTGAGGAGCACGCGGCCCGTGGAGGGGGTGACATCCTGAGTGGGTGAGCTGACTCCTGAGACAGCCGGGAATTTGGATTTCTCTCAGGACAAACGGTTGTGCACATTTGTAAGGGAATGAAAACTTTTTGCTCTTCGGAGCCTTTCTGGTGCTGAGCTGGGATTGGAAAACCTGTTAAATACTTTAGGTCACTGGGGCACTGTTTGTTACAGGTCAGTGAGGTCAGTGGGACACTTTGTTACAGGTCAGTG
>CM052539.1:192201082-192219087 GCA_028533065.1 Trachops cirrhosus
CACTTTGTCACAGGGCAGTGAGGTCAGTGGGACACTTTGTCACAGGGCAGTGAGGTCAGTGGGACACTTTGTCACAGGGCAGTGAGGTCAGTGGGACACTTTGTCACAGGGCAGTGAGGTCAGTGGGACACTTTGTTACAGGGCAGTGAGGTCACTGGGACACTTTGTTACAGGGCAGTAAAAGTTCAAGCAGAGGCCAACACTTCAGCTCCTTGCTGGGCATTCCCTGTGGAGACACTAAGCACCGAGTCTGGGATGCTGTAACAATGTGAATGTAAATAAAATGTAACTAGTCAGACACCCACACGACGCTGGAGTTCAAGGAGACCTGAAGTCCACCTAGCCCTGCGGACTCGGGTGGAGGGGGCCCACCTACACCTGGTCCGCGTACCGTCCACACACAGTCGACCGGCGCGGCGCGGCCCTCTGACTGACCGACCCCGAGACGGGCTGCGCTGCCTGAATTCCGAATTTCACCTGCGCGCCCGCCCTTCACAGCCGCTCGGTAGCCAGGACCTCCGAATGTGCCGAGGTCGAGGTCAGTGTCGCCAGTGCACTGGAGCTACTCATCTCCCCCTGCTCGCCGTTTCGTGCGTGGGTTTGGAGTTGGGAAATGGTCCTGGCAGTAAATAAATTGAATTCCTGTGAAATCACACAGCTCGTGGCCGCAGTTATTATTTTAGGTCAATGTTTCTGTGGGTGGTAGATTACAGGGTTTCTTCCTTGTCTTTTTCCCACCCGATGACAATGGTGCAAATGTTTGCAGGGAGAAAAGAGAACGCGCTCCCTTACACTGTGTGTGCATGTGACCCAGAATCAAAGAGCGTGTGGGGGGAGGGGCAGCAGCAGACGGGGCACACCCGCCGGGAAGGTCAGAAGGCCTGGAGTCCAGGCGAGCGGGGCCCCAACTCTGCTGGAGCAGCCGGGCTCCTGTGAAGCCGTGGGCGGCCACTGCCCGGCTCTGTGTCGATTCAGGGCGCCGTGGGGTTGGGGTGAACAGCGTGGGCTGTAAAGTCGGGTTTCCTGGGCTCTGACTCTTAGCCGGGTGGGGTGGGGCCCCCGGACCCCCAACTGCGTGACTGTGAGCAGCTTATCCAGCCGCTGCCCACCCCGGCTGCTCGCCTTGGAGGCTGAGAAGACAGTGAGGGCCCCCTGAGACCTCGCAGGACTGTCACACAGGAACAGCTTGGGCTGGTGGGGGGGCC
The DNA here is from genome assembly GCA_028533065.1 of Trachops cirrhosus. Taxonomy (NCBI): domain Eukaryota; kingdom Metazoa; phylum Chordata; class Mammalia; order Chiroptera; family Phyllostomidae; genus Trachops; species Trachops cirrhosus. Next base: position 192,202,288 of record CM052539.1, read on the forward strand.
AGCCGGTGACCCGCCAGCTCTGACCCGGGATGGGGGCGGAGCCGGGGGTTTACAGGTGAACACGCCCGTCTGCTAAGAGAACTAGCCCCCTGAAAAATGAGATGAGTTGTTTGTGCTCCCAGACTGCAAGTCTTGCCTTCCGGTGAGGAAGACGCGCAGGAAACACCTGTGCGCCCCGTGAGGGCCGCCAGGGAGTGTCTGCAGGTCCCAAACGAAGCTGCTGCTGGTCCTCGGTCCCCCGGGCGGGCGGCTCAGACACAGGCCCTCCCGCAGAGGAAGAGTGAGCCCTGAGCGCTCCACCCGGCCACTGACGCGGGCGCTTCTGTGGCGGGTGGTGCAGTGAGGCTGCCGGGGCTGCCGAGGCAGGTGGCCATTCGGGGCCTGGTCCCAGCCGCCCTCGGACACAGGTGGGCCCCTCGCAGTGCAGCTCGCCCCTGATGCGGCTCAGATGCCGGCTCTGGCAGGAGTCAGCTGCTCTGAACCGCAGCCCTATCCTCTGCCCCAGGGGTGGTCCCTCCGCTTCCCTGTGCCCGAGGCAGGGAGGGATGTTGGTGAAGTGTCCCCTTGTGCTGAGATGCACACAGACAAAGGGACAGCATCAAACCGAGCTCCAGTTGCCAGTCTGTGTGCTCAGCCTTCTACACCTTTGCTCATCCTTCCTGGGCTGAGGGACCACCCCCCATCCCACCTACAGGCAGTCCAGGGGTCCTTCCGGGAGAGCGGGGGGACTCAGGCACTGAAGTCCCTGGGTACCGGGACTGGGGTACAGTGTCTGAGCAGATGCCCGGTGGGCAATTTAGTGCAGGGAGAAGAGAAAGGGCCCTGGGTTACGACTGGACCTTGCTCACAGCCAAGGTGTGCCGCTCCTTCGCTGAGCAGTAGAGACACGCCCAGGCCACGGGACAATAGTGGCAGCCCACGGACACTGTGCCCCTTTGTGGCGTCTTTGTGCCCACCTGTGTGGGACACCCTTGGATACCTTTGCTTCTTGGGCTGCAGCCTCGGCTCCCTGTCGTGGTTTCTCTGTGATGCACTTGACCTTTAGCAGAGAGACCGAGAGAAGCCCCCATTACTGGTGCGGAGGACTCGGGAGGTAAGGACGGTGACCCGGAGGTGTGGGCGCGCTCTCCAAACCTGCACGGAGGCGTCAGTGGGGGCGGCAGAACATTCCACAGAGCTCGGGACCCCCTTCCTTCCCAGACGGGGGCCTGTGTGTGACACCGCCCACCCAGGCTCCTAGGGCAGCGGGACGCTGAGCAGCAGCTTTTCTCCGAGGAGCCAAGAGCAGTGAATTTCAGGAAAAAATTTTTTTTTTTGCTGATGCAGTGCTGTGGCAAGAGCCATAAAATAGCTCTTATTAATTACTTTTTTCTAACTATTGGCCACTGTGCATGTACTTTATTCTATATCTGAGCTATGGCTTTGATGAGCCGTACACCACGTAACATAACCACAGACAGCAAACACCTAGAGGCTGACTACGGTTGTGAGTTAAAAGAACACCTTTGGGTGCACAGTGTTGTCGCTTCTCTGGCTTTTGTACAACGTTCTCTGGCTTGACGGGAGGGAATTCGCTAACAGGGTTCAGAGGGCTGTCCCTTGGGCCCTGGGGCACCCAGACCTAGGAACAGAGAAATCTCAGAGGGAGATCCCGGGAGCGGGGATGTCCCTGGTTCCCCTTCCACTGGGTGACATGGTGTCGCGTCCGGTCCCGCGCCAACGCCCCCGCAGGACACCAGACTGACTGACGAGGCAAACGGAATGGAAGGCGGGAAAGTCCAAGACGAGTCTGGAAATAACGCTCCCCGCCCCCCGAGAGCGCGCTGCGCGTCACCGCCAGGCTCCGGGGACAGAAGCTGCGGCTGCTCTCAGTGCGCGGAGGCGGCACCGGCATCCACAGGCCCCGCCCCCCGCGAACCCGGGCGCCCCCAGCAGTGGGTGGCCCGTCCCTGCCCCTCGGGAGGAGGCGTGTTCATGCGGCCGCTGTGCGTGGTCGGACACGGGGGGCCGTGCGTGCTGCGACTCTCGAGAACAGAGCACCTTGACACCCGAGCAGCGCGGTTCTGTTTGGTGCGGGTTTGGGGAGTGGCGGCGAGTCAGGACGGAGTCGGCCCTGCGAGGCCGCCCTCACTAGTGGAACCTTCTAGAAGCCGCTGCACAAGGGGAAATAGCATGAAAGGCGGGTGCTTTGCTGGAATCTGGTCCCTCTGGGGCTGTTTCTGCCTTTGCGTCTAACAACTCTTCCCTGCCCGTGGGCCTGGCTCGTTCCCCAGCGCAGCCGTCAGCGGTCACAGCAGAGCCAACTCCCGCAGGACTGACGGGGATCCCCGGGGAGCCACCAGCCGCGGCCCCCACGCCTGTCCCAGCTCCCACGCCCACCTGACACCTCCCTGCGGGGCTGGGACCACACCCACCGGCCACTCCCCCCGTGCCCGCCTTTCCCTCTGCCCCCTACTGCTGCCACCCAGCAACCGAGCTGGGAACCCGGGCGTGTGGACGGGACGGCTCTCGCAGCTGCTCGTCCCAAACGTCCCCCAGGACACACCCAGGGGGTCCCCGTCGCTGCTGACCCCGGGGGACTGGGGCTTCCTCTCAGACACACTGCAGAGTCACCAGCTCTGGCCTCTGGCCCCGTGTCCTACACGTTGGGGCATTTCCAGGGCTCTCCCCTCGCTGCTGACTTCCGACCAAAGCCCCGTCCCTGAGTATCTCTGCCTGGCCCCGCCGGGAGCGGCCGGCGGGCTCTCGGTGAGCCCCTAGGTGGTCGCGCTGTTTGAAGGGGAAGCCGGGCACCGCCGCCCACTGCCCTTTCCTTCCCGGACTGAAGGCTGCGCCCTCACTGGGCCACGGCTGGCGCCTGGGCCCGTGTTCTGCCATTGTTAAGTGCCCTCTAGGCCTCCGAGGCGTGTTCCCAAGGTGGCATCCAGTCCTCTTCCCCCCAGTCACTCCCCGGGGTCTCCGCTGGTGCCGCCGTGTGAGAGCTGCGCACCCCTGCCGTGACGCCGCTGTCACCGCGAGCCTGTTTGCTCCGAAGCGCCTGCTGCGCTGAGCGGCTGTTTAAACGGACGGAGTGGGCGTGACACTGCGGAGCCAGGAAACAGAAATCTGTGGAAAGGAGCCACGAGAACCGCCCGAGGCGGTGCCCACGTGCCGGCTGGCCAGGCGGCGGCCCCAGCGTCCCTGTGGTGGCAGAGACACGAGACGGCAGGTCAGGGATGGTGGCTTTAGCGAAAGCCGAGGGCTAGCCTCGCACCGTCGCCTGAGCCTCGGTCCCCACCGGCAGCAGGAAGGGGCCCGAGGACACCCCCACCTGCGCGTGGTCTCCGCAGGAGAGGAAGCCTGAGGTCAGGGGTCAGCGGGTCAGGGACACGCCCGCCCTTTGCCCCAGACAGAAACACTGTTTCATTTTCCAAGGTTGTTTCCTGGACAAACACGCTTGGAAGATCACGGGGAAGAGAAGTCAGGGAAGAGTCGGACATGCCACTGCGATGCAGAGGGACCCGGGGGGGGGTGGGGGCGCTGCACCTCGAAGATGAGCGAGAGCCGACTGGGGAGAGGCACAGGGCGGAGGAGGGCTAGGGGTGACCTGCGCTCTGGGGGAAAGGAGGCCGGTGTGCAGCCCAGGCAGGTGTCTGTGCGACAGAAGAGGACTCAGAAGCTGAGAGCAAATCTGAACTCTCGGCAGGCCGAGGTCTCGGGTCGGCGGCCCGGGCAGATCGGGGCCACGCTGACAGGAAGTCGGGGATTCATCGTTGACAATAGGAGCTCCAAACACTGGTGAGGAAGGAAACTAGATTTGAAAAGCTGGATGGCGAAAACAGGAGCAAACCCTTCAAGACATGAGGTTGGGCAACGGTTTCTTAGATACAACACCGGGAACACAGCCGTAAATTAAAGTGTGATAAATTGCACTTCAGCATGAAAAATGTCTCCTCTGCAGACACGCACGATCACAGCAATCAAGACGACCCACGGACTGTAGAAAATATTTGTGAATCACATACTTGCAAAGGAAGTTGTATTTGAGACATGTAAAGAATGCTCCAACCTCAGCGATGAGAAAACAAGCGACTCGACTACGAAATGAACAAAACTTTTGCCGTTTCTTCACTAAAGTGATACACGGGTGGGAGACGCGTGGACGTGCTCGGCACCCTCGGTCGGCAGCAAACCAGAACCACGGCGGAAAAGTGCGCGCTTCGCGTGAAGTGACAGCGTGTTCGGGAGTCCGACCTTTCCCGGGCCTGGAGGACGCGGCAAGGAGCGTGCACCCCCTCTCACGGGCCGCCACCTCAGCCAACGCTCTGGAAAGTGAAACTCCGGCCCATCGAGCGGTCGAATCATTTTGCTCAGGAGACGTAAACACTGGCGTCCTTTCAAAAACTCGCACACAGACGTTCGTGGTGCGTGTGTGTCTGTCACTTCCAAGGGCCGCGCACAGCCCAGCAGCCCATCGACCCGGGAGTGAAGGAGCGAGCCCCGTTCTGCGTCCGGTGGACCCACCGCAGCACAAAGATGGACTCCTGATGTCAGCCGCAACCTCGGTGAAGCTGAGTTGTGCAGTGAGTGGAGGAGGGAAGAAAAAAGAATGTACACTGTAAAAACTCACTTAATTTGATAAAATTGAGGACAGGCCAAAAGTCCAAAGTGGTAGAAAATCAGAGGCTGCCTGGGGAGCGGGGAGGGAGGGGTGGAGAGGAGTGTGGGGAGGTTCGGGGGTAATATATATGATAGCGTCTTGATTTGGGGAAGATGAAGATGTCAAAACATCACATTTTACTCTCCAAATATATTCAGTTTACTGAATGTCAATCGTACCTCAATGAGGCTGATAAAATACTGAGGCCAAGGGGAGCCTGAGAAAGGCCTGGTGCAGGGGGAAGGGACGTAAGTCAAGGATCTAACTAGCGACGGTGGGAGGGATGCCCCCCACACTGTCTCCATACAGAGGAAAGGATGTGTTGATTAACGCAAAACCGATTTCTGGCGTCGTCTGGGGAGAGTTCTTGTGTGGGAATGAAGGGAGCGGGGGTGGAGTGAATTCTATAAAAGTCATGTATGAACTGCGAGCATAAACATACAAAGGAATCTCAGAGTAAAATTTCCATTGACAGTAGACAGCAGCCCGACAGCCTCACCGGTGACCCCGGGCCCGCATCTGCATTGCTAATCACGGGTTACTTAATTCTCCCCATTGATTTTAACTTCACGGTTTTCCTGATGACATCTGGCAGGATGTGCTAAATTTAGGGCACCTCATCATGCCCACGGCTGCCACGGACAGACTCCAGATAATTGGCTGTCTTCTCGAGGCCCAGCCGAGATAAATATTAATCAGGGGTCTCCGGAGGGGCGGGAGGAACACTGGACGAAGAGCGTCCCCTCCCCCCGAGCCCCCTTCTGCCCCGAGTCCTTTCCTGTTCCGGGAAATTGGGCGCTCCCCGGGGAAAATGGGCGGGTGGCGAGGAAAAGGACGTGAGACAGATTATTGGCTTGACTCAGTAAAGGTCAATTGCTGTTTGCTAAAGGAAACCTAAGTTATATTTTGTGAGAGCTCTGAGGCTAGCCAGTAAACATGTATTAAGAACTGACTGGGTTCCCGCACGGGGATGGAGGGTAACGATCCATCACACCTCCTGAAACGCAGACGCTGGGAGGACGCAGCCCGTGGGCAACCCGGCTCGGGATGCAGTACGTAGTCGCTGACGAGGGTTCTGGGGCGCGGTTGGAACTAAGCCACACACAGAATGCTTGTGATGCTGAGGAGAGTGTGCGAGAGTGTGTGATTTCAGTAACGATGGTTGTGCTCACTCGAGGCAGGGGGATTTAGGCTGGTAGGAGAGGACTCGGAGAGCAGGGGCGCACCTAGCCAACGCTGCGGGCGGATGATGTCGGCGTTACTGCAAAGGGTGGAGGGAGGGATGGACGAGGCGATGCCGTGACACCAGACCCGGACCGCCAACGCGGAGACGGAGACCCTGCCGGGCAGCGGCTCAGGGCTGACCGGGCGTCTGGGCCCCCGGCTGTGGGCAGAGGGGGTCGCGGACATGTCTGAGGGCAAGGGCCACCGGATGCAGCTAATTTTCAGAGTAAAAGCGTGAATGCAGCATTCGCACTAAAGAGAGGACATCGGCCATGGGGGTCGGGATTCACCAAGGAGGGGCCGAGCCCGGCTTTGTGTCCAGAGTGTGAATGGGGGCAGCAAAGGATGGGGGTCCTACTTTTAGGGGATCGAGGGAGAAAAGCATCACAGTGGATTCTCACTCTTCCCGAACGAAGCTGCAGCTGAATCCCAGCGCCATCCTGGTGAAACCGGCTCCTGGTGTCCACGGGTGAGGGGCGGCCTCCCACCTGCGGCCTCCTACCCGCGGCCCGGACGCCTGAATGAGACCCGGCCTGTGCCCGGGTCTGAGGACCACGGCTCCTAAGAACCCTCCTCGGGAAGCACCGTGTTGACATTTTTCTGCCTTTTCTGCCTCTTTCCACAGTCTGAGTCTTTGTTCCTTCCCCAACCCCTGACATTTCCTTCTCCCCGTCAAAGTTAGTACCAAATGCCAGTGCGCACGGGGCGCCAGGACCAGAGTGCGGGGGCGCGGGGCCGCCGCCGTGGGGGGTCACGTGCTCTGACCTAAGTCCTGAGCGGGTTCCCTCGCGTGGGTGCAGGGCTCTCTCCCCGTAGGAGGACAGCCAGCCAGCTGCAGAGCTGCTGTGCCTCGGGACAGAGGGAGACCCAGGGATGTGGGCGCGTCCACCGAATGTTAAAGCAGAAGAAACTGTTGGGAATTACACCGAGCTTTCCGCTGCAGAAAATCATAAATCAGGTCCTTAAAATTCCCAGTAACTTAGCCGCTGGAGCCGCCACACAGGAAAAGACAGGGGGTGGTCGGGCTGAACGCAGTCATGCATTTTCCTACACCGAACCCCACCGGAAATCAGACTCCCAAATGGCCTTCAGCGCTCGTGCTGAGAAAAGCGCTGTTTCCCGTGGCGCTGGGGCCCAGGGAAGCCCTGTAGCAGCTCCTCCTGGACACTGGTCCCAGCGCCGAGGCCAGACCCCATCCCTGTCTTAGTCACCACGTCTGCCTGTTTTCACCCAGAGCGTCCGTCGTCCGTGGGAACACAGGCAGCCACGCACACCTCACTCTAAACCATAACACACGTCGAGTCCCACTTCCCGTGCACGGCTGTCCATTTGCTCCTGTTTGCCGGAGGGCCCCTCATGTCCACTCACCTATCTGCATGGAGCACACTTCACACACAGACCCTCGGCTCAGCGGACTTCTGTGCTGAAATGAACATGGTGCATGTGACTTTTTAAAATAAGGACATAGTGGTGGGAAGCCACTTTCAACCAGGATTCTAAAATAAAGCAAAGCATACATTTGGACACATTAAACTTTTTCATATTACACTTCTTTGACACCGTACTTGCTTGCAAATTTCTTACTTTGGGCAATTTCCCAAGAGAATAGAATTTCTCTTCAGAAGTAATTTGCCGGTGTTTCAAAGACGGTTGCTACAGCCCCTGCAGATGAAGCCGGGAGAGGGGTTCCAGGAGCTGGGTAAGTGGCTGCCCTCCCCTTGAGGGCAGAGCCTGGGGAGTGTCCCTCCCGCCGAGCTGGAGAGAGACGCATCAAGGGAAGGGTCAGCCGCGTGCAGGGGTGGGAGCACCTCCTCGGACCATCTGGAAGAGCTCGGAGGCAGCCTCACACACCAAGGAGGGGCCTCTGCCACCCCGAGATGGGTAAGGGGCCAGGACAAAAGGGAGGACAGAGAGGCTGGAGACCGGCCCCCCTTCCCAGGGAGCCACACCTGCTGGGGAACCACAGCTCCGACCCCTCAGGAATCCCCGCCATGCTCTTCCCGCCTGCCCATCACCCTCTGCTCCATGCGGGGGAGCTGTGGGGATGCCCTCCACTTGCCCAGCACCTGTCTGGACCCTGCCTGGCTCAGGGACAGCTGCCAAGAGGCCGGTGGCACACCCACCAGCTGCCAGCCCCCAGCTGTGAGCCTGGTAACTCTGACACCTCTTGCTGCCCGTCCACCGCGAGCCGGAGACCAGACCTGCCCGGGAACCCAATTTCTCCCTGACACATCCTCATCTCCACCTCCGGCCGCCCAGCAATTGCTGACCCCTGTGCCCCCTCCATTATGGGGCCGCCCATGGCTTGGATGCCCTGGGGTCCCCCACCATGCAGAGCTGTGTCCAGCAGCCTCTGATCCCTGGGTCCTCTCTTCGCTGGGTGTCCACTTCTGATGCATGCATCCCCCCATCCTTGTCAACCACCTTGCTCCGCAGTGGTGGGAGGGGGACCAGTAGCTTCCTTGTCCCAGCCAGTGACCACCCCGAGGACCCAGGACAAGAATCCAGTCTTCAAAGACTCTTGCTCCTTTCCCAGTGGTGACTACCGGTCACCACACTTCCTGCGTCTGGTCTGATGCGAGCTGCCCCTCCCACACGTCCATCCTTCTCCCATCCCTCTGTGACGCACAAGTGTTTGGGTTATAACACTGTCCCTCAGGTGTGGGGAGAATTCGTTTGGTTTCTGTTGTAACAATGAGGTGAAGTCAGAACTGAGAATCTGGTTTTGCAGTCAGTCTTCGAGAATTCATTTAAACGCGGAAATGAGCAGCCTCGACACTCGCAACATAAACATCCGGACCTGGGAGTCTCGGCCACCCGTTCCCACGGCGGGGAGGAGCTCGATGGCCTGTCTGTGGAGCCGCGTTCTAGGTCCTGACCCCACGGGCGCGAGGTCCCAGAGCCCTCGCTAGGATCATTTTGAAAAGCCGAGGAACACTCTCCTCGCTCTCGTCTGGTGAACACCCACCAGGATGACCTTTCCGTTGCCGACTGGACCCCATTCCACTTCTGCCCGCACCTTGGTGGCCGCCTCTGGCCTCCTTCTGTGGACTGAAGCACAGACCCCTCCCAGCATCGTCAGCTCCCCGCCCCGTCTCTCCCTCCCTCCCTCCCTGCCTCACCCCTCCTCTGCCTCACCCCTCCCCTGCCTCACCCCCTCCTCAGTGCCCCGGAAACAGATGTCCTGCAGCCCCGACTCACACGCAGCCCCTCAAACGTGCTGCTTCCGATGAGCACCCACCTGTGGATACGTTACCATCAGAACCAGGGTGCACTTCCAGTGTGCCTATTTTGAAAAACCATTCTTTCAAAAATAGAGCCCACCGTACTTTATGAAACTGTCGGTTTATTCAGTAAAACTGTTGTCACCTGCCTGCTAGGGCCCAGAGCCCCCTTGGCCAGGCGCACGGGCTACGGGGGTGAACGGGCCACCCCGCCCTGTCCCAGCGTCGCCCAGGAGTCACGTGCTAGGGGACACGTCTGCATTAAAGATGCATCTTTCCCTCGCTCCCCATAAAACTGCCAGGGTATATACTTCGCAAACCAAAATACCACTGACTGTCAGCATGAAAGCTCACGTTTTTGAGGAATGGAAACATCTAGAAGCTGCCTCAGCCTGCAGGAAAAGCAGTGCCCCCGGCACTCGCTGGGGTGGTGCCTCCCCAGGTCACGCGGGGCTGGGGCACAGAGAGCCCCCCTCTGCTCTGACCTCCGTCACTGAGGCTGAACGGCCCCTCTGGTCATCGCCGCCCCGGCTGGGAGGACGTCCAGGCCGGCGCCTTCCCTCGCGGCTCTCCTGCGTGCTGGGAGCTTGTGACGTCCGTGCCCTTCCCTTCCAGAACCTTCCTTAGGCCCTCTCCTGCCCCTTTCCCCACATGATTCAGTCGCATTAAGGTGCCTTTAGCTCAGACGTATTCCTGGGGTCGATCTTATTGGACCGTTTGTTTTAACAATAATTTTACGTGAGATTTTAGCTGCGGTGGAACATACATATTAATTCGCACACAAGCGATACTTTCCATCATTAGCGTGCACGTCACTACCCACAAAAACAGCTGCTGTGGGACCCAGCCCTCCCCGTGCGCCCTGCCCACACGGCCTCACCCAGCAGAGCTCACCGGATGCGCCCCGTTCTCCCACGGTGGACGATTTAACCACGTGTTGCTCGCGCGGCACCGTGCGGTGCAGGCCAGAGGCCCGTAGCTGTAGGCGGCGCCAGGCCCAGCGGTGCGGAGACAACCTCACTTCGTGGACGTGCCCTCTGAACGCGCACAGGGACGCACTCACCGAAGGGTGCCTGTCTCGGAACCGTCCCCGTGGAGCGGCCGCCGCTGCGAGATGTGTTCGGGGGACTCGTCCACGCGGCCGGCGCACTCGCAGCCTGTCCTGTCCGCTTCCCCGGACACGCGTTGCGCGAGGCTCTAAACCAGTCGAGGCTCCAACCCGCTGCGCCGCGGATGAGCAATGCGGGCTGTTTCCAGTCTGCACCTCTCAGGAACACGGTACAAAACGCTCGTATTTTTCTGCCTGTCTTTTAATGCGCACACGAAGGTGTTCCCACTGGGAAGCGCCGGAGGCGGGGAACTGGCCGATTGCGTGGGATGTGCGGGCTCGGGCTCAGCGCCCGCGGGGACGCAGCGGTACGCCGGTGCCCGGACAGCGGCGTCTACTCTCAGAGCACCAGCTGCGCACCGCCCTGGCCGGTATTTGTCACGGTCGGGCTGTTTAACTTCAGCCGTGCGAGTGAGCGTGTAATTATAACAAATTGGTTTTATTTTGAGATTCTCTGATGACTCATCAGATTTAGAACATTTTTAAAATGCTTTTGGCCACTTCAATGTACTTTTTTGCTAAGTAACCATTCACGTCCTTGCTCCTGGTCTCGGGTCGGATGCCGGCGTTCGGAGTGGAAAGAATCCTTCATGTGGTCTACCCACTAGCTCTTGGCTGGGCGTGCGTGTTTTCAGTGTCTTCTTCCAGATCACTGCCTGCCTCTTCACTTCCCTAACGGTGTCTTACACTAAAAGCTCCGTATTTTAAGGTAGTGCAATTTTATGGGCCGTACATTTTGGTCCTTTTCAAAAAGTCTTTGTTTGCCCCGGATTGATCAAGATACGATGTATCGACTCTAGGAACTTTGCGGCTTTGCCTTTAACCACGTACCGTCCCTGTAAAATGGGCGTATGTGTGTGTGTGTGTACGTGCCACGTCTCCCTGCGTCTGCGTGTGCACATCTGTGTGTGCCTCTGTGTCTGGTGTGTGTGACTGTGTCTGTGTGCCCCTCTGTGCTGTGGGTGTTGCACGTGTGTTACATGAAGGGGGTCAGAAGTCCGGCTGAACTGGCAGCCCCCCTTTCCTCTCACAGGTCAAGCACCTGTGTCTGCACCGAGCTGTTGGCTCTGTCCCATCCACTGCCTGTCCATTGCCACATCGATGTCAGGCTGACTTTGTCCCCGTCTGACTGGAGTTCCTGAACACCCCTCCAGACCTGGGGCTCCCTGAACAAAGCCTTTGTGTGAGTGTGGGGCCGGGCTCGCCGTGACTGTCCGCCGCTGTGTGTGGAAGTGAATCGGGTTTGGGACGGCCATGGAGGCACGCACAGCGGTGTGCAGGCCCAGGGTTGGGCCGAGGGGACGTCCCAGCAGCTGGGTGCCTGCCCTTGAAGTTCCGCTCTGCGCCGTCCTGCTCCATGGTGGCCAGACGCAAGCCCCGGAGCTGGAACTGGGGGAACTGCACCTGACATCCCATGTCCAGACCGGACCTGCTGGTGTCTGCACGTTAGCCCTCACGTGATAATTCCGTGCTGCCCGCTCCGTGCCATGCTTCTCACGTAATTAATTCAGTTATCTTAATATCCGGTGAGGTAGCTGCAATTGTTCTTAATTTAGCCCAGATCATGCAAATTGTAAATTACTGATCTGGCGTTTATTTACAAGTTTTCTCAAAGCCCATGTTCCTCCAATAAACTATATAATGGTTGTGATACAAAAATTTGTTTATTCGAGCCACTTAATTCCAGGCCGATAAGTTAGCTGATACGGTCTCCCATTTTCATGGATGTTCACCCTGTAGCTAAACTACGTGGGGGATAAGTATTCCAGCTCTTTTTTCACAGAAATGCATGTTGTCTATTAACATCCAAGCACCGTGTGCTGATGGTGACTAACCCCTGTGCAGTCACCTTTGAAGTCGATGTCACGAGATCTGACTTCCTCTTGTCAAACCACAGGCTCCAACAATGCATGGTCCTTGCTAAGTGAGCTCTAATCAAGAAGCGCCTCAGTCTCCCTTACGACCAGTTACGGAGCTTTATCCCTCGGTTCCCAACCAGACAGAATTGTCTTGTTGCTTACTTGGCCTGGCACGGATTGAGGACAGGTTCAGCTTCATCTAGGCCCTTAAGGTGGATGGTTTCCCAGGCGAAGTAGGAAGACAAAACCCCCTTCTGCCTCCTCTCTGCTTCTGTGTTCTCCTGCGTCCACGTGCGAGTGCAGACCGCCCGTCGTCAGGTCCAACCACGCGCGGGACCGGGGAGGGCGCACGAGGTCACACCGCGTGGCCCACAGGCATGCAGCACCCCGCGCACCGCTGCCCGCGCCGATGGCGGCTGCGGCGTGGACGAGCCTCCGCTCCCCACACAGAGAAGGGCACTGTCTGTGTTCCCTACGAAACTCCTCGTGGTGGACCTCAAGGTCCGCTGCCGCCGCCGCGTCAGCCTGAGCCGCGCCCGCGGAGGTGGCGGCGGCCTGCAGGGCGGATCAGCCATGCGGCCGAAAAGTATCCATCGATTGCGGAGCCTTCCCCACGCAGGGTGGAAGACCGCCGCTTTGAAAGCACAGTGGACACTGTTTCTTGCAGAGAGCCGGGCTCTGCGTCTCCTTGTTTACCGTGGAGAGAGACCCTGCAGCGGCCGCAGCACTTCGACTTCTTTTCCAGCGGGGTGGGTGGGGGGGCGCGAAAGGAGATGGCGGAGGAAGACGAGGAGGAGGAGGGACTGAAAAGGAATGAGGAGAGCCTGCGGGGGGCGGGGTGGGATCTGAAACCGCGCCGGAGAAACTACCGCCTAACGCCTGTGTTTGAAACGGTGTCCCCACGCGCATCCACTCAGCAGCTTTTGTTCAGCGAGTACCTGGGTGTCGTTCTACGCGGGCACCCTTCCAGGCGCTGACCACGGTTTGCAGACCCCCGCACCCCCGAGTCGTCACCTCCAAACAGGCGCTGCAGGGCCACGGGGCCGCCGCGGCGTCTGGAAGCACCAGCAAGGCCGTAACCCACCGCGTCCTCTAGGACCTGCTCCCGCGCCGTCAAAGCCGTCCTGTGGGTGTGGGGTGGGGTGGGGGGCATTTTCTGGAAAAGGTCACATTCATAGAAATGGTCACATGAAAGCTTCTCTGGTAACGAACTCTTCCACGGGAAAGAGCTTCCACCCTCAGGTGCTGGGCTGCAGCCTGCTGGTCCTTGTAGGCGGAGCCGACCCGGGACTTGGAGGACCGGTGGGTCCCGTCTGGTTGGCAGAAGCATCTGCAAAGCGCCCCAGGCTCGTGGTCCAGACACCTCTCTGAATGTGAGCACCCGAGTGACTGGCCTGGGAGTCCGCCTTCCCCCCTAAATACCCGCCATGACTTTCTAAGCGAAGTTTGGTGTGGCGGTAAAGTCGATCTCAACTACGCTTCCTAGAGGCTCATCTCCTTTGGGTTCTTAGAAGAGGGTCTCTTTTGATGAAGTATGTTTAATAAATGATGTTAAAATTGACTATCAAGATCCATACCTAGAAAGCTAGCGATCAATAAAAACACAAACTCGGGAACCTCGCTGAAATGCACAGCAGAGCAATAATAAGACACCGTCGTCCACATCAAATTAGCGAACATTTTGAAAGCCACGGCACCAGTGCAACGGCGCTGAGAACTGGGTGATCGGACACCAGTACAGGTGCTAGAGGTGCAGGCTGGGAAACACACATCAGAGTCTTTCAAACGCATCACGATTGGGTGAATTAGAACTTGTCATGAAATAATAAACCAAACAGGAGAGGCGCAGAAAGATTTCAAGGGAGACAGCACCCTCCCAACGAATCCCACTGAGCCACTGGTTGCCATGGAGATCTGCGGCAACCCTTGAAAGAAGTCTCGGGCTCCTGGAAACCACTTTACCTCGGGTAGCCAGCAATCCGATGCACTGGAATGCCACATCTCCGCAGTTGTTACGGGGAAATTTACATGTGGGTATAATCTGAATATAATCTTAGAGCAAACGCATTGTTTTACCTTGAAGAAATCACTTCGTGAAACCCCAGCACACTGTGCACACGGTTCCCATCTTGCTGACAAGCAGAATTGAGAAATTTCAAGGATGGGGAGTCGTTCTGGCTTTTGAGCCCTTCGCCCGTTCTCCGGTGTGTGGCTCCCGCCATGTGTGGCTAGAAACACTCATTACCTCCCCCCCCCCCGCACCGTGTCCCTCCCAGGCTGCTGTACCCGCAGGTGACACCGGGCCCTTTGCTGGAAGGACCGAGGGCGAGCCCACGGGACAGAGAGCGTGGAAAGTCCCAGTGAGCCTCACGAGGAGCCGGGAGGCCATTTGCACGGGCACCGCGGCATTTATTAGTGGAGAGCTGCCGGTGGGGGAATCTCGGCGGAGGGCGGAGAGCGTGTCCAGGAGTTGCCAGGAGCCCACCCAGGAAGGCGGCCACCTTTGCACGACCTCTGCAACCCGTCTGACCTGCGCCCGCTGCCCGGGAGCGGAGGACGCCTCCCCCTGCCGTCCCCCGGTCTGCCGTCCTTCGCGAAGATGCCCGGAGGCGCCCTCTGCTGCGGTGTGGCCGCCTGCAGCGACCCTGGCCTCCTGCGGGGGCTCGGAGGAGCGCTGCCCAGGAGTGCCGGACGCTGCCGTCCACTTCCACCCGCCTGAGATTTTTCTCAGGATCACACTGGGGTTGTGGGTTTTACGGAGAAGCCCCATGGAGGTCACACTCCGGATTGAGAGCACGAGTGACGGACAGGCCTCACCGTGGACGCTGGCCTTGACCCCCTGGCGGAGGTCGGGCTGTCAGGGTTTCCTCGGTCAGCACTCGCTCCCGGCCGCGCTGTGCGCCCAGAAAGGAGGCCGAGGGGCGCCGCCACTCCTCAGGGGGGACCCCCGCTTCTCTAAGGGCAGGCAGCTGCAGGTTCCACCTGCACTGCTCCCCGTGGGAGGCCGGTCTGTTCCCCCTCACTCGCTCTGCGCACAATCACTCGCTTACGTGGGCACGGACCCGTGACCGGACGGGAATTATACACTCTGGGGTACAAACCAGCATTATGGCACCTATTTTGCGGCTCTGATTGCCCCAGTTTGGTTGCGAGGAGCTCTCCGAGCGGGTCCCCGGGGCTCCGTGACATTCCTGCCCAACGGTTTAGTGTGCGTTCGTTTCTGAGCACGCCTCCCTTCCTGGCCGCGGGGCGCCCCCGTTTCATCTCGAGCATTTCCCGTGAGGCCCTCAGTGTGCACCCCACCCCCGCGCCCCCCACCCGAGCACATCAGCTTCTCACCTTGCGGACTCCCTGGGCGTTCGGTCTTGGGACGGCGTCGCTCCGGCAAGACGCATCAAGGCGTCTTTATAGGTAAAAAAAAACTCACACTCACATCATGCTGTTGAGCGTGTCGCGATGCTCGCTCGGTACGAACCAGGCCTGGCACGTTAGTGGGAACCTTTATGGAGAAGAGGGGCTCTCAAAGCGCAGACCAGCCCACTGCGCACGCGCAGACCAGCATACCGCGCACGCGCAGAGCTGCACCGCGGACACTCCGCTCGGGCTGTGTCCAGGGAGTCAAGTTTGTTAGCCGAGGAGTCGCACTCCTTTAAGAGCTGCCTTCAGGACTCTCGGTGGAGTGTCGCAACTTACTTTACTAGGAGGGAAAAACAACAAAGAAACTGCTTGTGGGGAAAATATATGCACATAGATTCCATAAATAAAAGTTAAAGGAGTGGGGCTTGTTTGGCCTAAAGTGGAAGTGACGTTGCTTTTTCATGAAGGATATCCCGGGAAATTGTTCTTTATGCTCAAAATAGTCATATGGGAAAGATAAGGTGAAACAGAACCGATGACTACCTGGCACGCACGAGACCTGACATTACGGGGAGATGGCACCATCACAGGCCACAAGACAGGAGGTGTGCATTTAGCTGTATGCAAAAGGAGGTGAATCCATTGTCCTTATGCGTCGGTTTCTGTCCTCATGAAAATAGGGCTTCAGAGGAGAGGAGGGACTTCCCGGAGAGCCAAGACGGGTCCCAAGGCCAGGGTCCCTTCTTCCACCCAAAGTAGTCACGTCACTACAATGGGCTAGCTCTTTGAAACATGGTATCCGGACATGGGACAGTGGGCAGAGCTGACTCTGTTCCTGAGAGAGGGAGAGGAGAGAGGACTAGACAAAGGGAGCCCAGGGACACGCAGAGGGCCACCAGAGGACCTCACGGGTCAGAGCTGCAGGTGGAACAGCCAGGAGGGGCCACCGGCAACAGCACTCGGAGGGCTGGGCTTGCTAAGGCCGCACCAGACCCCGCGGAAACCGGCGGGAGGCGCAGGCGGCCTCTCGGTGCTGGAGCCAGTGGCCCCGGGTCGAACGCACCTGCAGCAGCGCGCCCGGTGCTGACACGCACAACCCGAAGCATCAGGCTGTTTCCTAGTGACCTGACTGCGGCCCGGAGCAGAGCTCATGAATATTCATAGGACCACAAAAAAAACGCTCAGCGCACAGCTAAATCGCAGTATCTGGCATCCAGCAAAACCGCCAAGCATGCAAAGAAGCAGGCAAACAAGACCCATCATAGAGGGGACAGCGACTCGATCAGAGCAAACCCAGAGGTGGTGCCGGTGAGAGAATTCTAAGGCAAGCCCGCCGGAGCGGGTCGCCTGCCTGGGGCCGTCTGGTGAGAGGCTGGAGGAAGCACTGGT
>CM052539.1:192219587-192240282 GCA_028533065.1 Trachops cirrhosus
AAGACACGGCCTCACGGCCACGTGAGCGCGCGTCCGTCTGTGGGCGTCCTGGCGTGTGCCCGTGTGGGTAAACGGGCCCCTTCCCCACGCCTGACGCCTAGGCCTCTCTGAGTGAAGTCTGAGGGGGGACCTGTCTCGGCAGACGTCAGATCGGCCGTGGCTTTTCCTGAGGATATTGCCGTCCCCGTGGCTTCGATGCCCCGGCAATGCCGTCCCGGTCAGTCCCGCGTCACGGCGCCGCACCGGTGACTCGAGAAGGGAGGACGCTCACACCTCGAGTTCCCGCTTCCGATTCACAGGCCCAGCGTCCCCACGGTCTCGGGGCACGGAAGCGCCTCCTTCAACTGGCCCCGCCGTTCAGCCGGCGCTGCTGGAGTCGGCCGCTGCTTCGTTTTGTTACGATGAGGATGGACAGACAGCAGACAGTCGGTGAGCACAGTCAGTCTCACTGCCATTCCGTGCTGAAAATCGAGCACATTCCACTGCGAACAAACACGACGTTCGAAGCGCTGGAACCGAGTGCGCCGACATCGGCTGGCTCGCAGCACGTCGGGGACGCTCAGGAGCAGCCCGCCCACCCCGCGCCCCCCCACCGCGCACGCTGACCCCTGACCTGGCCCGTGTGCATGGAACAACACTGAGAAATGGATGCACGTAACTCCAGAGAAAAGGGCTTCAGCCCCGCCCGCTCATTCATCGGAGAATGAAAGGAAGGCGCTCCTTGCTGCCTGACTGGTCGCCTGATTCATGCCTCGCGTCTTCGCGTGACTCGGCGTGTGTGGGCCTGCTCCGAGCCTAACCAGCAGAGCAAGGAATGGGGACCACCCCTGGCTCACCAAACCCGGCTCCTCCGGTGGGGGCCGTGCCCAGGTGGGCACCCCGGCTGCTCCTGGGTGGAAACCACAGGCTACGAAAGCATAGGGCTTCTCGTTTGTAAACTGCTTCTGAATATACAACTGTAAGCAGATTTACTGTATAAACTAAATCCTTTGAAATCCGTCTTGTGAAATATCCTAAAATAAACGAGAGCTCCTTTCCCCTGACAGTGTTTGATTACTGGTGCATTACCTTTGCAGGAGGAATAACAAATCCTTTCACCCGATGGGTGTTTCCATGTTTTCATAAATTCAACTAAAATCCTGACTTGATGTCTATTATTTTTCCAGGTGAACTGTTTGAAAAGAGAGAGTCACCGTCTTAGTTGTTAGTATGAGAAACAACACGGAGGGAAAATTCCAGGCCATGTTCTAGAATCTTTTATTGCTACGCATCATCGATTGCAATGTCATTCGGATTTCTGGGTGAAGACTATGCGATTGTCCAAAAAAGCCCGTCACGACACCCAGCTCGTGGACCTGCCAGAGTCTAGACCACACGGACTGGAAGAGAGCGCGTCTGAGTCCAGCCCCGGCAAATGCATTTAACACCGGCTGTCAGAGCCCAGCACAAGCCTTCTCCCTCCCACCCCGGGGACACACTGCGGAGTCCGTGCCCCTGACGGTCTCAGCTCCGGGGCAGGCAGGGGGCCAGGTCTCCTGCCCGACGTACTCACAGCTCCCGGCTGGGCCGTAGAAAACGCACCGACCACAGTCCGAGTCGGAGCCCCACGCAGGGTCAGACGTAGCTGGTGGAGGCCCTGTGGGCCGTGGCCCCATTCCGTCGCTTGTCCACGTGGGGCACGCAGCGCCCGGGGGCCGGACAGCCGTGCCTTCGCTCCTTCCTGTTGCGACAGCAGACCCCGCAGAGCAGACCCCCTCCGAGGAAGAGGACGGCGGCGCTCGCCCAGCCCAGGAAGAGGGCGGCCCCCAGCTCCCGCTTCTGAGCCGCGTGGACGGCCGGGTTGTGGAAATCCCTGATGATGGTGTTGGCCGTCCAGCACACCGGGATCAGAACGCAGACGCCCGTCAGGAGGAAGAGGACCCCCGCCGTGCCCAGGAGGTGGGCCTTGGCCCGCTCGCTCGAGCCGGCGCACTGGACCCCCCGCATGCCGCAGACGCCCAGCAGCAGGGCGAGCAGGGAGAGAGCCACGGCTGTGCACATGAGGGCCCGGGCGGCCTCGAGCGCGGGCGGCAGGGCCAGCAGGGAGCCGTAGAGCTTGCACTGCAGCGTGGCCGTGGCCTGCCGCACGCAGCTCATCCACAGCCCCTCCCAGACCCTCTCGAAGACGATGATGTTGCTGCCCAGGAAGGCCGACACTCGCCACTGGGGCAGGAGGGTGGCGCCCAGAGCCCCCGCCGTGCCGAGGAAGCCCAGGACCAGCCCCGCCATCTGCAGGGAGTAAAAGGCCATGGCCGTGACCTTGCGGACCGGTCCGGCTGGAAGCTGCTCGGGATCTGAAGCCGGAGGAGGCCCCTGGGTCTACAGAAGACGCGGGTGGCCTTCCCCACGGTGACCGCCCATCACGCCGCGTCCGGGCGGCCGCGGGAGCGCCTGCAGTGGGTGTGCGCTGCCTCTGCCCACGCACGGCTCTCGCTCTCCGCGGGAGCGCCTGCCACTCGGAGAGCTGCTCCCGGCCAGTGAGAAGGTGGCCGCAGGTGTGACGAGAAGCACCGCCTCCGACGTCAGTGTTTCCCACAGTGTCATTGTCCCAGCAATGCTGTAATTAGTGGCAAAGCTTCCATTGTGCAACGTTAATTACAGAGCTGGGAACTTCCTGTCTGAGAACCCTCGGACGCACGCACTGGGCCGCAGCTGCCGACAGCGCCGAAACCCGGGCGGCTCTTTGCCGGGCAGTTGGCGAGCGCCGTGCCTCCGGATGATTCACTCCTTTCCTCTGAGCCAGCCTTCCTTTACTATGATTAATCAACTCTGGTTTTAATACAAACTTCTGCATACGGAGAAATGTTTAGGCACTAGTGTCAAAGCTTCCAAGAAAACATGCGATGATTTATAAAGGTGGAGTCCAAGGCAAGGAATCGCGATTTCACAGTTTCTTCTCGAGATCCAGAGAGGAGGAACCAAGGGCAGCGATTCCGCTGCCTGGAAGTACTGGCCGGTTACCACAGGGTCTGCTAGGTCAGACCCTCTCGCTGGTGAGCAGTGTGCAGGGAACAGGCCTTCACGAAATGTTTCCCCAGTGGCCGCCTGACATGCAGCACGTTCATCAAAGCCAAGACGTATATTCCATCTTTATGGAGCAATGTGGAGAGCGCCCTTCGGACTCAGCTTTGCAGTTGGCTAAATTCCCATAAAAGAGAACTTTTTAGGGCGGGAGTTGCGTTCGATGTCCTCAGGCTTCTGTCTCCCGTTCCCGGACGCGGGAGCGCGGTCTCCGGAGCGCGAGGCAGGCTGGCAGGCGGACCGACCTCCGATGTGCTGAGCTCACCTCGTCTGTCCCCCCGAGTCAAAACTGGGGGCGGGACACGTCTCCGGGCCTTGTCATCGGAAGGGGACTAGACTGACAACTGAACGCTGCCCCAGCAAAGCTCTCCAAGCCAGCGGAATGGGATCAGCCCTGTGGCCAAGTTCAAGAGTCACATTGTTGTCCCTGGCAGCACCCCCCTCCGTCGCCCAGAGATGGGGGGTCACTCCGTGTGGGAAACAGACACCCCCTCTCTGTTTCCCGCCCTAATGCGAGGAATGCATTTCGAGGAAGAAACTCACGGAGCTCCTGCTGAGAGATGCTGTCCCTTGCAAAGCTCCCTCCTTTCGGTCCCCGCAGGCCGGGAGCAGGGGCGGTCCTGTCCCCACAGGAGCGGGGCCCACTCGTTCAACTGGGAAACATGGGAACCACACGCCTTCAGCACGGGAGGTCTGGCCACATCTGTCTGTCTGTGCTGGCTGTGGTGCCGTTGCTTTCCTGGTACCGCCCAAGCCGGCGGAGACGCCTCCCCGAGGAACGGGGGTCACTGGGCTGTGGGCCCCTGTGTGTTCAGTGTCCTGAGCAGGATTTCTCAGCCCCGGGACGGAGGTGCCCAGGGAACCCTTCTCCCCCTGCTGTGACCGGCGCCCAGCCCCTCTCCCCGGCTCTGGTCCCCTTCCTCCTCTGTGCTCATCTGGTCCTGGGGGTTTGCAGCTGACTGTTCTCCTCCAGTCCTTTGATTTCTCATCAGCTGGGACATCGGGGCTTGTTGAGAATCGGCTCGGGGAGGGCACGGTCCCTCTGAACGTCGGAGCCGCCCGAGGACGGTAAGTAACGCGGCAGCTTCTCGTCCCGCCCCACAGCAGGGCTCACTGCTGACAGCGTCCCCACCGTCCCCCTTCACGTGGAAGGAAACGGCACTTCCTCCCGGCTTTCCTGTGACTCCTATCCTGTCCCGCGTCCTCGGAGCTCCAGCTCCACGGCTCCTGCCCTCCCTCCACCCCACCTGCAGCCCCTTCCCCTCCCTGTGCAGACTCTGATCCCACCTGGTCCCCTCCCGTGTTAAACTCCCACCTTGCCAGAGCCGCGCCCCCTGCCCGGGACCGCACTCTGCCCGGGACCAGCACGGTCCCTCTGCTCCCGCGTTTCTGCCGCCCGGCGGGGAGGCCTGCCGACCGTCCCTGGGCGGCCCAGGTCACCTCGCCCGAGGGTGGCAGGCTTCCAGGGCGTCCTGACCGCCGCCTCCAAAGGACCCCTGCAGGTCCTCGTCTAACCGACCTTTCCGTGGCGGTAACGACTGCCTTCCAACAGACGCAGTAAAGAGAGACTTGTTTCGGTCTTGGGCTGATGCCTCAGCCATCAATTTCAGTCATGGTTTTGAACCTCCCGAAATTGAAAAGTTAGAGAAGCGATAACGCTGATCTCCCAGGGCTGCTCCCGAGGTCACGTCTGTGGGCTGCGTGCAGCCCAGGGAAGGTTTGCTGTGATAGCCGCCTCTCTGCCTCTGTTGTGGGGTCCTCGAAGCACATCTCTGGTCTTTGCTTGCTGAGGGTGATCTCGCCCGTGGGCGTTTGGTGTGTCTGTCTGTCTGTCTGTCTGCTCCAGGCTCGTGTGTACCTGTGTACCCTCCTCACTTAACACGCCTCATCCATGGCTCCCTGTCAGACCGCAAGCTCCGAGTCTGCTGTCTGCAGCCCAGGCCGCCTCGTCCTTCTCTCGGCCTCTCGGTCAACAGCAGCCCCAGGAGACTGGACCTCTGTCCCAACGTCCCACCCAGGGCCAGGGGGCTCCGGGAGAGCGCCCTCCGCTGCCGGCCCCCTTCGGCGTTGCCCCCGAACGACCTGCTCAGCCAAGTTGTTCCCACTCACGGGGCCTCCTCTGGCCAGTGAGCGCCGACCTGCAGGGATGCAGCTCCAGCCACGGTCCCCAACGCGGTGGCGCTGAGGGCCCGGTCCGGAGCTTCCTGGGGGCCGAGCTGAGGCTCGGACCAAGTCTGCACTGGAGCCTGAACTCACCGGCCCCAGCCCCGCTGCTCCTGCCCCCCCTCCCTCTCGGTGTCGGTGCCACACCACCACCCCCACACAGGGAGGTAACAGCACGCTGGTCTGCACTCAGGGACTCAGGGCCTGTTTCCCCGGGGACCCGACCTCGACCGGAGCTTTTTCTAGTTCAGGGAACGCGTTTCCCGCTCTGACACGGCTCTGCCCTCAGCACCCTCAGCGGAGCCGTTTCCGTAACACCCGTCCTGCTCTCCTTGCCCTTCTGGTCTCCCCCGCCTCGCCCGCACTCTGCCGGGGACGTGAAGGCGCCCGAGTCGCAGTCGGGGCCTGCCACCCCCTTGCTCGCATGTCCCCCAGTTCTCGGTCGCCTCCACCATGAAATCCAGATGGGCCCGTGTGGCGCAGGCCACGCCCCCGCCCGCGCCTGCTCTGCCCGCCCATCCGCGTCTCTCTGGCCGGGTCCGTTCCGTGCTCCAGTCCGTGTTTTTGCGCAGCTCACGTCTTGGGGAGACGCACGACTGTGAAATAGCAGCTGACAATGCACGTAGTTACAGATGGAGATACAGCTCTGGGTGAAGCGGTGCAGGGCGTGGGGAACACAGCGTGGAAACAGAAAAATGGATGAGATCAGGTTAACGTCACGGCGAGGGGAAGGGAAGCTCGCTGACGAAACAACACGTGAGCCGTGCCGGATGCTGGGGCAGGGTCAGCCGGACCGGCGTCCCGGGACAGTGGGGGAGGGCACCGGGTCACGAGGGCAGGGGTCAGGAGCGGCTGCCCGGGTCCAGACGCCGGGCCGAGGAGCTGGACTCCTGCGGGCGGGAGGCCCTGAGCCCGCGGTGGGGCTGTCAGGGGCCGGAGAGGCTGCGGGCGCGGGCTGAGTCGGGGGTGCAGGGCGGCGTGGGCCGTCCCAACCCTCTCCAAGGTCAACACTCTCCAAGGTCAACCCTCTCCAAGGTCAACACATTCCAAGGTCAACCCTCTCCAAGGTCAACCCTCTCCAAGATCAGCACGGAACTGACACACGGCAACACGTGTGCATTACGTGTGCGTGTACACTAGGGCCCCTAGACAGAGTTTATTTATAGAAGTTGCATGTTTATCCTCACATGTGCGAACTTCAGTCACCTTCCAATTACTCTGTGTGACGCGACACCCCGCCGAGACACTTTCCCACGGCTCAGAACAGTTAGAACTCGGCGATGTTGATGCCTTTCAGTGCTTCTGCTGTTTTTTGTTTCATCTCATCCCCATCAGCAAAACGTTTCCCTTGGAGGGCTGTTTTCATCCGGGGAAACAAAAAAAAAACTCTCTTGGCACGAGAGTTCAGGTGAAGAGGGAGGCTGGGGCGTGGGGGTCGTAGGTTTTGGTCAGAAACTGCTGCACACTCAGCACAGTGCGGGCAGGTGCGCTCGCAACTCACCACCATGAAATGGGCAAACTCAGTGAAAGAGTCTTCAAAACAAATCCAATGAAGCTCCTTATGGTAAGTGAAATAAGCCAGGCAGTGAGGGACAGATACCATATGATCTCGCCTTTAACTGGAACATAATCAACAAAAGAAACAAGCAAACAAAATATAATCAGAGTCATTGAAATGAAGAACAATCTAACAATAGCCACAGGGGAGGGGGGAGGGGACAGTTGGGAGAAGGGTTTTCAGGAACTACTATAAAGGACTCATGGACAAAACCAAGGGGGAGGGTGGAAGCAAGGGAGGGAGATGGGTTTGGAGGGGGTGCAGGGAAAAGGTGGGGAGAAAATACAGACAACTGTAATCAAACAAAAATAAAATAATTTAAATTAAAAACAATTCACTGAAGCCAAATGCAGCCTCTCACAACACCAGCTGGCACACTGATACATACGAGTCCCCAGAACACTCCCCTAGCGGGGGAAGCCTGTTCTACAGGGGCCCACCCTCCAGAAGACAATTCTGGGTATTTTTGAGGGGTCCCTGACTATCTGGGGGGAGTGGATTGGAAAGACAGTAGTTTAATAAGAGCTGCCGGCAGCCGGGTAGTGGCAGAGAAGCAGCAGCGTGGACGGACCTGCCATGTTTGGGACCCCCCAGTGCAGGTGCGTGACAGGCTGCAGGCAAGGAACCGGGTTGGGTTCCTGCCACATCTCGGGCACGAGCTTCATCGTTGCAGGAGTGCGCCTCAGGTGTGAGACGCTGACGGGCCAGCCCCCCGGCAGAGAGCATCCAGGGTTGAGTGACAGACGTAAACGGGAGCTGTCCGTGAGGCACCCCGGTGGGGAACACGTGTGTGCGGAGCTCATGGGAAACGGTGGGCAGTGCCCGCGTGTGAGTGCCCGCCCCTCCTCTGTCCCGTCCACAAGTTACCTGTGGTCAGGCCACAGCAGTGGCAGGAGGGGGACCCCCTCTGTCCACTGCTGGGGCTTGTCCTGGGGCCGAAGACAGGCTCGCTTGGCCGGAGGGCCTTCCAACTTCTCTGCACCGACGGTAAAACTGACTCGACAGCCGCTGAGGGGCGCAGGCCACGCCTGCTCGCTCTATGGTGCCCACGAGCCAGCCTGCGAGAAGTCGGGGGGCACGGGGCGCGTGGCGCGTTCACCATTCTCACGTCCGGTGATCGCGTGGGTCGGAGACAGGCCCGGGGCCACGACGGCTGTCCTCCGACAGGAGACACCCCCTCCGTGTGCCCCCAGGGACCTGGAGAGTTCCGGTTCCTGTGGACGCCGCTCTGAGCCTGGGGCTCCTCTTCTTCCCGAGGGGAGTGAATGTGGTAACTGATGGGCTTGTTACGTAGAGTGAGTGTGGTCCATACGCCGGTTTCACAGTCCAAACCGACCAGAACATAGTCATTTACTTTTTTCTGATGTTTCTTTGAGATAAGCAGTCCGTTTGTAAACTTTCTATATATAGACTCTACTTTTTAGAGCTGTTTTGGATGTAGAGAGAAGTTGAGAAGATCAGACGGAGTTTTCACCCTTTACAGCCAGTTTTGCCTGTTGCTGACACCACCCACTGGCACGGGGCATTTGCCAAACTGACAAACCTCTATCAGTGCGTTACTATTCACGGAAGTTCACAGTTTATTTACATTTTCTCAGTTCTCCGCTAGTATCCTTTCTCTTTTCCGAGGTCGCACCCCGGAGACCACCTCGCCGCTGGCTGTGAGGTTCCCTCAGGCCGCCGCGGCTGCGACGGTGTCTCAAACCCTCCCCCATCCGATGACCCTAGAAGTCGGGGGGTCACTGCTCCGTTATCTTGCGGGATGCCCGTTTATCGACAATTGCCTTTTATTTTCCTCATGATTCAGTTGAGCCTGCGGGTTGGGGAAGGAGATTCCCGGGTACAGGGCCGTTCCACCCCACCATACACCCAGTGTACACCGTCAACCCCGTAGGGCGTGCGTGGGGCCCCGTTCGCCCGGCCGGGTCGGGATGGTCCGCTTCTCCCGTGGCCCCTGGGACAGCGATTCTGCGGGTTGTGGGGTCACTCTCTCTGCTCCGCACCGATCCCTTCGAGCGGCAGTCGCTGTGCACGGCCCCCACGCACGAGCGCGTGTTTGCCTCAGTGATTTGGAATTCTTCTGCCCGGGACCTTTATCTTTCCTACGTGTCAGTTTATTCAGTCATTTCCTTATATCAGTTTGGACTTATAAACAGTTATTTTATACTCTGACTTGTAATCCAAAATCACTGTATTTTTTTGCTCAAATTTTTCCAGTTTTGGCCACGCAAGTTCTTTCCGTTCGCTTCTGTGCCGCTTTAACATAGGACTCTGCATCCTTCTGAGTGGGAGAGCGAGGTTCGGTGACGTACAGCCAACTACCCGGCGAGGCCGAGACCCGGCCTCCGGCAGCCTGGCCGCGGAGCCAGGCTTGACACCGCCACATGCTGCCTTTGTCGCATTCGGTTAGACTCAAGTTAAAGGCTCCTTTAGCCTTAAGAACGTATGACTTGCTCTCACAAAAGCAAATTGCAAATCAATAACCACTGGCACTTAATTAGTCATTTAATTGCACGAAGACGGAAAACTGCCAGCTTCTTCCAGAGGTCGTTTGGAAGTTCCTGTTCGTCGTGGCAGATGCTCGTATGAAACCCGGGCTTCTCGCCGGCCTCATCCAGGGCTTCCCTCCCGGGCGGTTCTATGGGGACCGTAAAAGCTGGCAGTGGGGATGCTGAGGCTTCATGCAACACTGCCCAGCTGTGTGACAAGGCAGGGAAACTGTGTACCCTTTAGTGGTCAAGAAAAGGGAGAAGGCACACCCGTGTCTGAAAGAGAAAAGCCACAGGAGGCCATGACTCATCAAGACGCTTGGCGAGGCCTCCTGTCACAGACGAGAGGAACTTCAACAGGAGGGCGGATAACTGAGCGTGACCCGAGGACAAAGGCTCCCGGACACCGTCCAACCCCGCAGCGTCCCCGCCAGAGGGGAGAGGAGAGCCCCCGCCTGCTCCGGTTGTGGGAGAGTGAGTTTCCAGGCAGCTCGGGGACCTTCCCTAAATCAGCAGCAAGGAAAGCATTTTGGTTCCCACAGCTCCTGCCCAGGCTTCTCGGGCTCCTCGTTCTTCCGCGGGGATCTCTGCGGTGTGCGCTGTGATTCTGACGCGGGGCCACTTTCACAGTTTTGATAGGTGGATAGTGTGCTTCTGGGGTGCATCAGAGTACATACACAGCCCGGACAAATAACTATCAGCGATCCATCGTTCACCTGCCGATGTTCCGACGCCCTGGTCCCAAGGCGTCTACGGGAGTCCAGGGTCAAGGGACCAACAGATGGACACTAGTGAGGGAAAAAAGGGTGGGCGTTGCCAGCATCCCTCTTCAACCCTGAAATCCACATGGACTCCTCAGGGCTGCCGCCAGGGAGAGAGCTCCCAGCTCTGTGCCCGTTCCGCACAGGGGACTCTGGAAACACGGACAAGTTAGGGGAGCTGCCCAGGGACCCGAGGGGCCTGAGACGGAAGCCCAGACCAGGAGACCGCAGGTGTGGTCGCTGCGCAGCGTGGGCCGACTTTAGAGGCCGTCAGGTGCTGGAGGAACGGGAAGACAGCGTCCGTCCGCGGGGGTGACTGGAAACACGCATGAGGGTGCACTGAGGAACTTGGTCTGCCCCTGAACTGATCAGCGGATTGCCACTAGAGTTAGCGTCACCCCTCAGCTGGGCCCGCCCACTGTGCCCTGGGTCCCTGTTCACCTCCCAGGGACACGGGTCGAAGGACGTCATTCCCCAGGTGGCCGTCCTCCCTGCACGAGCAACTTCCGTCTTGATTCTGTCCCCCACAGCGGTGTGTGTGTGAGTGTGAGTGTGAGTGTGAGAGTGAGTGTGAGAGTGAGTGTGTTAGTCTCCTGTCCTGCGGCTGTGCTCCCAACCACAGCACAGCGAGGGGCTGCAGAGGACGCTGCCTCGTGACCCTGCAGTTCTGGGGCTCGGGATTCTGGGGTGCATTTGCCAGGCTCTGCTGCTCCTGCAGGCTCGGGGGGGTGGGGAGAGTCCTCTGCTTGCCCTCCCCAGCTTCCGGGGCACCCGCGTCCTTGGCTCACCCTGAGAAGGGCGGCCGAGTGGCCGCCTCGGATCTCATCTCTGTCTTCCTCCCTCCGCCTCCTCTGTCCCCCGGCTCCCCGGTCCCTCTGGGAGACTTCTGTAATTACACGGGGCCCACCTGGAAAATCCAGGATGATCCCCGCTTCCCCAGACCCTTAATCAGATCTGCAAAATCCCTTTCCTTCCTCGGAGATTTGTGTCACAGGGCTCGGGGATTGGGACGGGGACCTCTGAGGCGGGCTGTGACTGCTCCCACTGGAAAATGAAAACCTACTGCAATACAACAAAATTAAAAAACAAACAAAGACATAAAACCAAACCCTGCTCTCCCCTTGGCCCCACAGCCCCTTCCGTCCGGGCTCTCGCCTCTGTCAAAGACCCACACGGCCGGGCTGCCTCCTCCCGCACTCCTTAACTCACCTCCCACCCCGACCCCAGCTCTAGGCCGACTTCAGCCCCACGGCCGCCCCAGACACCCTTCTGAGGGCCATCGATCCATGGCGTCCCCTTGGTGGGTGCCAGTGTCGAGTCGGGCCCCTCTGAACAGATGGCACCTGCCCCAGAGGACACGTCCCCTGGGCGCTTGGCACCTTCATCACGTGTCCCCAGCCCCTCTCCTCCCCAACCGTGTCCCCCGCCTGCAGCTCCCTGACCCTGTCACTTCCCCGGGAGTCACGCGGCCCTCTCAGATCTGGCAGGGCTGGAGCCGCACCGCCGTCTGCCGCAGTGAACCCCCCCAAACTGCCCGCCCTGCTCGGGGCGCCGCCCCCTCCCGAGTTCCCTCGGCCTAAAGCCTTGTTGTTGCTTTTAACCTCGTGTCCTTTTCACGTCCCCTCAGGTCCCAGCTGTCGAGACCTGTGTCAGCTCTGCCTTCACACACACACCCAGAAACAGCAACCTTCCACCGCCACCCCATCCCCCGACTGAAGCTGCCGTCCCCTCCTGTCCCCACCCATGACTGCTGTCTGTCCGGTGTCCCCACGACCACCCTTGTTCCCCACGGCCCTCAGACCCTGTCACCTCTGGGAAGGGCATTCCCACCAATGCCTAGTCCCCAACACAAGTCTGGCTGCTCCCTCCCTCACCTGCACCCCACAGGTGAGGTGAGAGCGGCAGGGGTCCCCATGCGCATGCACTGTCACCGCTGTCCCTCCCCTCCTGTGCGGGTGTCCCCTCCCTGTGCGGGTGTCCCCCAGTCTATGTGGGTGCCCCCCACCATGTGCGGGTGTCCCCTCCCTGTGTGGGTGTCCCCTCCCTGTGGGGCTGTCCCCCTCCCTGTGCAGGTGCCCTCCTTGCACGTCCACGTGGTCCAGGTGCACTGCCGTCGTGTCTCAGCTGTGTCCACTCCGCATAAACGAAACCTCCCCCGGGGGCCCGCCCTTGAGTCAGACTTACTTTCCCAGCAGTGCCCCCGCCTGTCCTGTTATACTCCTGCGGATACAGGAAGGCACCAGAGGAGGAGAGCGAAGGCTGTTTGTTCAGAGCTGGCTGTCCCGGGGACATCAGCCACTGTCACCTGTGTTCTGGCAAAGACTGGGCATCAGGCAGAAGGGGGAATGTTATGGTGGAAAAGTGGGGGCGCTCAGGTGTACACGGGCTGCAGGTGAGGGCCTGGTGACGATTCCGGGGGGCTCCCTGGCAGCGGCGGGGGGGGGACCTGTGCGCTGGGTCGGGGTGTGTGTTTGGCTCCCTCGGGTTGGCCCTCAGTTGGAAACAGGGACGAAAATTAGGAAAACCTCCTGGATCATGTGGGGCCGATGGTGACCAAAGGTGCCGTTCGGCTTCCTGGGCTGTGAGCAGGGACAGAGCCTAGGCCCCGGACCGGTCTGACTCGGCAGGCGCCGCCTCGGCTCTGGGTGGCAGGGACGGGGCGGCTTCCTGGGCAGGGGCGGCAGGTCGCGGGGCGGAGTCTGTGGTTACAGCGTCTGTTTGCAAACTCGGTGCCTCGTGCATCCGCCCCGCCGCACGTCTGTGGCCTGTGAGTTCGGGAAGCCTCGGCGTGGGTGGTGGGTGGTGGGCGAGGTCAGAGCTGACGTTCTCGAGTTCCTCCCGGTGCCTCACGCGCAGTCCGCGCCCCCCGAAGAGGTGCTGAACGAATGGATGCCAACGGGAGGTGGGCCCTACCGCTCCGTGGATGGCGAGGTGATGGGTGCAGACAGGGAAGACCGAATTAAAGCAATTCGAAAACCGGGATTCCGCAGACACTCTCCCCTCCCCTGTTTCGTTTTGCCTGCGAAGGACTCGAAGGGATCTTTACAGCTACTGAGCCTCTGAAGAGAACTTAAAACAGCGCAGGTCCCGTTATGCAAGTCGCCTTAATCGTAGAAAGAGCATTTCATGCTTTCCTCCTCCCGCGGCTCGCGTTTGACAGGAAAAAAAGGGGGAAAGATCGGAGTCGTTGTGATGAATTTTAACCACAAACCACAGTGCCAATGTTCCTGACCGCGAAGCAAGGCAAACCCTCCTCCCAGGCGCCCGGGTGGCCGGGCTCTTTTCTCCCCGCCGCGTGGACCGGAGCGCCCTCTGGTGCTCGGGTGGCGTCACTGCGCTTCCTTTGATTTCCTGCTGGGAAGGCGTTTTTCTGTTTCCATGTGAACAAGAGGGAGGTTTCGAGGTTGTAACGTCGGACACCTAATACTGAATTCTGGGCTCAGTCGTTTTGATTTTAGGGTGTCACTGATCTGCTAATTCCCATCAGAGCTCGGAATGCTAAATGTCTTCCCCCAAATCCTACCCTGCCTTTACCCCACACACCGGAACGTCTGGGTGCCCTTTGCGCAGCGCGCAGGCGCCGCCGCTCCTCCCAGGAGGGGCTGTGCGCGCCCCGGCCCGTGGGACCACCTGCCCGCGGGACCGCCTGCCCCGCTGCCGCCCGGTCAGCGCTCCGCGGGCATCGCCGCCTTGCCTCTTCCCCACCGACTCATGGGGTCAGTTATTGCTGCAGGTTTGCGAAGGATTATCTGCCGTGATTTTTTATATATTCTCACTTCCCTCTCTGAATCCTGACGATATCTGGGAAAAGTGCTAATTTCAAATTAAGTGCCGAAATGATAATGTTGCTTATCTCTTTGAGGTAGAGTTTTATTATTTCGTCTTTTTGTTCACTATGAGTTTAAGTTTTAAATGACAGGTATTACATAACATTCTATCTAGAACCACCAATCAACAAATCGGTTTGAGTCGTGAAATATAAAAATAAAGTTAGATGGATTTCAGGCGGCAGGTCGCAGGGTCCTCAGCGCAGGCCCTGGTCTGGGCTCCTGGGGGGTTTGTTTCACTCGGCGCGGCCCCTACCTCCCCACCGGCCTCTCCTGGGGTTTGTCCTGCCCCCTGCTGGAGGCCCGAGGTCCCGCAAGCTGAGGCGGCAGACCGGTTTCGTTCGTTCACAGGGATTCAGGGAGAGCTCCCAGGACGCCGGGTGTGGGGGTGTCTTGAAGACATGGCAGGCGCCCGCGACGCTTCTGGATAGTTTCTCAATCCATAGTTCCTGGAGAAACGCACCGCGACGAGACCACTGCTGGTTTGCTGTGGTTGCAGCAAACTCTTGCTGGTGTCCGGGTTTGCTCCGCTGCCCGACCCTGCGGGAACCTGCTCCTCCTGTCACTTAGACGTGGCCCTGAGCCCATGCTCTCCAGGTGCCTGGAAACATTCTCGGAGACCCGAGGGAGGAAGCCAGCAGGGACCGTTACCGGTCGTCAGGCCTGCGCGCAGTGTGGCCGCAGCAGCTCATCCACACCTACCTGTCTGTGAGCCCCGGGGAGTCTGGTGTCAGCCTGTCCCTGTCTCCAGCTTGTCCCTGTGGGAAGGTGGACATGGATCAGGTGGCATAGAAAGGTTCAGATTCCAAAATATAGCAGCGTTATGGTCTGTGTAGGGCAGAGACAGAGGTACTATGAAGTCCTCCTTTCTGAACCTGATACCTTCCCCCCGGAATTCAGGATTTTAGGGGTTGTCTGGGATCGAGTGCGGTGTCCAGTTCATCCTGGGGAGAGGCTGGGGTCCAGGCTTCCTGACTGAGGTTGCATCGTCTGCACTGGGCCTGAGAGATTTTCCGTGGAATAAATCTTTTAAATTCAATAGCTTCCATTTTAATTAAATATTGATTTATAAGAGCCCTCCCCAACTGAACAATGCCATCTGAATTCTAAGGCAAAACTGCTTTCCTGTCACCATTGGTTTGGACGTTTGTCGGAATGGATGGGACCGAGACGGTGCCCGAGGGTGCCTGCCTCAGTCGCTGTGACGAGTGGGCAGGAGACCGACGTCATTGGAGCCTCCTCACAGCCAGTGCGGCCACTCTGCTTCCCCACCTTCGCTCTGCAGTGGTCTGCGCCAGGCCTGCGGACCTAATTCCATTAAGAAGTCAGGAGAATATGGAGAGTATTCCAGACAAGTGCCCACAGAGTTGATGATACCATCAACCTTTACATCAATTAGTGATAATCTACTTTGAAAAGATTCAGAGATCAATGAAGCAGAATATACAGCCCAGAAAGAGACTATGAAATAAATCTGCATTCACTACTTGATAAATAATGCATCAGCAAACTGCGGGGAATGGATGATTTAATAAAGAGAGCTCCAAGATTAGCTGCTTGAAAAATTTGAAGCTTATATTTACCTGTTGCCACGCTAAAAAAAAAAAAGTGTTTCTCTATGTAGAGTAAGAGAGTGGAAAAAATTAAATGTGGAAATCGAAGCCAGGCTGCAGAATGAAAAGTCTACTTGCTCCATCGTGTTGTTAATTAAGGGCAGAAATAAAACACACAACTTATATTTGTTTACTCGAGTTGAGAGCTGTTTTCATTTTCATTTAGATGTTTCTAAAATCCTTTAGTTAAACTTGAAATACAAAACTTTCATCAAACTAGCTATTAGCCCTCACGTCGATCGCCAGCTTTTCCTGAGACGCGGTCAACCAGCTGACTTTCAGTCACAGGTCTTGTTTGCACAGACCCTGAAAATGTTCTTTGACTCTTCCTCTTGTTTTCTGTCATTTTCAGTCTTTTTTTGTTATTTATCATCACTCTTTCTATAGTTTTATTATTTCCCTCAGAATTTAATGACCTTTTCTCACCTCTCTCCTCCATAGTCCTGCTCTGATCTTCTGCAAAGTTAAGTCAATTATCTCTCGTCTTTAATACACCCCAATCTTTAAAATACACTCACAAGTTTATTGATTTTTCCCACTATGAAAATACGTGCCTATTAAAAAATGAAAGTGAATAATCAGGACTAAGTGTGTGTGGATGTGTGTGTACATGAGTGTTAGTGTGGGAGAGATTTAATCATGATTGCAATAGATATAAAACTTTTACTTAAACTGTTTTTAATTCTACGTGAACACCATTGTTTCAGCAGCAATGTTTAGGTTGTCAGGGTAACTCAACAGCAGGAAAACGGGCCACGGGGTGACAGGCAGGCCGCTGTTTACGTGACCTTTCTCCGGGGCACTCAGACCTCCAGCTTCTCGTCACCCTGAGCGGCGTCCAGACGAAGTGAATTTACAGACGGCTGGGGAACGCTTCTGATTATTCCCCAGCACACATTTCTAGAGTAGGAACATGTTTCTCGTTTTTTCTTGTTGTGCCCTGTGTTTGGGAAATAGAGTTAAAGAGAAACCCTCCCAACCCTTCCAGCCTTTCCCCAAGAGCAGCAGGGGAAGAAAACGCTCACTGTTGGCCGAGCGTCAGCACGCAAGGGGAGAGCCCGCAGGCCGGCGCGGAGGGACCGCCCAGGGGGCGGGTCCACTTCCCGCAGGGCCCGGCACCGCACCGTCCAGCGCGGTTTCAGGGGAACCGGCCACCGCTCCTCCAGGACCAGGTCACTAGGGTGCGCATCGGCCAGCTAGCCGGCCCCATCCAGAGGGAAACCTGCGTCACCAGCAGACTGCTGTCCGACTCGGCCCCCGGGGTCAGGCTCCTGCACCCCCCAGGGGACGGGGAGCGGGGCTGTCTCCCTAGGTTTGCCTTCCAGAGAAAGTCCGGGTCCCACAGCTAACAAAGGCCTGTCCGTTTCTTTAAGGGTTTCCGCGCGTCACACAGAGGAGGAAGCACTCACCGTGGCAAGTTCTCCAGGGCAAGTGCTCAGAGAAAACGAGGGGAGGGGAGTCTCTCCCTCATTTTCAACGAGCAGAATTGAGACCCTTGTTTTATAGTGTGTTTCCTTGCACCTGTTTGCATGGCAAACCCACGGCTCCTTCACCTCGTTTGAAGCACAAGGCACAGCTTCCGAGCTGCGCCTTTGGTTCCCGAGGGAAGTCCATTGGAACGAGCGTTTTTCCGGGAAGTCCTTAGAAGCCCACCTGGGGCCCACAGTGTGTTAAAGGTGGCTCCCCACTCTTTAATGCTGCTCCCCCCAAAGTTGGGTTTTTCCCCTTTCTGCGACCCTGGGGCGCCTTTGGCCGATGGCGAGCTGCGGAACAGACGTCCAGGCCTGAGAGGGTGGGCGTTTCTCTCTCGCACCCTTGGCGCCTCCAGCTGCCGTGTTAGACGTCTGATCACCTTGCTGGAAACTCCGGGGAAGAGGTCCTTCGGGGCCAGGGCCCGTCTGAGCCAGGCAGGCGGACCCCAGGGCCCCCGCCGCACAGGGAGGGACGCTGTTGTCACCGACTCCAGACCCTGGCTGACACTGACCTTGACCTGGTGCAGGGTGCGTGGGGCAGGGGGCCAGGGTAAGAGCGGCCCAGGCTCAGTGGCCCTGGCGGAGCGGGGGGTGGAGGTCTGGACAGAGGAGTCCCGGGTGACAAAGATGGCGTGGGGTGTGACAAGGCTCGGAGGTGGCACCGTGGAGCCCGCGGCGGATTATCCCAGTGAAGCGCTGGGCCGTGTTTTCTGCTTCGTTTTCTGTGCTGAAGGTGCTGGACTGGCCTAGAGACCTGGGAAGGCCGTAGTTCTGAACTTGAGATTGAACTTTGCCGTGTTCACGGGAGGTTCCGGTCTTGCTGTGTTGAAGAAAGTTCCAGGAGGCGGCAGCCCGAGCCCTTCACGCCCTCCGTCCAGCTGGCTCGGGCCCAGCAGCTCCTTCTCTCCGTGGCCGGTCCTGCTGGGCAAGGGTCCGGCACATCCGCGCCATGCCCCGCCCCCCCCGCCGCCCCGCCCCCAGGAGTCCCTCAGCTTCAGTCTGCCCCTGGCCAGCGGTGCAGTGGGGTAGTTGCTGGACTCCAGAGCAGCCTCTCTTGTCTTTTTTCTTTCCTTTTCTCTTCTTTTCCTTCCTTCGCTCCTCTCCTTCTCTCTCAGAAGGCCTTTCTTTCTCCCTAAGAGGGGAATGAAATTGCTCCGGGGGCGCAGATTTGTGGGTGAGGGACTTTGCTCTCTCACTGACTGGATGCACTAATTCACCATCTTCTAGCGCCCAGGTTTGTGGTTGAACGTATTTGACGGAAGGCAGATTTTTTTGTTTGTTTTTAAGTAATTTGGTATGATTGGTGGAAGTTTGGATACTTTTATTTTGCACCTGAAATTTAACTTTGACTACGAACTTCTATTTTAACTTTTCCCAGGACCTCCATGAGCCCTTGTATCTGCAAGATTGAGCTTTGTTTCTAAGTGGTGGTCCCTCCCTCCATCTGCTGGTCTCTCTCTGAATTTGCCTCTTAGGTCCTTGAGTTTGCCTCCAAGCCCTTCACATTTTTCCTATGAATCACCTCTCTTTCTGTGTTTGCTCTGTGTTCTGAGCTTTTCTTCCACTTGACCTTCCGAACGACCCATTTCCAGCTCAGCAGTGACCTCCCCGAATTCTCAGGCCCCTGCTGACTTTTTCAGTTGGGAACCGTGCTACTTCAGGTACCAGGAGCTCTGTGACCCCGTGAGTCGGTCGCTTCCGGCTCTCTCTGCGGCTGGTTTGTGCGAGACGCGCTCTGTCTCCCAGGAGACCGGCCGCCCCAGGGGCCCACGGGTGCCGGGGTTCGGCTCGCACTGGCTTTCTCTGCCGTTGGTCCAGTGTGGTTTCTCTCACGTGAGCCTCAGATCTCTTCCCGGTGCAAGGCGAGTCCGTGTGCTGAGTGACAGCCGACCCCTGGTCCTCCCCGCTGGCTGCGGCCTGCTGCCAGGAAAGCTGTTCTCTCGCCTGGAGCCACGGGCAGTGCCTGCGTGGCCCCAGTCCCGGCACCCTCACACTCAGTCGTGGGGCTCCCCAGGCCCCAGACCAAGGGGACCCCAACCTCTGCAACAGTCCTCAGATTCTCCAGCCCTGAAAGTATCCCTCTAAGGCTACAGAGGTGCACGATTTCTCCTTCCTCCCAGGGCTGCCTGTGAGGCAGGCGGGCCCCATATTTGCCCCCAACCCCCACCCCCCGCCCCCCACGGTGCTTCAGACACAGCCTGGGGCCTCTGCTCCAGGAACCCAGGTCCCTCGTGACTCTCAGAGCCCAGCCACCCTGGCTGGCAAGCTGTTCTTTCCTCTTGGAATCTGGCAGAACCTGCACCTTAGCAGAAGGCCCCGCGGGCTGTGCGCTGGCGGGCACCCAGCGGCTGCTCTGCTTGGTGCTGGCTGGCATCAGCGTTGGGGGGAGGGGCCGCAGCGCCGGGAGACCTTCTCTGAACCAGGAAGGCCCTGATGGGAAAATAAAGCCTGCGATCCCCTCCAGAGGAAAAGCTGGTGGACGTCGGTGGGGCAGGGCGACATGCTCAGTCTCTCCGGCTCTCTCTCAGCAATGGTCCCAGCCAGCATTTCCCCAGGTCCTTCGGGCCGATCGCTCTTGCTACAGAAATGCCGATTATTACAGGGAGCCCGCCTGCAGGGGGTTTCGGCAGAACAGCCCCTTGCCAGGAGGTGCTTCTCCTGAGGCGGCGGGAAATACGTACAAAGATAAGGATTGTTTATTCAAAGATTCTCAGGGGCCTCAAGACCGACTCAGGTCCGCAGGGACGGATGGAACCCAGAGATCTGGAGATTTCACGCTCATCCTGGGAACCCTGTGGGCACCTACATGTCAATCACCTCTGGCCCCGCCCACTGTCTCTTCCCTTGACCTAAAAGAAGCCGGAGTTCTGGGCTCTTCAAGGTGGGTTTGAGGAACCTCTAAGTTCCCGTCTTCCTGAGTGGGCACCTTATCAGCCAATAGACCTCGTCTCACCCCCAGACTCGGGTGTTTTGAATATTGGCCTTTTGAACCCATGGCATCGGGGACTAGAAAGCGGTCAGCTGTGTAGAGGTTGTGGGGTGGAGAGAGGGGCCTCGAAGTGACGCCGAGGCTGGTGACGAGGCTGACTCGGGGGGCCTTGGGGGCTGGGGGGCAACGTGACCGCCGTTGTTCAGAAAGGCGGCTCTGGTAGGCGTTGCCAGACAGAGTCCACGCTCCCCGTGCTGACAGAGCCGGACGCCAGACGCCGAGAACTGCGGCGGAGAAACGAGGCTGTTCCGTGGTGAATGGACCCAGGCAGGAGAGCGGGGAGCGAATGCTCAGGATCCCCAACTGCACAGCGGCGTGCACGTCATAGATCACACAGGGCAACACCCACAAGGCACCGTGGGTGAGGGGTCAGGGGTCAGGGGTCCTGCTGGCGGCTGATCGGTCACAGGTGAGGTCGGGGTGACGAGCCTTCTCTCCTGGTGTGGAGGACAGCTCTGAGGTCTGTCCCCGGGTCCGGAGCACCTGTCTCCTGGGAAAGTCGCCCGTGGGGGCCTCCCACCTTAGGACTCGAGCTGGCACAGAGCGCAGGCCCAGGGCTCCTCTTCGTCTGCAGAGGTCCCGACCTCCTGACCACCGGTCGGGTCTGGGCCGCCGTCCTGCGCGGCCTCGGGGGCGGCTGACCGTCAGGGAGAGGCTGGGCCCGCGGCAGGTGTGTGTTAGAGGCAGAGATGGGTTTCTGGAGCTCGGGCTTCAAGCTAAACTGAATCAAAGGCCGACGGAGTGTGGATTTCACAGCGACACT
>CM052539.1:192240782-192270887 GCA_028533065.1 Trachops cirrhosus
GGCGGTGGAACCGGAGCTTCCCGGCCAGGCTGTGACAGTCTGCGCCTCGTCATCAGAGACGCGTGCGGTCTTGAGCTACCCTGGCGGACGGCTGTGTGTTTTCTGTTCCCCGATTCCGGGCGCTTTCAAGGCGGTCTGACCGGGAGCAGTGCTCGCTGATTGATTGTCTGAGTTTCCGGACCTCGCGGTCCCAGCCCCACCAGACGCAGCTTCGCTTCTCGGGATGCGGACCGCCCGCCCGCCCGCCCTTGGAGCGGCTGGGGTGCTTCATCTCACTCGCCCCACAATCTCCTCTCTTCCACGTGGTTGTAAAGTGCCCACTCTTCACGGCCCGCCACAGTCTGTTTTAAAAATGGAACATTTCCCGGACATTTCAGTAGAGAATCGTGTGTGGAAGTGTGGTCAAAAAGGTGGGTGTTTTTTCGGCTCAACTTATGTGGAACCCAAACATCAAAGGGACTAACACAACCGAGCTCGTGCAGATGAGTTCCAGCGCTCGACTTGGGTGCTTTGAGTGTGTGGGCTCTCTCCCACGTGGTGGGACGTCGACTGTCCTCAATGAACGTCTCAGTTTGACCGCCATCAACCTCGGCTCATCTATCTGACTGACCGTGGATGGAGCTCCGCCCAGCGAGAAACCTGCAGCACAGACCCTCACAAACCCCTTCTGACGCGTCCAATCAGTCGCAGCTCCTCCTCCACACACCGCACAAATCTCTGTTCTGTTTCAGCTGCATTTCTACCTTTCCTGAAATAATAAAGCATAACACGCCAAAAATGTTGCATATCTTCTTCCATCTTCAATATTAAAATGGCTGCACAAAAATTCACCAATTCTGATAAGATTTTTTAAATGCACGCTGGTATGACAGCTGTCACAATACAACCCAGCACAATTGTTCTGAATGATGTTAAAGACAACCAAGTGCTACTAGAGCCATCTCACCAAAAAAACCGAAACGAACACTCTAGCCAACCCGCCGCTCGTCCAGCGGTCAGCGGGCGAGTGCCTCACAGGACCACAGGGCGTGTGTGCAGTCCATTGCCCGTGGCGGCCACGGGCAGGCGTGTTCACACAGAGCACACGGGGACCTGGACACGCACGACTCTCCCGCGTGGGGGTGGACGCTGCGCACCCTGACCCCCTCCTGGCGGCCGCACAGATTCGGTCACCCCCGCTCCGAGCAGGCGGGAGGGAGGTGGACACGGAGGCCAGGTCGCTCCGCTCAGCGGGCTGCCCGCCCCGCCTGCCGGCCCCGCTCGGACTCAGGAAACACATGCGGGCGAGCGGCTCTGACACGGCCCGATCTCGCGGTCGAAGGCCGTTATCTCTTACACACTCTGGTAAAGCACGCTTTGTGATGAAGACCCTGAGAAGAGGTTTGAGAAGCTCTGGGAGTTTCTCGGTGGTTGCATCTCGCACGGGTTCGGTTTCGGTGATTTTCACGGCGGCTGGAACCTGACCTCCGTGCCCAGGGCGGCCTTGGGAAGCCCGCCTCCGCCTTTCACTGCCTTCCTCGGGCCCAGCCCCCAGCCCGGAGCGTCTGCTGCTCCGCAGAGCCCTGGAGCAGCTGCGGTTCTCCCCAGAGGAGACCTGAAGGGCTCACAAGAGCTGCTAAAACAGCCGAGGCTTCTCTCTTCCAGCTCTTTCCAAACACGGTCTCAGCAGGACCCCGCCCCCCGCAAACCGGCCCCCAGGAGAACCAGCTTTCTCAGCCCAGCGACGACTTCTCAGCAGAGAACCAGGACGAGTCCAGGGGCGAGGACCCGTCCACAGGGACGAGCGGAGTCCCCAGAGAAGCGGAACAGCGCGTCCGGCCAACCTTTCGGTCCAGTCGGATGTGGGAGAGGAGGTGCACTGTTGCTGATACAACCGGAAAGCTCCCGGGGGTGGCCGGTCACACTGGAGAGCCAAGGCTCCCATCTCCCAGTCGCCGCGACCTTCCTCTGCGCCCAGCCGACCGCTGGAGGGGAGCCCCGGGCCGAAGCACGAGTGTGCAGCTGGGCCGGCGTCGGCGGCGAAAATTTAATTCATGTGTCGATTTGTTCCACAACCAGCGGTTAGCTGAGGTGCGATCGCGGCAGTATGTTCGTCTCTCTGGTGCTTCGGGAGCTCGATTCACAAGATTTACTCTCATGAATAAAACATCGCCGAGTCTGTCCCAGTGTCAGTCGGGGTGACTGAAGCAAACCGTGTCTCCCGGGAGGGGCGCGGGCGCCGCAGGGCGGACACCCTCACCGGGTGTGCAGGGCGCTCGCGGCCCCGCGGCCTCGCGGGCAGGGCTCACGTCACACCGGCTGCCAAAGGCCCCAAAAGAAGGATCCGCTCACCCGCCCGTTCTTCACGGAGCCAGAGCTCGTGTGTGACACATGTGCAGCGAAGACACACACACACGCACACACGTGTCCCAAAGGGCACTGTTACGGAGACAGAGTAGTCTCTGGACCTGCAGATTCAGAGTTCGAGAAATGATTCAAGGAACTTGCAAAGAAATAAAAGCACACAGTATCCCCAGGGACGGGAATTAGATGGGCTTCAATTATCCGTATTCAAAATGACCACAGTGGGTGGATTTCTTCCCAAAAGGCTTTTGTCCTTTTACTGATCTGTCCACAGGTATCAGGCAAGTTCAGGGCCAGGCCTCAGGGACGCGGGGTCAGGCGGTGCCTCCCGAGGGCCCAGCCCCGAGGGGGTTCCTGAACCCCAGGGCGTGCCGTCCTCCCTGAGGACCTGAGATCCCAAACAACAAACCCCACCCCAGAGATTCGGGGTCCAGAGGCGTGCGATGCACTTTTTGTGGCTTCATTTGGTTTAATAAAAAATTATTCCTCTCGTACTGCATAAGCAAAGAGCTTGCTTTTATACACTGAACTATTAATATATTCTGTTAGATATTCACATAACATTTACATAACCAATTAATCAAAATTCTGGCACTGAACAAATTAATTCCCCCAGTACCTAAAGGTTGATTACAAACTTCTGTAATTAAAATTTCCTTGGACATCTGTTTTGGGTTGACTTGTGTCCCCATCGAGATACGCGACCGCCCTGAACCCGGGGACCTGAGAACGAGGCGTGACTGGAAGAGAAGGCTTTCGCAGACGCGACCAAGGTCGAATGAGACCACGGGGAGCAGAGGAGGAGAGCGGCGGACGGAAGCAGACCGCGGGGGCGGTTTGTGGAGAGGCAGCGGCAGGGTCGGAGGGCGGCAGCCACAGCCACAGACAGCCGACTGCGGCCACCGCAGAATCACCCGCTGCCGCCTGCCCCTGTGGCTGTCCCCCTGTCCCCCTCACAGATTCCCCTGGCCTTCGCCCTGTGACCCGGACGCTGCCAGGGCTTCTGCCGAGTCAGTGCTCCCGGCAGCTGCTCCCTTGGGTGGCAGGCGAACACCTACCACCTCTCCCTCCCACCTTTCGTTTTGAGGTCCACGGGGATCTCGCTCAGCGCCGGGGGCGGTAAGGTGGGCGGGCACTTTGGGAGACAGTTTGGCAGCTTCTTACAAAACTAAACACGCTTTTGCCGCAGGAGCCAGTAATCGTGCTTCCTGACATTGACTCAAGAATGCTGGAAATTTATATCGACCCGGAAACCTGCATGTAAGGGTTTAATTGTAATTGTCAAAATGCGGGAGCCAGAGGGCGCCCTTCAGCCGGCGGTGCGACGCGGTGGCCCATCCGCGCGGTGGGACGGACTCGCGCCCAGAGAACTGAGCCGCCCGCGGTGGAAAGGCGCGGAGGAACCTTAAGTGCGAATCGCCGAGTGAGAAAGGCTCGCGCCTGGGACTGCCGCTCTGCCGCGCCCCGAGAAAGGCAACGCGGGGGGCCGGGGAGAGACGGGCGGACACGAGGGGTCTTCCGGGCACTGACGACAGGCTGGGTGACCGGACACCGCAGCGATGGACCGCGCGTCCATGCGTTTGCACCCGCGGAACGCACAGCGCCAGGAGCGAGCCTCGGCGATGGAAGGTTCGCCGTTCGTGACAAGCGCACCCCCTGGTGGGGTGTTGGAGATGGGGGTGTTGCGCTGTGTGGGTGCAGGGCGCGCCGGTGAAGTCTCTGAAACATCCTCTTAATTTTGCCGTGAACCTAGAACTACCCTAAGAAGGTCTTTAAAGAAAAACAGATGAGAAAATTAGAAAAAGAAAATAGAGGAAACAAAATGAAACCTTCGATGAAACCAGGGCCCAAGGAGCGTGCTGAGTGATTCTGCTCGCCGCTAAATTTTCTTCAAATCCCCCAAACGTGGCTCCGACCTGCCCAGCAACCGCTGAAGAGACGTGGACGCGCCGTGAGATTCGCAGTGCTCGGGAGACGGACAGACAGACAGGTCTCCCGGGGGACACCGGGGCAACCGTGGCGCTGGGGTCTGGGCGGTGGGCAGAGGAACAGACAACCCCCTCGAGGACGCCCTGGGGGCACCTCCAGCGCTGACCTGAGTGGCTCTGCTTCTTTGGCGTCACTGGCGTGAGACAGTGCGCTGGGGGCAGGGCGCCGGCCTAGGGCGCACAGCGGGCCCTGGTGCGGCCACACCCCCACTCCGCCCACTCTGGCCTGCACATGCTCGCCCCTCACTGCGTTTCTCCCGCCTGAGTGCTGGCAACCTGTGAGGTGAGAGACACGGGGCAAATCTCTGGAGACGTGAATGCGCAGGAATCACGGGGGCTGTTTATTCCTGTGATCGTGACACCGAGGGCCACTTCTGCGACCGTGGGGGCTGGGGTGGAGATGGGGGCCCGCAGGCCCAGCTGGCGTCCGGATAAGCAGAGGACGCCCCGAAAGAGCGAACAGGGAGCGCACACTGAGGTCTGGGAGGGGAACGCTCACCTCTCCTCCAAAGGGAGCCTGGGATTCCGTCCTGAACCACGGAGAAATTGCTGAGCTCCAGAGCGTGAACATTCCGGGCGCTGGGGCCGTGGAAGCGGCTGGTTCTAGCAGATGTAGTGAACTTTCCCACGGAGAACGGACCTCCCCAGGCAGGACTAATAACAACAGCAAGGCTACGAGCAGGTGTCAGTGGACGGTGTGCTGTGAAACCAAGCCAGGAGCGCACTTCTCACGGACCGCCTGGTCTGTAGTGCCTTCGGGGACTTCCGCTTGGAGAATCTCCGTCTGGAGTCGATTCGCAGTGTCCTTGGTGAGCTGGGAGCCGGCCTGCACTTCCCCATTCCCCG
The DNA here is from genome assembly GCA_028533065.1 of Trachops cirrhosus. NCBI lineage: Eukaryota > Metazoa > Chordata > Mammalia > Chiroptera > Phyllostomidae > Trachops > Trachops cirrhosus. The sequence continues at coordinate 192,245,960 of CM052539.1, forward strand.
GGGCCCGCCCTGCGCTGGACGGCACTGCCTCCCGAGACCCTGTACGTCCGTGTGCACAGGGAGGGGCAGAAGGAGGTGTGCAGCGCTGAGTACATGAAACGCAGAGTTTGCTCTTCTTTTACTGTTACTAATTACTACATTGTTTTCCCTACGAACAACTGTATGCCCGCTTTTGCCCCACCCTGCATCCCTCTGCGTGGCTGTGTGCGCGCCCTGGACAGAAACTCGTCACTGAATGTGCAATCGTTACAATCCATCAGCTGCCGATTTCCCATCGGCTGCGCCCGGCCCATCAGCATTTATCTGCGAAGAGCGAGTTGTCATTTTCCACGGGAGGAAAGGAAAGGCCAGCCTTCCGGATGGCTCTACGATGAATCTGCGGTCGCATTGGAAAACAGAGCGGAGCAGTAACCACCTGGAGCTCTCCGGGTCTCCGAGGCCGTGTCACACAGCGCAGCCTCTGCTGGTTCCACAGATGTGGTGGTGGTTTCGCCTTTTATTTTGACAGAAAAATAATCAAGCTGTTTTTCCCCCGCAGCTGTCAGACCGAATGACATCGGTATGGCCTTTGGAGCTCTTACGTAAAAAGTTAAGACCACAAGTTCACCCATGCCCGGGGAAAACAGAGGAAAATGTCAGAGTCACGGGGAGAGCACCCATTAATTGGAAACTTGCACTCACAGTATCAAGTGTTAGTCTCCAAAGGTTGTTACCTTCTGAGCAGACGGAAGAAAATGGGATCATTAAGACAAGGCACGCAAGTGACTTCTTTCAGCTTTGTGGCCCCGCATCAGAGAGGTGCCAGCCAGCAAATGGGGTGGCAAAGGTCAGCAGAGGCACAAACACCCCGTTTTCTGGGTTGAATGTATCGGTGACACTGGCGAATAGCAGGCCAGCTGCCGGGGCTCAGTTGTGTGCGTACGGCATCCGTGTGTAGTGCTGCGTGCCCCCCGCCCACAGCCTGGGCTCCTCCTGTCACTAGCATCTGACCCTCAGCCCCCCTATCCCCCCTTCCCTCCGGGGACCACCGCAGTGTTGCCTGTTTGGTTGTCAAGGACACTTGAGTGTCCTTGAGTTTGTCGCTTTCAGTTTCACATCCCACGCGTGAGTGAAGTCACGTGGCTCTTGTCCCTTCCCACCGGACTGATTACACTGAGGGCAACACCGTCCAGGGCCATCCGCGCTGTGGCAGTGGTGGCACCCGCCTGGGAGGCCCTCCCGCACCAGGACACAGGCATCTCAGCGCCGGGGACGTGAGCTTCCCTCACTTCCTCTCGGCGACGCTGACCACTGTCCCGCCCGCCTGCCCAGTGACTGCCTTCTGCCGCATCGGGCCCAGCCAGGCTTTTGGTGAAACTCGTTTGACTTCCTACCTGGATAGTCATTAAATTTCATGTAAGTTGACATCTTTGTAACTCTCAAACGAACTGCTTACTTAGAGATAACAAAGAAAAAAGTTGAACATCTTTTATGGCAAAATATAAATAGGACTTTTTTGCTTAGAGAGTTCCTCATTTCTCATTTATATATTTTTGAATACTTCAGCAGTTCCGACGTTAGGAGGTAGCTTATAATTAACAATGTAAAATATAATTGACAGCTTCCCTCCTCGCTGAAGTATAACATAACGGTGCAAGTTATTAACAGTTCTCGAGTTTAGGTGCGAAGCAGTAATCGCGCCGCGGTAACTGGTGTCTGGTTCAGTCGGAGCCTCTTCGAGTTCACGTGCGTGTTGTTTGATCGAATCGTCCAAGTCACGTGGACCTTGAGACAGAAATTTCTCGTCCCCGGAACCTGTTCCACGGTCACCTTCCGAGTGTGCACCGTATCCCTCCGCCTCCCGGCGTCCCTAACTCGCTGCTCAAGATTCATTCCGACTGCTGCCTCCTCCTAAAAGCTCTTCTTCGAGCCCCAACCGGTGTGGATCACTGGGTTGCACATCATTCTGCAAAGCTGAAGGTCGCCGGTTCAATGCCCGGTGAAGGCGCATACCTGGGTTCTCACAGGAGACAACCGATCAATGTTTCTCACATCGATGTTTCTCTCCCTCTCTTTCTCCCTCCCTTCCCCTCTCTCTAAAAATAAGTCAATATTTTAAAAGCACACACACCTCACCTTATCCCAGCCAAAACGTCACTGCTGGTCAGCAAGCAACAATGCTTGTCCTTTGAGTTACGGCCAAAGCCACTCCCCACGTGGTCCCCAGTGGACCAGATGTGGGCGTCTGTGCACCTCTTCAACTGGGTGGCAGGTTTCCCACGTCAGAGACGGCATCTGTTAGGTCCCGGTCCTTGCCCCTGTGCCCTGGGCCCCGGGGCCTGGTGCCCAGACCAGGGTGCAGGGTCCCCTGTCACGATTGCTTTGTTATTTCTGCAGCTCTGTGGTCACAGGGCAGTGACCAAGGTCCTGGGAACACGAGCACCTCAGTGTCCCCGTGACTGGCTCGTGGTGGCTCCTCGGCTCTCGAGACCCTTCTTACCACCCTGTCACAGGCTTCAGGCCCTGATCGGGGACGACGGACTGAAAACCTCCTTCAAAGCTCTGCACCAAAACTAGTTACTTCTGTGCACACACGCTCACCCGTCTACAATGACGTCACTCAGATTTGAGGTTTTGAGATTGTTTTCTCTTTTTCCTGAAGGTTTATAAACACATTTGGGAAACAATTTTTATGTTACACACTTTGTTATTTTTAGAAGATCTCAGGTATCAGGGCATTTCCTCCTGTTTTCGTTTTCCACGTGACCTTCAATAAGAAAGCCTGTTCGTCATCATGTCTACAGGTGGACAGGAGAGGCCACTGCGTGAGGTGACGATGTGACAGTTCGGCTGAGTGGGGCGTCGCAAACTGTTCCACCACCGACAAGCAGTTGTCGGATTTTCTGCCAACCGTGTGGATGCACCAGGGTCCGTTCTGAATGGAACCTGATACGAGAATGCAATTCGGTGCTGAGTTATCGGTGTGCCCAGTGATCTCCTCAAGTCGTCCGTCTGAGAGCGGATTCAGACTCTGTGTCGTCCCATCCGAGACACAAACAGAGACGCAGGTCCCGCGTCGATGGCGGGGAGGGACTCTCGGGCGGTTGAGGGGGTCTCCCTCAGTCCCTGTCAGGCCAACTCCGATCGTCGGCAGAAAAGCAAGTGTGGCCAGAACTCAGGATTGCCTTCCCGAGCCAAGGAGCAATCACCGGCGTGGAGAGCAGGACCTGTGGCCACGTCTGGTCAACGAGGAAAGCGTCACCCACGGGGCCGCCCCCCAGATTCAGGCGGGAAGAGTCATGGATTCGATTCTGGCACCGCCCCCTCCGCTGGCCCGGCACAGAGTGCGGCAGGCCCCCCGACAAACTAACAAGGCAGCTCCGTGGAGGGTAGCGGAGGGGACACGGAGAAGAAGGAAATGACGTTATCCGAGCTCCCCGTCCTCGCCTCTCAGGCCCAGCGAGCCCTGCCCAGTGGGGCCGGAACGTGGGGGGAAGCCCCGGCCTTCCTGCCTCCGCGTGGGCGTGCGGGGCGCCCAGGCAAGGTCAGGCGCAGGGGACGCGGGCCCCACGTCCAGATCGCGGAGAGTCAGGCTGCACGCGTGGGTTTTTGTCCTGCAGGGACTCATTCTTGTCTGGGCTTTATGCCCACTGTTCATGCTTCCATGCAGTAAATGGTGACGTCGTCTTGTGACTCAGTCGCAGTGACCGGCGAGCTAAAGGCCTCACACTTTGTGCCGCGGGAAATAAAGCGTTCACCGAGCTCCCGCTGAGCACCGGGGGGCAGCACCAACTCCTGGTCATGGTGAGGCAGGCTGCATTGTTTTCCTCATACACAGGCGCTGGGGGAGCGGGGCCAGATCAGGTTTAGGCACATATAGTCGACTCCACACTCCGTGATCTGCGCAGCACACTTATGTGTCCAAGAGGCATCCGTTTGTCAGCTCTTTTGTGTTACTCAGGCTCGGTGCTAGGCGTGCAGATGGACAGCAAGTGAGAGAAAACAGACTTTAATTTCAGAGCCCCTACATTATGCGAGGAGGGCTGGGAAACATTGCAAAGCATTTTGTGGCCCCCACGGTGAGCGCTCTGCAGGGGAGGTCCAGGGTGCAGCCACAGGGCCCTGCACGGAGCAGGACTCACTGAGCAGCAGACACCTCCCTAAAACGTGTCTGAGCTGAAATCTGAGCCAGTAGCAATATGCCCAGTGCTGCGGCCCTGGCCGTGGGCTGGTCCTCCCTCGGAAAGATGAGCCCATGGGAGGTCCAGGGCAGAAAGACGGTCTGTCTGCTGGCCCACGGCCGAGAGTCCGTGCTCACGTCTGGGAGTTGAGTCAAAGCTTGTGGGATAAAATTTTGGCTGTGCCGCTTGCACACTTCGCATTTCTCTGAGTCTCAGCTTCCTTCGCGAAAGGGTGGGAACTACAGTGACAACCACCACGGAACCACCACAGAAACACCGTGTCTGCTGCACGGCAGGCACCGTGCGGCGGGCGCTCCGGGACAGTCGCGGCCATCGAGTGAGGACCTGCCAGGGAGGGGGCACAGCCAGCTCTGGCCCGCCGTCCACGAGGTGTCATCCTGGACTCTGGCTGTCCCCGAGATTCCCTCGGGGTGTCGGCGAAGTCAAAACCAGTGTCAGAGAAACACCGCGGTGTCGCTGGCCTTTCGCTCGTTGAGACTTTCACAGAGAACGCGAAGGCCGTGGTGCTGAAGCTGCCGGCACCAGGCACCCCTCAGGCGGTGGCACCGGTCACGGCCACACAGACGCAGTGAGGTTCTGGAACCGGAAACTGCCAGCTCCGATCTCTCTGTGTGTGGCACGGCGGGCACCGAGCTTCCCAAACCGAAGTCGCCTGGGGATCTTTGTAAAAACGCAGACTCTGATTTGACCTGAGTGTCTGCATTCCAGACCATCTCCCCGATGTCACTGCTGTGGATTCACGGGTCACCCGCAGGGCCGCGGGGTCGTGAGGCAGGGCAGCCCAGGGAGAGCTGGGCAGGACCACGCGGGCGACTTCCCCGCCCTGGGGACCCGCCGAGGCCGGAGCCTTCCACCGGCAGCCCACCGCTTTGACCGTCCGGCCGTGCAGGAGCAACAAAGGAATCGGCACAGGCGGCCGGAGCGATGCTGAGGTTCGCTCTCTCACCTCGTGTGGGACGAAGGGGCCCCGCCCACTGTCGGGGGGACCGGGTGGGGGTGAGAGGGAACCAAGGCTTTGAACGCAGAGCGGACACAGGAGCGGCGGCCTGTCCCGGGGTCACCAGCGCCCGCGGGGCTCAGGACGGACGGAGGCGGCTGGGGCGGCGGCTGGGACGGTGGGCGCTCTGCTTCTCTCCAGCAGCATTTGTCTCGGGGAACACGTGGTTTTGCCACGTGAGCAGGACACCTTTAGGGACCTGGGAGCCACGGCAGCCTGGCCGGCACCTTCCTCAATTCTGAGCTCGCTGTCCTGGCCTTCGCCACAGTTGTTTTCCTCTTTCACTCTGGAGGCGTCAGACTTTCCCCGGCAGTGCCCTCCTCGGAGGCCGCCTCAGCGGGCCTTGTCTACGGAGACGGCGCTGGGCTCGCAGGTGGTTTGGGGGTCCGTTAGGCCTCACGGCGAGTTCTGTGCACGCGCTGCTCCCCGTCCACCTTGACCTGCGTGGTGGGGAAGCCCCCACCCCAGAAAGGACCCCGGCCAGGTGAGGAGCTGTCGGCAGCTCTGTTCATAACCCAGCTCCCCAGTGAACGCCCAAAGGCTACTGAGCTGAGCTGGGCTCCAGGGACCAACAATTCTCCCATTTTATAGATTAAAAAAAAATGTCCCCAAACACACAATTTTCCATAAGAAGGAAAGAAGATGTAGAAAATATGATTTGAATCTTGGAGTCCTTAGCGTTAAAATATATTAAATATATTAATTACTTCAAAACATTTCATTTCTAATGTATTTTTATTTTTTAAGAGCCCAAGGTAACTCTACAATTTTCTAATTATTCTCATGGGAAATGGCTATTCCATAGACTATATTTCTAAAATACACACAAGCAATGAGTAGAAAAGGAAATTTTTTGGAACCGTGTTGCTACAAATCACGTTCAAGGGCGATTCAGATATTAAGTCTGAATCGGGTAATCAGCAGAGCCGGTTAACGAGCGGGTTGGAGCAGCGAAGGTGAGGGTCGCTGGGACACCGTTCTCGCTCTCGTTCCCGTGTGGCCGTTTTCGGCTCCTGAAAACCACAGGGGAGACTCATCGATCGATCCGGGGAAATGGTTGGCTGATCCCTTTTTTTTTTTGCGGGATGGAATCAATACTAAAATGATGATTCTAAACGCCATCATTTTCTCATTTTATAAGGTGGGAGATAATCTGACTTCCCAGATACTTCAGATAAACATTGGAAGGAAATCACTGGACACAACAGGTTGAACGTGGTGATCGACAGTATTTCGCTCGTGTGGCCTTCTCGGGCAGAGCTCACTCTGGCATTCGCTCGCCTGCTTCCCCGCACAGGCCGGCTGGGCCCCTCCCAGGTCCGACATGCGACAAACCAGCACCACGCGGCGACCGCGCTTTCTCTGTTACCTCCCTCACGGAAAACGAGTCCGGGGCGCGGAACGTTCCGGAAGGGAACCCCCAGGACCCAGGGCCTAGGCGAGTGCACCCTGGTTTTACAGGTTCAAGGCTTCTGCTCTTGCCTGACGTCTCGTGACACTGAACGTGTTGGGCGGCGAGAGCACGGCCCCCGAGGAGACTGAGCCACGGGGCATCGTGGGCCAGCCGCCCGCTCCGAGGAGCCCCACGCGTGGACGTCGCCAAGATGTGACATTCTCTCCTTCCGTAATGTCGTGGGGAACTTCCGCGGGTCCTGGCATTTGCCCGCTAGTCAGCGGGTCAGCTTCCTTCCCTTCGTCCCGTGGCCCCAGCCCAGTGGAACGCAATCGGAGTCGGGACGGCTTTGATGACCAGTGACGAGGGAACCAGGGAGCCATTGACTGACTGAATTCCGGAGCAGACGCAGGGGGACACTCGGGGTCTTCGCGCGTTTTCAGCCAGTCTCTCTACGACGGCGTCACAGCCTCACTCACGCCCCAGCGAGACGGTGGCGGCCACAGTTCGCCCCTCGGCAACACCCGAAGGAGGAAGCGGCCCCTCTGCCCGCCCGCCTTCCTGAGAGCGAGGGCCCTTCCCGGGGGCTCGCAGCCACGTCCTTGTCCTCTGTCCCCCGGGCCGGGGTGGGGCTGCAGCCGTGGCCGGCCTGTGTGGGAGCTAGCCGTCCACCATCAGCTCAGACCCTCTGTCCCCGGTGTGCGGTCCAGACTCCGGGCTGTCCCCCCTCCCCGGATTCCTTTAGGGCGCAGGACAAACCAAAACTAGGGTCTGAATAACACCGCGGGCCCACGGCCTTCGGTGAGACCGTCTGCGCTCAGCACCAGGCGACTCCAGCGCCCGCCGCCCCTCCCCACCTCGGAGCCACGAAAACCCGGTTCAGTGATCGAGCGCAGGGCGTGTTTCACCCCAGCACGTGCTGGGGAAGCGGTAAAACCACGGCTGCGTCCGCTTTCGACCCCCGAGGGAGCCCCTCTCACCGAGGTGTGCAGCAAAGTGGGGCGCTCACTGGAAGCACCTCTGTCACCGCCGAGCAGGCTGCTGCTGTTGAGAGAAGCCACGTGCGACCGTTGGGGCGACCGGCTGACCCCCCTGCTGCTTTCAGAGACCCCCCTTTCTCCTCGAGTGAAAACTGACAGATTACGGTCACGCAGACTCGGCGTGCAGCACGCGTTATGTCATAGAAGAACCCAGTGGGTCTGTGGCTTCGAGGACGGGCACAGGGTAAAACGGGAGCTTCCAAGCAAATGAACACGTACTTTCCAAATGGTTGGTCACAGAAAAAGGAGGAAATCTCACCCTTTGCAGCCGCGGGGATGGACCTAGAGGGTATGGTGCTGAGTGAAGTAAGCCAGTGAGAAGGGACAAATACCACATGATCTCACTTCTATGTGGGGTCTAAAGACAAAATACATGACAGACAAAGTAGAAACAGACTCACAGACCCAGAGAACAGACTGACAGTGGCTGGGTGGCGGGAGGGGTGCTGGGGGCCGGGTGGGAAGGGGAAGGGACTGGGAAGCACCGCTGGGCAGGCACAGACCAGCCACGGGAAGCGAGGCCCAGCACGGGGAGTGTGCTCAGCAACCTCGTAATGACTGATTGCAGTGACTGTGGGCCGTGCCGGGTGGGTGCTGGAAATACCGGGAGGAACATTTTGTAAAGTACAGGATTCTTTGTCCGCCATGCTGCACACCTGAACCTAATCTGAAATAATACTGAAAGTAAAATGTAATTGAGAAACAAAAAAAAAAACAAATTAAAAACACTTCTAAAGGATCGATGCATGCTCTTATAAAACTGTGCATGGGTAAAGAATCCATTTTCGTGCACTATAGATCTAGGGACTTTAATTTAACCAAGACCACGAAGTCCATCAATATGTTTTCAAATTGCATGGTACCAACGTTAGGAAATAACCACTTGTTAAGTTCTGACGTCCTATCGCAGAAGAGTATCTACAGGTGCGTGAAAAGGCTGTTACATAGTCTCCCCTCACACTCTTCAACTGAAAGTAATACAATGTATCCATCTGCACCACAGACGTGAGTGCCGAGCTCTTCTCTGTGAGGGCGGTCCTCAGACTTGCAAAAATACAAAACAATGCCCCTTATCAACCAATTGTTTCTGTTTTGCAAAGTATAGCAATTTTTCATGAAATATGTTATTTATATTAATTTAATGATAATAGCCTTATTTTTTACTATTTTTGATAAACAGTTCATGAGTACATTTAGTGGGTATATTCCACTGTAGCCCTCCAGGTGCTCTGGAGGGACTATAAGTTATTTTCCAGAATCATAAGCGTCCCCGGGGGTGGGGACGCCCTTGGTGTGAGCCGCAGGCCCTGGCCTGGCCACGCCCTTGGTTCCCATGGTGTCTGACATTTAGAAACTGTGGACTCTGGGCCAGCGCTGTTCTAGACCCTTCACAGATGCTAGCCCACTGGGTCCTCATGGCCGCCTGTCCGATCCATTAATTGTATTTGCATTTTACAAATGAGGAGACTGAGACCAAATCCCTTGGTCCAGGCCACACAGCCGGGGCAGGGCGGGGCAGAGCTGGGGTTCAAAGCCAGGCATCCCGCCCAAGGTCCGCTCCTCTCCACCAACCTGTTTCCTTAAATGAAGCTTGGAACAAGGAACATAGCTGGGGTAGTGAAAGGAAAGTATCGTTTCGGTTTTTGGTTGTTTGTGGCTGGTTTTTGGTAGCGCCCACTGGACACATGAACATTCCTTTTCTCCCGTCCTCTGAGACGGAACCCCCGTGTGGGCCACCCTCTGTGTGAGCACCAGGTCAGTGGGACCCGTCTCTGTGCCCCAGACACCTGGATTCACGCCGACAGTCACACCGAAACTGGAGGAGAAGATCATTAACCATTACTGCTGGGAGGGCCTGGGCCAGTCCCCTCGGAGAAGTAGCCAACTCCTCACAGAAATTTGACTCCATGGGTTTTTTATCTCTCTCTCTCTCTCTCTCTCTCTCTCTATCTGCCTGCCTATCAATCGTGCATGTGGGTCCTGTAGGAAAGGGCCCCCCTGCGAGGAGGGGACCCGTGGGTGTGGGTTCCCATACGTGGGGCTCAGCCCTGCACAGCTGAGCCTCTCCGTGCCGGCTGCTCTGGGGGGAAGGCGCATGGACGGCGCGTCCGGGCTAATGTTCTAGTAAACAGAACAGAGGCGGGTGAGGAGGACGTGTCTGGTGGCAGAGGGAGGAGCGAGGCAGTAATCATACACAGGCTGTTTCAAAACGGTTGAGCTGTCCCCTTAAGAAACTAGATTGTGTGTCTAAGAGGAAAGCACTTTACACAAAGTAATTCAATACTGAGTGCGTGGGTCTGTAATTTGATTTGCAGCCAGCGGAGAATAAAACATTACGGAAACAGTGTTTTCCTGCACTTTATAATTATTGCTAATACATCGGTACGGGCTCTTTTTGAGGCAGGGAGTGAAGGGCTTGCTGTGTATGGGGCCTCATTTCTGTAGTTTCCCGAGACGTCCTGGAGCTCTCGTGCGAGGGTGTGCGAGGGTGTGTGTGTGAGGGCGTGCGAGGGTGTGTGCGGCCCTGCAGCAGCAGTGGCGTGAAGGACGCAGTCCCTCCAGCGCTGACCTGTGTTTGCACCCTGGTTAAACGGGAGCGTCGGTGCGCGCTGCGTCTGGCAGGCTGGTGAGGGACCCCCTGGAGCTGGTCCCTGTCCCAGGCACAGGGCAGTAATTTCGTCACCCGGCGGCGAGTTTTCCGTGACGAGGAGGGAAGGAACCGCACAACGCGCTGACCGGTGCTGTGCACCCCCCGGAAGGAAAGCCGCCCCCGGAGGCCCAGGAAATAGCGAAGCCTGTGGGAGTTTCCGAAGAGGCGCTTTCCTGATCGGGGCCCAGCCAAGCACACGTCTGCACTGAAGTCGCCTCCCAGGTCCCATCTTCGTGCCCCTTTCCTACAGCCTTCCTGCCCGTCCTCGTGGAATCTGTCCTCGAAGGGAAGGTGTCCCGTGAACACAGACCACTGAGGAACCAGCAGGAGGCCCCGGCTGGGCCCGGCTGGGCTGCACCCCACTCACCCGGAAGTGGCGTCAACACGCCTGCGTTTCGCCCCGGACGACGAGCACGCCTCTGCCTCTGTTTGACGCCGCCGGGTGTTGCATCTGAACGAGAGGGGCCGGCGGGGATGCCTGGCTGCCAGGGAGGAAATAGAGCCCGTCCACAAACCTGCCGTTTAGATCGCGGCGCGTCGTCTGAATCCACGGTAGTAGCCCCTCAACATCGCACTTAACCTCGCACCCCGGCCGCCTGCTCCCCAGCCCGCACCCCACCCACCTCACTTCTGCTCTCACAGGGCAGCCCTGACATCGAACGGCACGGGCACTTCGCCTCGGGGGCCAGCTTCCCCGCCCGTCACACTGGGCAGCACGGACAGAGGGGTGACAGCAAACCCCCCGAACCCGAGTGGCGTCCGCTCACTGCTTCCGAGGGGAGGGTGTGGGCGCTATGGAGAAAACAGCTGTGGGAGCTCAGCGCTCTCCCGAAACTCCGAGCATCACACGCCCACGCGAGTGTGCCCACGCAGAGCCGAGGTCCTGGGCCACCCTGCCCTTGCAGTGTTTAATTTCAGAAACGGTTAACGTACTAAAAGCCACCGCCAAAGACACAGAGATCTGAGAACTTGCAGCTGATGACCGCTGAGGCCCAGGAATTTGTCCAGTAAACGAGGTGTCCCCTGGGCACCCATTCGGGGCGACCCTGCCCCCTGAGTGGGGGGAGCCCTTTGTGTTTCAAACACCCCAAAACGCAGGACCTGCAGACTTCATGACGGGCTTCTGTGTTTCAGCAGAAAGCATGGAACTGGCCAACCAGCCCAGCTGGTGACCGGCGTCCAAGGAGCCACACTGGTTCTCTCTGCCCCCAGGAGCCGCAGGAAACTTTAGCGGAAAGCCCGGAGAGCGAGCAGGTGGCTGGGAAACGGGTCCTCAGGAGCCCGGGAAGTAAAGTGTATTCTCTTCTGCCACTTCCTTGCATTTTACGGAATGTGTAGTCAACATTACTCATAAGGCAATCATGTGTTTCTTATTTTTTCCTGTTTAGAAATTGATATAAAGAGATTTAAGTTAACAAAGCTGTCTATTGCATTGCCCTAAAGGGGGTATTGAGTTTTTTTTTTCAATTAACAAAGATTAAATTTCCAAAGGCAATCTATCAACATACAGTGATTTCTAACTCACGCTGCCATAGCCAATTTTCATCTTTCACTGTCTCTATTTAAAAATAATCTTCATCAAAACAGTAGCTGATTATTTGGGAACTTTGTTGTTACCAGTGGTAGTACTTACAACCATTGGTTCAGAGCCAGAATCCAGTGGCTACGGACCAAGACAAAGGCACAGACTAGAACTTGAAGAGCCCCGGACACCGACGAGCAAACCCTGCAGAAATCGCTTTTGCGCCCCCAACCGGCGCGGAGGTGCTGCGGGTGTGCCACGGCGTCACTGCATTGTCCAACGGGCGATTCAGGCGCCTCCAGAACCGACTCAGGACCGACAGCGGCCGCCCAGGGACACAGGGCCCTTCAGCGGAAAAAGACCCTGTGCAGCCGTCCGGCGCTCTGCCACCCACAGCCCTTCCCCACCTTCCTATGCAGGGGGCGCCTTTCTTTTCATTGTCAGTCCTGTCCTCGCGATTCAGGCAGCCCCCTGTCCCGAAGCCGTTCCTGGTGTGGTCCGAGCTCTTCCCCGCCCGGCCCAGCCTGGAGTCCGAACCACCGCCCGGGCCGCAGCCCTGCTCTGCTCGCACTGGACGGGCCTGCCAGGAGAGGGCAGCCCCGGGCCTTGGGACGGACGGGTGTCGATCACAGCCTTCCCAGGGGTGGCAGCAGCGCGCCGGGTTCGAAGAGGAACAGCAGCGCCGCGCCCGGTCCTTCCCGCCGCCGCCGCCCCAGCGCCTGCCCGGGGAGCAAGCGCCGCCTGGACACCCCCTCCACCTGCTGCTCCAACAAAACATGGGTGCTAGTTTTCATCGCTCCTCCACCTCTGATCCTCTCGGACACGTATTTGAATTGATCTTTTCGGCTTTATTTTGAAAAATAAGTAAGCTAAGTGCTTGACCGGTTCAGTTTCGTTTGACGATGACCCGGGGTCAGTCGCAGGGGATCAGCGCAGGGCGGGGCAGGCTCCCCGCGGGCCTCGCCTGCGGCGCAGGGGCCACGTCTGCGGGATGCAGGGAAACAGGGCACATCGCCACGGGTGCCCGGTCTCGCCCCTTCTCCTTCCCTGACTACACAGCATGAGAAACGAACTGCAGGGGCGCGCGCACAAGTGTCCGCTTGCTTTCACTGCGGGCCTTGGGGTGATCCGCCCCAGAGCCCCACGTGGTCCGCACACCAGGAACGAGCCGTCGGCGCGCCCTCTGCCGGGCGAAGGCAGCACTGCAGGGTGCAGAGCACCCGGGTCCACGGTTCCCGCCCAGAAACGTCTCATCTAGAAAAGTAAAGAAGCCGGGAGGGGGGAAAGAGGGGGAAAGAGAGAAGAGAGGAGGCTTTCCTTAAGCAATTCTTGAAAAATGAAAATGTTCACAACACTGACAACGGACGATTTAAACGAGAAGGTAGGGAATACGGCCTGGTTTGCAATACGCGCAAGGATCCACCTCGTTTGTACTGTATTTCAGGATCCGGGTGTCGCGTGAGCCTTTGGCTGTTTGTTTGGGAGTCAGTTTGCCCGCGGTTGCCTTCTGTGCCTGGCAAAGGGGCGCGGGGGTCCTCTTCCGCAAGCGGGTGGCGGTGCCTGTCAGTCGCAGCGGGAACCCGAGTGCGCTCCGTGCCTCCCCTCTGAACGGCAGCCCCCACTGCGGCCTGCGCCTGCGAGCGGAGAAGCGAACGTGCGAGTTCACACAAGCAGGCGGGTGCGTGCCTTCCTCCCCTCGGGACGCTGCTCTGGCGTGGGCGTGGCAGGAAAGGCGGACTGGCGCGTGTGCACGTGGCACCGCGTGGGGATGCGTGTGGGCTCCACCCAACGGCACCTGGCTAATGACGTGTCCTGGCTCCACGGCCGGCGTTGGCCGCGCGTGGGTGGGGAGGGGACGGACAAGGCACTCAGGGTGAGATGAAGGGCAGATACGGTAACACATGCGTTCTGAAATGATTCAAAGCGAGCAGAACGTTGGCTGAAGTGTGGAGAGAGCGCCATTCGAGACTCGAGGATGGTGGAGTCAGAACAACCCGCCGGAGGAAAACGAGCAGAACGTCCGGAGATGATCAACGTCAACACGTTTGGGTTTTGCAATTATCCAGATGTCTGCAGCAGTACGAGAAGCTCTTATGCAAATTAACGGCTCAATGTCACACATAACGATGCGCTTTGTGGGAGTTTCATTTGTGCCATTCCGACCCCTTCCCTTGAAAAGCAGGAACCTTGAAACCATGTGACTGAGGAACACCGCAGCCCAGCTGCCACCAGAGCGGGGCCACCAGAACGGGAGAATGCGCGCCCCCCTCGCCCCCCTCGCCCATCCAGACAAGTGGAGAACTCGGGCCCTCCCTGATGGCGGCCCGCCCACGGACGGTCTTTATTTGAACAGCCTCCGCTTGTTCCGTGAGAGACGCCTTGTTGGAGGACTTCTGTCCAAAAAACAAAAACAACAAATCCGGGAGCTGCCATGGAGCACTGCGGCTGAGCCAGGGACGCCTGCGGGCCAAACACTCACTCCGGAAGGGACGTGGGGGGCGAGAGGCCCGCGGGGACTCTGAGCCGTGGCCACTGGAAGAGCAGAAGGCCGGCAGGTCCGAGCGCTCAGGTGCCCCAGCCTCTGACCTCTGTGACCCACAGGCGCCGCCCAGCAGGAGGCGACACTGGGGGGGAACGGGCCCGGGGTGGGGGGAAGGTGTGGAAGTTTGTGCCGAGGCATCGGCCACACGTGGGCGCCCCAGGCCTGGGGAAAGCTGGCCGATGTCCGGTCGCCATCCGACCACTGCGCAGAGCAGCGTCCTCAGCACCACCTGCGACGTTCCACCCACGGGCCACGGAACGGGGGCAGGAAGTGGTGAGAAAAGCAAATGGGGAACACAGGTGCCGAGCAGAGCCGGTTCCTAAGGTTGCTGCTCCCTGTTCCTTACCAGCCCGGCTTCCTACTCGCAAAGCATCTCGCACTCCCAAAGGCACAGGCGGTGTGGTCCAAGCCCCGGTCAGAAGCCGTCACTGCAGACGGACCTGCAGAGGTCCGGACTTCAGAACCAGGACACAAAGCCTTTAAACTGGACTGTATGAGTCAGTTTGATGCATTAAAGAGAAGAATCTCTAAAGAAGGAAAGGGAAGTATGAGCTTGTCCACCCCAAACAGAACCAGGATAAAAAGCCGGAAGCATGAAATAGAACCAAAAAGGCATCCTTGAGGTGAACAGTAACAAAACGGAAATGAAAATTTCTGAGAGGCATATCTGAGCTGGCAGAAGAATCAAAATACGAGTCCATTAAAATGTGCCGCGGGAGGCACAGAAAAAGAATGAAGGAAAATGGAGAGATTCTTAGACCTGCAGAGTCTCCCCAGCTGTACCAAGTACGGGTGACGGAAGTTCTGGAAGAAGAGGAAAGAGACAGAGAGGGGGGGAGGGGGAAGGATTATGTAACGATGGCCCAAAGTTTCCATACTTGATGAAAAGCTTCAGCTTACACACTGAAGCATCTCAACCGCAGGCGAAACTCAACTCCAGACGTGGACCTGGCGCAGGCAGCCCGGCGACCAGCAAAGGGGGGACCTTGACAACAAGTGGGACCCAAGGGGCGGCCCCACGTGTGCAGGGGTTATGATTGACATCTAAAGGTGAGGAGTCACCTTTCTACAGAAACCAAGAAAGCCCGGCTCGGCAGGCTGAGGGGGGAGCACAATATTTAAGACTGTCTGCAGTACCCGGGAAATTAGAAATCAACCCACAAATGACATCATCCTTGGTGGAAAAAATTAATTCCTTTGCCAGTTAATTTGCCCCGCCCTGGCTCTGCGCAGTGCATCTGCTGGGTGGGGAGCCCGGCTGCTTCCTCTGCTTTCCCCTTGCTTTGTCGCGGGACCCCTGTTGCCACCTGCAGTGGGCACCCCATTGCCCCAGGACCAGAGGGAGGGAGAAGTCCCGTGCTGGATGCGCAGCACAGGCATGGGGGGAAGGGGGCGGGGTGGGAGCACGGAGGGTTCGAGGGGGAGGTTGGCACATGCCTGTTTCCGAGTTGCATTTGGGACTGTGTGCAGACTCTGAATCATGTGCACCTACTATCAGAAGGGAAAGAAACGAAAAACACATCAACTCCACCCTGCCTTCTCCTGTCTTTGGTTTCATTGGTCAGCGTGAGGTCATCAGCCCGGTCCAGTCCAGGCGAGGGGATTTCCCGAAGTCACTTCGGTTTGCCGTGCGACCCCGGGAGAGGTCACTGATGGAGCCAAAGGTGCCTTACATACGGATGGCGGTGTTCGCGAAGCGCTCAGAGCGGAGTTGGCTGCTTCGGGGCTCAGATCCAAGGCAGCAACAACACACGAAAATGCCGCATGGAATCAGGAAGTCATTTAGGGAAATGCACCATGGCCTGCGATTCCCGAAGTTGGCCCCCTGCCTCACTCCACGGAGAAACGGCTCCGGTTCGCCCGCCGGTCAGCCCGAGCCGCCAAGCTTTATGGGGCGACAGATTTTGGACTTCGCTCATGCAGAAGAGTGGTCGTTCCTAGTGAAATAAATTGCTCTGACATCTCTCGTATCTGTCCAACTAGACTGACAAGTTCGCCCTGTGGCCTTGGTCTTGGGACTGAGCCGCCAAGGGAAAGAGGAGGCGGGGGCAGGACTGTGGGGTCAGGGAGGAGGAAGGAAGTCGCCTTGAGAGGCTGAGAGGGTGGGGCCAGTGGGCCGGCGCGTCTGCTTCAGGGCGGGTCTGAGCAGCGCGTGGCCACGCACCAGCCAGACCAGGAGGAGCGGACGGCGAGGTCTCAACACAAAGTGACGGTCCCAGCGGAGTCGGGGGCCCAGCACGGTGACACCCGGTGGCATTCTGGCTCCCCCACCGGAAGCGGTCAGAGCCACGCTGTCACATGGGCGTGGCTGATTAGGTCATCGGCCACGGCCAGCCGCCCAGAGGTCAGGCCACGGGACTGAAAGCTCCAGCTGTGGCATCACGGGGTTGGTTCCCCTGGCGACCAGCCCCCATCCCAGTGCTCTCCCCACGTCACCTGGAAACAGGTGTGGTTGGAAAGGCTCGCTGTGAGCATCAGGGCTCTCGTACCCGAGGAATTCTGAGGGTGTTGGGGTGCAGACTCAGAGGTGGGGGGCAAAGAGCAGGCACCTGTTTCTTCCTGTAAATCCCGCTGCCACAGCCACAGCCCGCGGTCGGCGTCCACCACCAGAGAACCTGGGATGCTCCAGTGTTGAGATGACGAGCGATGAATGACCGAAGTCACTGCCACCAGCAACCGGGCCGCCGTGGGGCGGCGGGGGGGGGGACCGCTGTGCTGTGCACGTCTGCTGAGGAAAGAGTTAGTTAGCAAAAGCAAAGTGTGGCGTCTCACTTTCCCCCGAGCCTTCCCGGTCGTAAAACTGACAGCTAACGCTTCACTGCGCAGCTCTAGAGGCAGAAAAAAAAAGTGTGAAGGCATCAACACTGGAAATAAATATCTTCCTAGCACGCAGGGCAGAGTAAGGAGGGGAAATGGTCTTAGAAAAGACCTTGTAGTTCATTTACTTGGGACGTATAATTGCAGCTGCATTTCTAGTGCTTCTCTCTGGTTCGCAGAGCCAGCAAATGACGCCCAGCAAAGGCGGGGAGGTGCCGGCCGGAGCGCCAAGCGGCTGCGGTGGGCGAAGCCCCCCCGGAACGGGGTCGAGATGGCTGCGCTCAAGGGCAGGCCTATTGGCAGAAAAAACATGTAATTTCTGGCCTCTGGTGAGAAGCACATCAGGCTGAGAAACCTGGATGGCAGAAGAAGGCGGGCGGCATCTCATCACCGGGCTGCAGGGAGAATCGGAAGCGACCGTGCGGCTCCTGCACCTGCCCAGCCCCCACACCCACGGGGACGCTCCCGCTGGGGCTTTCCGACTCGGTTTGCCCTTTGGGGAGAAATATCCCGCTGTGGTTTGTTTCCGGGGAGACTCTGTGCCTCAGAAAGGCATGGGAGAGCTCGGGGTGCGGGCCGCGGGCCGGGTGCCGTGCGCGGGAACCCGTGGACACGGGGCAGCCACTGGAAATCAGTGTGGACGCGGTTTGTCCCGAGGACTCTGTGCCACCCTTTCTGGGACGGACGTGTCCCTGGACCCATCTGACTCGTGGGCACACTGGGGACCCGGGGTCTTGTTTAGACGCAGAACCTGGCCCCGTGGGTCTGGAGTGGTCCCGAGAATCACTTGTAGGAGCCCTTGAGGGCGCCGTGCGGGGGGTTTCCTGGCCGCTCGTTGAGTAGCCAGGCTCTGGACCGTTTCAGAGGGTCAGTGGGCCTCGTAGCCCATGCCAAGGCCCCTCCTCCCCGGCTTCCCAAGGAGGCTGGAGCGTAAAAACTGCCACACCCAAACGGGGCTGCTGTCGGTGACATCCAGCAGCCCAGGCTGACGTGGAGGCGGCACTGGGCTGTGACGGGGCGTGTCCAGGAGTTGGGGAGACGACCCACATTCCCTGGGATGAAGGGCAGCCCCGAGGTTCCCTCCCCAGGCAAGGGAGCAACACGGCGGGGGCCGTGGGAGGCCTTCAGCGTCTCCGGGACGTTAGACCACCGGGCGCCTTTGGACATGCACGCTGGTCTCGCGGCTCTGCAGTCAGCCTGGGTCTTTGCACGACAAACCTTCTGTCACCTCTTCTCCGATGCTCCGACCTCTCGAGGCCTGGCCGACCCTGCAGGGACTGCCCCTCCCAGGATGGCTAATTCCCAGACGGTGGCTCATAGTCTGGGCCAGTGTCCACCTGCCCTAACCACTCCAGGGCCAGACACCAGATGACTAGGGAGAGCCCCTATGTCCCGGAGCCCCCTGAAGTCACCCAGAGCAGCCCACCCTGAGCTGCTGACTCGGCCCCACCGTTCTCTCCCCCTGGCACTACAGTGAAGGCTTCTGCCCACATCTCCTGTGGTGTGGCCCCTGTGGCGTGGCCTGTGTGGCACGGCTCCCATGGTGTGGCTCCCGTGGCACAGCTCCCGTGGCGTGGCAGTGCCCTTTCTTGTTGGGACCTCCAGGGATAACGAGCTGCCCTCAAAGCGGCCGTCATCTTGACCTGCTGACCTGGCCACGGCCGAGTGATGGGGGAGGCTGCATTTTAAACAGTGTTCGTGGTTTCCAGGCGCAGTGCCAGTCGCTGAGCAGGGAGCGTCTAGAAAGCCTGAGACATGCTCCGCGTGGAACCTGCCGCCCCCCTCCCGTGTCCTCCTCTCCGCCTGCTCCTGCGGGTGACCTGGGTCACGTGGAGGTTTTGAAAATCCGGGTCTGCGTGTGGAGCTCCTGTCTGAGGAGCCTTTATAAAGTACCTGCTAGAAGAGTTCAGGGAACAGGAACACGCCGTGAATGGCACCGTCCCATCGGCAATTCTAAGTCAACGACATCATCGTATTTTCCATATTTCTGTCCTGTTTTACTGATCCTATAGAAGGACAGGAGGACTCATTTGCAAAGGTGACGATTCCATTTAGAAATTGTGGATTGGCCTTTTCAGACCAAATCTGAACTCACTGATTTGTGTAAACACCTGCCCTTAGTAAATTTCACTCTTAATTAATGTAAACGATTTTACTTCAAGAACTTTCTAGACATCAAAGAACTTTTTGAAGTTGATCCTTAAGCCCTTTATACCCGGGCGCCCCTGCTGTGCATGGAAGTTTCCACTCGGCTTTGAGAGAAATCCTTCAGGAAGTGCAGGCAGGAGCCCAGAAGGAACCTCCGTGTCCGCAGAGTCTGATCCCCGACAGATGCACCCGTGGCTGGGTTTGCCGGTTCTGATCTGAAAGCATCTCATCCTCAAAGAAGTAATCAGAGTTTAATCTCCGCTGTCTCCAGCGCTCACTTCGTAGGGGAACTGATTTGTGTTGCTGGGAAGGAAGCGGTGACCTCCCACTCTAATCCGATTGGACGCAGCTGTTCTCAAGGTCAGACGAGCCTCTTCCAGTCTGGGGTTGGTTGTGTGATAACTACGGTCCTCGCGCTGGCTGCCTCTCACTTTTGGTAACGATCTGTCCGTTGTTAATGAGTGGGCTGGGCTATTGATTACTTCCTTAAACAGTCATCTGTCAGGCTCATAAACCACTGCCTCCAGGACTTAGTGCGAGATGCATTAAGACATTTTTACATAGAACCCTTTCTTTGTGTCTGCGGAGGAGGAGAGGACAGCAAGAACTTCTGCTAAATGCTGCATCTTGTGTCCCTCCTCAGACCGTCCCCTCCGCATCACCGTCCACCCCCTTTGGCTACTCCACACCATAGCCTCATGGGACATCCCGAAATGAGAATGGATGAAGGAACAAGTAGAAAACAGCCATTGTGAAGTAGACGGCACAGATTTATGGAAACGATAGGTTTTTTAGTGTCACAGAACCAGGCCCTTGTATCTATCCTGGAAAGATAGCTGTAAAACTGTCTGGAGGATTTGGTTACTTCCACACTCTGTAGGCGGCTGGTTCTGCTTGTAAAAGTGTACAATCGCTGGTTATTTTCTGTGGCATTCCCCTTATCTCTTCAGCAGGCTGGTCAGTGTTTCGAGGCTACCGCTGTATCCGAGGTTCTGCAGAAGAGCACAGGCTGCTCAGGACGGCCCCAAGGGTACCATCTGTGGACACCAGCGCTCACCAAGAAAACAGTCACGTTCCTTCGGGACGTTGCCGTGGGGCCCGGCACCACGTCTCAGCGGCCGCCCAGCACGGCGAGGTTTGCTGGTGTCGGAATCTAGTGCTGCCTGTTCCGTGTCGTCACGCCCGTGTGTGCGTGCACGTGGACACGTGTGCGAAGAGGACAGCCACTCCTCACTGTGCGGGCCTTTGTGGCTTCCCGCGAAACCTTTCTCTGTTATTTTGTTCTGTTTTTACGTGGCAAACACTGTTAGACATCCACTCTGCTGTCCAATCAAATCGATGCTGACGGCGTGTTGGAATATGTCTGCCGGGAAACGCAGCGACACCTGCGCCCCCGCTTAGGAGCCTCTGAGACGGGGCTCCCCTCTCTCACCGCTTTGCCGAGGGACCAAACGGCGCCTGAGACAGGAGACGCGCTCACCGGTCACCCGGGTGGCAGCCAGGTGACAGGATGCAGTGTCTGCCTGCACACTGCTGGCTGGGTGAAAAGCTGTGTTTTCAAAATGTTCGAATGCACTAAAGCTCAGGAGATAAAACATCAGCTTTCCAATTTACTTACTAAATATCAATAGTGTTTCCAATTGTTCACCTGTGTTTAATAGGAAGGTCTGGCCGCCTGGGCCCTGCGCCCTGCGGAGTCCTGGGGGCGGGAGCTGAGCAGGCTGCCCCGAGGGCCGGCCGCCCCATCACAGCGTCCCCCCCACGCCGCACCCACCCTGGGCGGGCCGGCCTGTCCCTTTCCGCCCTGACCGCCAGAGCATCGGGTTTGCCACTCCTTGTGCAAACGCGTTGAGAGGCCTGTCAGCACCGTCGTAGCAGGTAACTGAGTCCGCAAAGCAGTGCGGACTGAGCTGGTTACGGGGGATTCGATCGTGTGGGTTGGATGGCCAGCCTCGTAGAGAAAACAGACACTTCGACAGAGTCGCTGCCACTCCTGCTGCCCCCACACCGGGTGGAGGGGGAGCGGAATTACCCCTGGAAGCATTCCCAGGCGTGGAACCTGGGCGTTAGAGCAGGGGTGACCGTCTGTTCAGTCGGAAGGAAAGGAAGAACCTGGGCCGGATCAGGCCGGCGACACTGCCCACGTCCGCGATGCGAACGCAGCACCCACAGCGCAGACAGAACGGGCTGGAGGAAGTGCCAGGCGAGGACAAGGTGCTAAAGCACATTTTCAAAACAAGTCGATGGTTACAAAATTCAGACATGAACCCAAATTGCTCTTCTGAAGGTTTGGCGACAGAAAAGGAAGGGACGTGAGGAGCACTCAGAACTGAGGCCACATCTCCGAGCTGCGATTTGCTCTCGTCGACAGCTAATGACGAGCGTGGTGGACATTTGCACACTCGTCGTATCGGTGGGAAATGCCCTGAAAATGTGTCCCGGGAACAGTTATGTTTTCAGCATATATGCCACAAGCAAGGTTCCAATGCAGTGTGAGGGGTTTCCTCCCTCCCTAAACACAGGCCGTCGACACTCAGTGTCACTAGGACTTCGCGAGTCGGTGCTGGTGCACGGGTCCACCCTCCGCCCGCACTTCGGGGCCGCGGGCCGGGTGGCGCCCACGGAGGGCGCGAGGGCGGCTGCACGTGTGTCTCACCGCCCGTGGGGTTTCTCCTCGTAAAGGACGGCGGCTCCGCCCTCAGGCACTCGGGGTGGCAGGTCGCCGTCACGCCCCAGGCTGCCTGCGGGACTGCACGCATGAGGGGAGTGTGTCAGACTGCTCTGTTCGCCTGGGGGACAGTCCCGACACCAGGTCCCCTCTCCTGCCAGGAAGTGTGTCCATCTCCAGTAGCACTGGAGACGCTGACACCCGAGGGGACACAGGAGGCCTTGTGGTGGCACCTTGGGCACAGGTCACGACGAACCGCTCAATCTCGTTTCACTGACCGGCGGGTCAGAATGGCCGCGATCGTATCTTTCGGCGGCGGCCGGACACGGCGTCCGTGGGAGTGTGTCAGCGCCCCACGCCTCCGGCCCCCGAGTCGTCATGTCCTCACGCTCCCACCGCGCAGCCCCACTACTGCCGTGGCCTTCAGCTGCCCTCCTTCCAGAACCTTCCCCAGTTTAATCTTTTAATCTCCTTTTTTTTTTAATTTGGTTCCATCTGCAACTTTCAGTAATTCCAAAATAAGCCTAAGTAGACGATTTTGTTCAGCAGAGACTCAGGAAATTACTTTGGATAAAGTTGATTCTCAAAAAAAGGATGAAACAAGTTATGTTAAAGTATTGGAAGTATTCCATTTTCCTTGTTTTAAAGCGTCTTGACTATAAAAGAGAGCATGTGAATATAAATTAATCAATATCTCATTTTAATAGGAAATGCTAAAACAGGGCATATTTATCAAGTTAAAATAATTAAAATCGAAATGATTTAGACCTATGCATTATATAATCTATTAAACTGCTTAAAAGTAGCCATCTTGTGACATATGGCCTTAATAGGACCCAGAAAAGTTCCCTTTTATGAAACCGACTGAGCAAACGCGAAACACGCCCTTTGGCGCAGTTCCCGAGCGAAGGGACCCGGAGCTTCCCGCGTGAGAGTTAATTCAGAAAGATAAGTGTTGCAGGGGTTTATCTGGCAGCCGGGTTAACAAAAACTCACATCACACACCCCGACAGAGTAACAGACGCTGCCGGAACAGTTTGATTAATCATCTAAGTTTAAAACTTGAATGAAGTTTGAAATTCAATTCTTATCTCGACCCATAAACTGCTGTGTTGAAAAGCAGGCAATTTTTCCACACTTTTCATGTTCTGGTTACTTCATAAATTACATAAGGTAAAATGTTCCCTCGAAGACTTGGGAAGGAAAAAATGTACAATAATTTAGAAGGGCACTGTGGTAGCATACTGGCCTTCTACGTGAAAGCATTTCATCACTCGTGGTCTTGAATTTGCTGGAATCGGCTGAAGGTAATGCCTACGAAGCAAAGCCAATCTGATTTATGGTAAAAACCCATTCAAACTGGGGGTGAACATTTCCTACAGAGAGCTTCCTACAGGTATATTTAAAACCCAGTAAGAAGTAAACAATAGAAAAAGCAAATATGTACATTAAGAAAATGTTTCAGACCACTTTATAAACTTTTTGAATAATTATGAGCTATCATATAATATTGTTTTAATTTATATATCACTACATCCAGGAAATGCGGAGAACTTTAAAAGTACACTGATTATTTAGGTTTTCAAAAATACAACTGTTTGGTTTTGCTCTTTCAGTTAATTTGGTAAGACAATCATTTTGATTTCCTATTTTTGGTTTGATAGCCTTATTTTATCTTTGGTGTAATTCCCCCTTAAAATAAATGCCACACTCCTTCCAGGAAACCATCTCCAAAAGGAAAACCAGAGGCTTGAACAGCAATTCATCCCAAGCTGTTTTTTTTTAAAAAAAAATACAATTTTCTAAACATTTATCTAATTTCTCAGAAGACTCATAAAAAGCAGTGCCATTCAGGGCAACCGGGCAAGCATTTAGATGGGGTCGTTGGTGGGCCTTCTTCCTACAAGCAGAAAGGTGTGAAAGACAGCATCATCGGCCGGCTGTGAAGCACCGGGAGCCCACGGGAGCCCACGCGGATCTGGGGGGACTCGCTCCAGTTTTGAAAGACCGGTGTGTGGCTGTCGGCCAGCACACTGTGGGGGCGAAAGGGTGGACAGCAGCCACAACAACAAAGAAAATCAGGATAAAGGAAGATAGAACAGTGTAGACCTGCAAGGAGACAGGAAAATAATAAAGAATAAGTCAAAAAAAGAAAGGAATAAAAAGAAATAAGTAAATGACACCCTTTACATAAATGAAAATGAGTCACTAAGGAATAGAAATCAGGATACTTCTAATATGTAAAATCTAATACCTAAAACACTTAATACCTCTAAAGAGGGTGACAAAGCAGGAGAACAAAGCAATAAAAGGAATAGTAAGAGAAAAAAAGAGAAGGAATGTGGGATTTGGCAAAAAAAGAAGAAAAGGTGCGAGGGTGTGCAGTGCCCACGAGAGGCGAGAACAGGGGCGTCCAGGAGCGCGCACGGGATTCACGACCAAAACTCGCCAGAGGCGCTCCGCCCAGCGCTGTCGGGGAAACCCCTGTTTGAGCGCGCGCGCGAGGCTGAGACGCAACACGCCGGCCGCTGGCCAACCCTGCGCCCCGCTCAGGCCCTCGGGCTGCGAGCCCAGAACAACGCACGGAAGAGCAAGAAGAAAAGGATGTGCACGTGACCGAGACGTCACAGGGCTCCACGGACAGGACAGCTCGAGTCACCCCTGGACTCGCGGACGAGGGAGATCGCGTTAGGAGGCTGAGGGAAAGCAGGCTGCCCGCCAGTGTTGGGTGTCCGAACAAACTGGCTGCATGTGTGGTTCGCCTGCTGCTCTCCTTTGCGGGCGAGCGCGGTTCTGGCCCAGTGCCGCCTTTTAAAGGGGCACGACATGCCCACCACGTTCCACGGACCACAGAAAGCACGCTTTTGCTTAAGAACAAGACTGTGTTCGGATGTCCACGGAACCAAATACTTCTACAAATTCAGTGCATCCTAACTAATTTATCACTTCTCCCTCCATAATCCCCTGGGC